>OW051470.1:1200000-1717500 GCA_932521025.1 Oscheius onirici | reverse complement strand
CCTTACGTAAGATATGCAATTACGTATTTACGTTTTTTGGGGTCAAGACGACATTTTCTGACTTTGTGATGTTCTGCAAAGTTGTAGCCCCTGGCGTCCTCTAAAACTTTGCAGAACAACAGTGAGCTTCTATAAGAGCTTTTACGATAGATAAAGTGGCAGAATCAGAGAGAAACAATTATCCGCTCTGACCACTGTTGTGCCAATAATGGCCCTGTCCGATTGCGCCACATCTCCTTATATGTACTGTTCGGATAAGACATGCAACCACTTGAGACCAGCTGTTCTCTCGCCTCCACTTCAAAAACAGAATGAGCTCTTCTTCATAATTGTTCTTCTTTTCAGAAAATGGACAAGAGAGGACGTGAGTACGTGAGGGAGAGAATGCCTCTGCTCGGATTGGGAACTTATCAAGTCAGAAGTCGAGACACTATCTTCAAGATTATCGACGCTGCTCTGGAAGCCGGCTACAGGTTCATTGACACTGCTCAAGTTTACGGTAAGTTGAATTATTTACTGTCTCTCAATCCTGTCTCCTTACTCTTCCAGGAAACGAGACATACATCGGTGAGGCTCTTCAGGAACTCCTCCCAAAGCACGGTCTCAAACGAGAGGACATAGTAATCACGACCAAGATCTCCCCTGCCAATCAGGGAGCCAAAAAATCTGGACCATCAATCGACAAATCTATGGAGAATCTGAAGCTTGATTACATTGACGTGGTTATCATTCATTGGCCTGGATCTTCCAGACTTGAGGTCGGTTAAATTTTACTGTGCTTTCAAAGAAGTGTTTTAGGTTCACGAGCCACAGAATGCCGACTACAGAAGGGATACCTGGAAAGTTTTAGAAAAGTACTATAAGGAGGGCAAGATCAAAGCAATTGGAGTCTCAAACTACGAAATTAAACATCTAGAAGAGCTGCTGGGGCAGGCTACAGTACTTCCTTGTTTGAATCAGGTGAGTCTTTCAATGATATGTGTCTTCAGTTCATTCCATTCATGCTCTCGGTCCCATCTAACTTTGATTGATTGGTAGTGGATCGCAGTTCGCATCTCACATGTTTTTTATCTCCCAGCTTAATTTCTCTATACTCCGTTTCGTTAAAAATATCTGGAATATTTTAACAATAGATTTTTTGTGTCTAGTCATGTCTACATATTCATACTCTCTGCATTTCTTTGCACTGTTCTGTAGTACTCTCACTTTAACCCTCAAATCTTGTTCCCAACTCTGCTTTCATCCGGAACTCCGTATGTTTAGAGTCTAAACAGACGGAACTCACTTCGAATTTTGCCCAAACCCATTATTTTTTGGTCCTACAGTACATCTATGCTACTTGTCCTTTAGAGTATTTAGTACTCACAATATTTGTCGAGTTGATGTCATTTCTCTAAACTCCAGTCTTCACTGTAGTTCTAGCATTGTTCTGTGAATGACTCTCTGATCTCTCTCTCTCTTTCTCTTTCTATTCTCATTCATGTAAACTGTCCCTAACTACGCTCTTTCCAAAATATCTGTTTTTTTATTTCAGGTCGAGTACCATCCCTTCTTTCACCAGACTGACCTCGTCAAGTACTGCAATGAACATGACATTCACTTCCAGGTAATTTTCTTTTTTTTCCTCTTTATGTGGTTTCCTTCAGGCTTACAGTTCTCTCGGTGGACCAGACATGAGAGAGCAGCTCTTCTCCGATCCAACCATCATCCAGCTGGCTGAAAAATATGCTGTCCCCGTCGCGACTCTTCTTCTTGCTTGGGGAATTGCTCAGGTAGTACAAGTAGAATATTTTTCTAAAGATATTTTCAGAAAATGAGTGTTCTTCCTCGCAGTACAAAGCCCGAAAGAGTCAAGGAAAATTTCGCTGCTCTAAAAGTCGAAATGACAAAAGAAGACGTCCAGCTTCTTCTGGACAACAAAAGACACGAAAAGGGCTGTTGGGATCCGGCTTCGGTCGCTTAACTTTTTTTATTAATCTGTTGTTAAAATGTTAATAAAACTTTTTCCTCTCTTCTGGTGCTCTTAAAAAAAAATTCCGGGTCCCGCCACGACAACCTGAACCTCATCAAATTGCGAGCACTACTAATGTCTCAGAGCTCCTGAAATTATAAGCCTGATCACAAGTATTGCTCCCTTTTCTCAATTTTTTTAGAAGGAAGCACAAAATTCTTTAATTGCCTTTTTGAAGGAAAAGTTACAAAAAACTTGATACGCTTTGTCTTGACGCTTTTCCTCTAGTGATTTTTCAAAAAACTGTTCCATAATGACGTTCCTCTTGTAAAGTTCTTCCGGTGCTTAAATCCCTCAACTTTAGGATGATTATACCAGCTTTTGCCGAGGTAAAAAGAGCTCTGACCGTCTATCACCTTCTGAACATTATTCTCTCTGTCGCCTTCTTGATAGCCAAAGGAGTGCCGGAAATTTGTGAGCGGCTATTCGTCTTCGAGGGAGGAGAATGCGGAGTGGATTCGGTAAGTTTTTCTTGCTTTAAGGAGGCTCGTTCCCGACAGATTTAAACAGTTTTGGATATGTATCAGGAGTCCGAGAACGACAGTATATTTTCTAGCGTTTTGATTAAAAAAAGGTCAAGTTAGTCACTCGGAGAAATTAATCACTCCGTAAAACAAGTTAGTAAGCTTATGGAATCATGTGTTAGCCTAAAAATTGCCACGTGAGAACTTACCTGAAGTAAACAATCGCGGATTGAAATTTGATTGCTTTAAAGTCAGAACCAGCCGACTTCCGTCGCTTGGCGGCGTCGTACCTTTTTTTCGTACCCTTACGACAGTAAACAGACTCTTCCCAAATCTTTTGTCAAGTTCAAAACTTCGTTGTCGTCTAACGAGTTCTAACTTGTTACCGACGTGTCTTCAGATTGCTAAACCGGAGAGGTGAAAAGGTGACAATTTTGTAAATCGCACGTGGTAGCTGGATTTTTCACAAAACTTAACTGAAACAATTGTCCTTAGAGTCGCATTTTGCCTTAGTCAAAGAGGTGAACAGTTCGGAAAAACACTTCGGGTTCCCTCAGCGTTTTACTAAAAGAGGATCTCGGTTAGAAGACATTAAAATATTCCGTGTAGAAGGTTGTTCAGGAGCTTGTTAAATTTAAAATTCGATGAATTATTTTGAACTCCAGAGTGCCATCTTTAACCATAAAATTCCAAATACTCTGCCGCAGCCCCTTCGAAAATCACAGCGTCCATTGGTTTCAGCTTGTTAGCCATAAGAATTGGTCTTTTTCAGAGAGAACGAGAAATCCTCATCTTCCTCGCCGTCATCATTATGTGGAAGGGACGAAAGGCCACCAACTGGATGCACTACGTCAATAACATCTTCTTGTTCAGTAAGCTGGCCAACTGTGCTCTTTTCCTCAGAGCCGATCCCCTCATTGGAATCGTCTTCTTGGTCATTTGTATAAGTGGGCATTATTGTATTTTTGAACTCATCTTTTTTTAGTTGTGACCGTAATCTTCCCTGAGCCTCTCTACAACGGACCCGAACAGATTACCTACTTCCAGGGAGCAGAGCTTTTTGTGCGGTTTTAGAGACAGTCTTTTAAATTTTTCACTCTTTAGGACCAGCTTTCAAGCAATAAGAGTTGCTCCTGGGTCATTATGTTCTATGCTACCTGGAGTCCTGACTGTAAGCATGTCACTCCCGTCTTTGCCGAACTCAGTGAAAAGTTCACTCTTCCTAACCTGCGTTTTGGAAAACTGGACGTGGGCAGATGGCCCAAAGAGGCTGAAAGATTCAGAGTCAATGCTCATCCGACTTCTAGACAGCTTCCGACCATCTGTGTCTTTAGGTGAGTCTACTGTCACTCTGTCTCTCTGTCACACTATCACTCTGTCTCTCTGTCACTCTGTCATTATGTCGCTCTGTCACTCTGTCACTCTGTCTCTCTGACACTCCATCACTCTGTCTCTCTGTCTCTCTGTCTCTCTGTCACTCTGTCTCTCTGTCTCTCTCTCTCTGTAACTCTCTCTCTGTCTCTGTCTGTTTCCCTGTCTCTCTGTCACTCTGTTTCTCTCTGTCACTCTGTCACTCTGTCATTATGTCATTATGTCACTCTGTCACTCTGTCCCTTTGTCACTCACTTCCTTCTTCCAGAGACGCCAAAGAAATCTGCCGTCGTCCTCTAGTCAACGACAAGCGTCGAGCCATTCCCTTCGTCTTCACCAAGGACAACTGTATTCTCGAGTTCGATCTCCACAATCTTCACAACGATCACATGCAGAAGATTCCAGCCAAGACAAGAAAAACGATGGAGGAGAAGAAAACCAATTGATCTAGCCGTATCCAGTCTTAATCTTGTCCACTGTGTGGGCGTTCCGATCTGCTCAAACTTTCTAGTGCATTTCTGCTTAGCTTTTTGAATGAAGAGGTTCTTTGCAACCTTTATATTCAATATCTCGTTCAAACTCTTCTTACTCCTTCTCCTCTGCTTCGACGTCCTCCTCCTCTTCTTCTTCGATCTCCAGTTGAGTCTCGTCGAAGCTGGCAGTGGTCACGGCAGAGCTCTGTGCCTGAAGAGCGCCTTCCTTGGCTGGCGGATTGGCTAAGTAGTCCTTGAGCTGAAGGAGTCGCGTCGCGTCTCTGAGCTGCTCGTTCGTGCAGTCCCAACGGTCCCAGCTGTCTATTGGCGGAGTGTAAGGCGGTTCCGGGTCTGTGTATCCGGGAAAGGACGAAGATGTCGTGTCGGGCTGAGAGGACACCTTTTGTATGACTGTGGTCATGAGAGTGTCGACTTGGGGACTTGGTTCCCAGTCCAGAATCACATTGACTAGGGAGAGACTGTCCTCCGCGTACATCTGATCACATCTGGAAAAGTTTATTGAAACAGGGACAGGGACAGGGACAGGGACAGGGACAGGGACAGGGACAGGGACAGGGACAGGGACAGGGACAGGGACAGGGACAGGGACAGGGACAGGGACAGGGACAGGGACAGGGACAGGGACAGGGACAGGGACAGGGACAGGGACAGGGACAGGGACAGGGACAGGGACAGGGACAGGGACAGGGACAGGGACAGGGACAGGGACAGGGACAGGGACAGGGACAGGGACAGGGACAGGGACAGGGACAGGGACAGGGACAGGGACAGGGACAGGGACAGGGACAGGGACAGGGACAGGGACAGGGACAGGGACAGGGACAGGGACAGGGACAGGGACAGGGACAGGGACAGGGACAGGGACAGGGACAGGGACAGGGACAGGGACAGGGACAGGGACAGGGACAGGGACAGGGACAGGGACAGGGACAGGGACAGGGACAGGGACAGGGACAGGGACAGGGACAGGGACAGGGACAGGGACAGGGACAGGGACAGGGACAGGGAGACTCACTCATATTCCTGATAGTATCCTTGATACATCTGCTGTCCGTAGTAGTTGCCCTCGTTCCAATTGCTGTGGTAAATCGTCTGCTGGTAGTAGAACTGCTGTCCGGATCGCATCGCTCTGTTGGCAGCTGCAGGCGCTGCACTGCTACCCGTGGCGAATCCTCGTCTTGGCGGCTCGTAGCTGCTACCGGAGGAGACGTCGGCAGCCGGCTTGAACAGATGCATCATTTATTGTAGTTCTTTTTGAAAAGGCTATTGTTGTTGCTTTTCAAAAAGAAACTAATTGTTTCTGTTTCAAAGTTCTGCTGTAATTAACAGTTGTTGATGAAAACTTTTGTAGACAACTTACTCTCCAAAGAAATTCAAATTGCTCTGGCAATCATCAATCACTCTTTCAAATCCTCCGTCGGTTAGTTCCCACATAAAAATTGACATCACTCATTTCGAAATCAGTTGTAGCCAACATGTTTGTCGGGAAGTGACACCTGCAGTCCTCGCGAAAGCTTTTTTGTTGACTACAGTTCCTCCCCTTCTCACTTGCAGAGACTCTCTCTCCGACTTAAAAGTCCGTGTTAAACTGTTTTCACTTGTAACTCAAAAGTCCGGTTTTCTTCTAGGAAGAGCTAAATCATTCCGTAGGTTGTCTAACTTGACCCGTAGTTTCTCTTCCCAATTAACGGACGTCTGAACATTAGTCAGTCCTGACTACAGTAACCCAGATGCCAGTGTTCTGAAGGTAAGATAATGTGTTCTATCATGCATTGAACCTTCGTCTTCCTACTTCTAAAACTTAACAAACTTCTTAATCCTGGTATTTTCGACAATTATCTTGCTTATGGTCAGTCTTCGAAAATCACCTGGCTCTGAGTCAACAGAATCTGACGAACTAAAGCATGTCATTTGATCATTCGTTCCAATAATCTGACCCGTCTTTCATTATTTATCTGATTGTGAGGTGACAAGAAATTTTTTGGTCTGTTGTCCACATGATAGTGTCCTGCAGATACTATCTCTGTACTCTATTGTTTACACAATCCTTTTCTTGCAGTTTAACACTGAACGATCGACGTTTCAAAAGTCTGCTTTCCTAAGAGCATGTGTTTCAGCTCTTCAGATCGAGACAAGTCCGTCACAGTGAAGAAACCGACCGCGTCTCTCCCCTTCACATTTTTGTTACCAACCAGCCGCCTTCGGCGACTTCGTCGCCTTTAAAGTCCGTTCAAGAAAAGAGAACATTTTGTGAATCAATTCGGATTTTTTTTCACCTGAGTAGCAACGTTTTCATGTTCAATTTTTTCTTAAACGGATTACTCTCAATCTCTTCTGCTCCCTTCCGATCCCTTCCCTAGTCAACCGATCCCTTCTGATCTCTCCTGATCCCTTCCCCAGTCAACTGATCTTTCCCAGTCAACCGGTCCCTTCTAATCTCCTAGCGGTTACCCTGACTATTTCCTACTCCAAACAATTTAGCAAAAATAATTGGCGAGGAGAGGAGTCGAACCCGGGTCGTCTGAGTAAAAGCGGCGGCTCTTAACAATATAAAAAGGTTTATGGCCTCGGACAAACAAACAAACATCCCCACAGAGTCCACGACAGACACCATTGCGCTTTAGATTACTAGATTCCAAAAGCAGTCTCTTCTCCCATTTCTTTTCGCGTCCCGACCTCAAGTTTTCATGTTGCAAAGCGCTTTTCTACATCCCACAAAATCAATTTAAGACCGCTTTCTCTCCAATTTTTTCTTCTAACTTCTGCCGCCGCCCAACGATGGACCTTCTCACAACTCCAAACAGGTTAGTTTTCCTACTATTCTCCCCTTGCCCAACAAAAATCCTCGAATCGGCATTGGTCCAAGTCCTCTTTCAATTTTCGCGCCAAGATCAACCGCTGTCGCGTGGCACTCGCGACGCGGTCGGGGCCGTTGCCACTGTCTGCCTCCTAAAATCCCCTTTAGAAAAATTCAAAATTTCCCGCCATTTTAACATGGAATTTTGGGGAAATTTTTTCTAAAGAATGCTTAAAATTCAGAAAGAGCGATTTCAATAGGTTTCACAGCTACTTTTTGAACTTTTGATCTTGGACAAGGAGGCTGACCCTGTCCCAACTGGTGCTATCGATCCCGCGTCTCGTTTTTTTTCTGTGTGAGCCGGACAGAATGAGAGTGCCATTTTCTGTTGCTTTCTTAGTCTAGATTCTCTAGTAGTTCTGCTCTGTTCAGTTAGATTTCCCAGACAAAATTCAAATTCTTTGTAAGCTCCAATGGAGCTTCAACTTTACTCAAGGTACTTTACCAAAAGTATAATTGTTAGCAAACTAAATTAATTTACTGACAATATGTTACGGTAGATCAAAAAATACTTTTGCACTAGAACATTCCAAGAAAAGTGTATTAGACAATCTAAAAAATAGGTCCGGAGAACCAATGCTGGATTGCCCAATAAGAGAGATGATTCTAGTCTTGCTTCCTCTCGGTTTTAGCAAAACTCTTCGTGCTTTCTGTCCTACTGTTCGATGCGACCTAAACCGTCCGATATTTAATCCCTTAAAAAAGGTTTTAGTTTTAAAAAAGGGTCAACTTTTGCATAAATTTCTTACTAGTTGTAAAAATTGAAAAGCTTCAATACTTTTGATATAATTCGAAAGGCTAGCAAGCTCTTCAGACGGATGACCATGTTACCTGATCTGTTTTCCAACCAACATGATATTATTTCGCTGGTATGGAAAAACTTTTTCAGACTAGAATAGTCATTTTTCCAAAATTTGTATAATGGTTTTGTTGGAACAGGTATACTGTAGCCGGCCATCTAAAACAAAATGGGGATTTGTTTTGTTGGATAAGTTGGAGTAGCGCGAGTTGCGAAACTACCGGTTACGGTACCCTATTTTCCCCCTTTTTGCTCCGAACTCTCCCAGAGCCTTGTTTTTCCTTCTTCTCTATCTCAAATAATTTGCTTTCAGTTCAGCAATGGGCCGGCTCCCGAAGGCCGAGCTGCATTCAGAGCAGCAGCAGGCCTCGACCTCTACAGCTCTGGATGGGAAGAGTACACGAGATCTTCTCAAATTTGAACTGATGGCGCGTCTGTTATCACAAGCCAGAACTTCCAGAGACCAAAGGTAACTTTTCTCTCAGCTTTTTTTAATGAGGACTTTTCCAGGGAAACAGCAATATCCGCCCGTCACTGCAGAACACCCGGACTGTCAGCCGAGGACGTGAAGGATCACTTGGAGGAAGATTTGAAGGTTCTGAATATTCATATAGAGGAACATGAGAAACGATATACTGGAGGACTGTTGCTGGAAGACATTCTGAAAGACTCAGACTACAACAGGGAAAGTCTCGAGGAACTTGTACCGGCTCTGCCGAAAAGAGATCTCAAAGGTTGGTCCAGCTTTAGTTTTCTCTTGGAGTTTTTTCTGCTAAAGGTTTAGTCCTCATTTGTTAGGAGATTGTGTGCCAAAACACTCATGTCTCAGACTACAAAATGGGTAGCAATCGTCCACTCTGATTGTTCCTAGCTGGTAGTTTATTTATGCTTTGGCAATATGGTGACTGCTCGTTTCAAGCCAAAAACTGGCCAATATTTCGATGGAACAACCAACTTTCATATGAAAAAATGAGTCAGCTAATATCCCTATGTATTTCGAGTTCTTACGACCGACCTAGACAAATTTTTGCAGTAATTTTTGCTTGAATGAGGCAACACTTCTTATTTTACCTGTGAACGCTGCAATCATGGTCAGAAATGAAACAAGACTGCGGGCAGATATAGCGCGTGCCAAATCTTATTTTTAATTGACGAGAAATTGGGTAAACGCGGCCAAGCTATTTTATTTAAATTTCTACTGTATTTTTCGTACGCAACGCAACCATCAGTCACTCGCTTTTTCTACAATTCTCTTACTTATTCAAGCATTTTCAGAACTTCTCCTCGCCGATCCACAAGACGAGGCTCTTGCCCCAATCGACATCAAGATTGACGATGGAACTGCCCGAGAATCCAAGGACGACGGTCCTCACTCTATGATGTCCATGGGAGAGGGAAATGTCGAAAAGGCTGCCAAGATGGAAGCTCACGTGGTCCAGAGGGTGGCCGAGCTCCGAAAGCAGGGTCTCTGGACGATGAGTCGGCTCCCGCTCTGTGTTGATCCACCGAGGAACAAGACCCAGTGGGACTACCTACTGGAAGAGGTCAAATGGATGGCCAACGATTTCCGTCAGGAGAGAAACTTCAAGAGGAACATGGCCAAGAAGTACAGTCAGCAGATTGCGAAAATCAAGAGGGATCAGGAGATGGAAGTCGAAAGAGCCGAGCAGAGAGTCCTGAAGGATGGAAGAAAGATCTGCGCTAATATTGCCAAAATGGTCAGGGATTTCTGGCAAAATGTGGACAAGGTCGTCGAGTTTCGAGCTCAAGAGATTCTGGAGAGTAAGAAGAGGAAAGCACTGGATCAACACCTGGCCTTTATTGTCGGAGAGGCGGACAAATTGAGCTCAATGGTACAGGAAGGACTAACGCAGGAGAAGAGCTCAAAGACACCGTCGGTTTCGTCGAAACAAGATCGTGAGTTGTTTGTCTTTGTCTGTTTTGAAACTATTCTCTCCTGGTTACTGTAATGATGAAAGAGTCCAGGACAGGGTAGATCTTGAGAGAGTAAGCGTAACTCAAGGGCTTCCGATGGTACCGAGAGTATTTGATCCCAGAAAATCTAAGAAAGCCAGCTCGAAGAAACAGATCTAGAGAGATTAAGAGACAGTCAGGCGACTAGATAAGAGTAAGGAAGAAGACAGAAACAGATTTAATCTTTTGTTCAGTATGAGTACTAAATACTGTAACAGATGTAGAACAAGAGATGAGAGTCTGAGAGTCAGTAGGAATAGTTAGAAGGAGAGTCAGTAGGATAGTCTATGGTAATCTCTCACTCTTTGCATTTGGGTTACTGTACTAATTCAGAAAGGGGAACACTGTTTTACAAAGACAGAGTTCAGAAAGTAGAGACATAGAAATAGAGTTAGAATTTTCAGTTACCGAAGAGTCCATGCACGACCCAATTAGGTTAAAGCCACAATTTAACCCCGTCTGATAACAGTTAGTGAACATGAACCTTTCATATAGTCTGTTGTAGAGAGCATTTTTTGAATTGGCCCGTGCTTTCGGGCAGGTTTCTTAACCCCCCCCCCCCCAACGTGGATTTTTCGGGGCGGCGGGGGCAATTTAAATTTTCCGGCTCTCGTTTGCATTTTCTAGTTTTGGCCCAAAAAAAAAGGAGCGCCCAAAGTTTTGCCCAAAAACCCAAGTTTAGGGTAAAGATACCGCCCCGCGCTTTCTTCTTACAACAATTTTCAAATCAAATTGGCGGGAATTTAGCTGCGTAGCACGTTACATCATGTAAATGTTGGATACTCAGCCAATTCAAATAATGCTCTCTATTTTTTGAACAGACTATAGTCATTTTTGACAGAAAGTAGTGTAAAATTTGTAAAATAAAGTGGGAGGATAAGGGAGAGATTACGGTAAAGTCAGTCACGGAATGAGTCTCTCAAAAGAGAGTCTGTAGTGAGTACCAACCCATTGATTTTCAGAAGACGACCGCGAGTTCACAATGAACGAAGACGATGAGGATTCGGACAACGAATCAACTCTCTCCAAAGAGGAAGAAGAAGACAAGGACATTGATCACAAAGTCGAAATTGATGCTCTGGCTGAAGACGCTGAAGGTGACCTGGACGACGTGTTGGCTGGTCTCCCGGCCGAGTATCTGGCCTCTCTCGGAATCACTCTCCCCGCCAAAAAGGACATAAGATCACAGTCTTCCATGAGCGTGGCGACGGAAGACTCTGCCGCTTCATCTTCCATGGATACTGACGAGAAGAAAGACGAGGAGGTCAAGAAGGAAGAGCCTGAACTGAACGGAGAGGGCAATGGTGACGGACGAGGTGTTTTGAAGGATGTCGACTATGCGAAGCTCAACAGTACCAATGCTGATGAGAGAGAGCAAGAGCTGGCTCACATTGCTGAACAGGCTCTTCAGTTCCAGCCTAAAGGATTCACATTGGAAACGACTCAGGTTGGTAGACTTTCTCTGTCTTTTTGTCTCTTTAGCTCTGTCTCTCCTAATCTAGTATCTTTCAGGTGAAAACCCAAGTTCCCTTCCTGATCCGAGGAACTCTTCGTGAGTACCAGATGGTTGGTCTCGACTGGCTCGTGACCCTATACGAGAAGAATCTCAACGGAATCTTGGCCGACGAGATGGGTCTCGGAAAGACCATCCAGACCATCTCCCTGCTAGCTCACCTCGCCTGTACCGAGTCAATCTGGGGCCCTCATCTGATCGTCGTCCCGACCTCTGTCATCCTGAACTGGGAAATGGAGCTGAAGAAGTGGTGTCCCGCCTTCAAAATCTTGACCTACTTTGGAACTGTCAAGGAGCGTGCCGAGAAGAGGAAGGGCTGGTCGAAGCCGAACGCCTTCCACATCTGCATCACGTCGTACAAGACAATCACGACGGATATTCGCTCGTTCAAGATGAAGGCCTGGCAGTACATGATTCTCGACGAGGCTCAGAACATCAAGAACTGGAAGAGTCAGAGATGGCAAGCGCTTCTGAACATCAGGGCTAGAAGAAGACTTCTATTGACTGGTAAGTAACAGAGACAATTAGGGCAACAGGGATGCTGCATCTTCCGCGAACTTTCAGAATAGAATCTTGCCTTCGTGGCGCAGTGCCAGCGCGCGCAACTTGACACCCAAGCATCGCGGGTTCGAGTCCGCGCTAGCGTTTTTCATTTTGCCCTCGCCTAGATCATAGAGTTCGCTCATCCTAACTCCTTATCTTTCAGGTACACCTCTCCAAAACTCTCTGATGGAACTCTGGTCCCTCATGCACTTTCTTATGCCGGCCATTTTTGCCAGTCACGACGACTTCAAGGACTGGTTCAGCAATCCTCTAACTGGAATGATGGACGGTAGTGTGGAATACAATGCTCCCCTGGTCCAGCGACTTCACAAAATTCTTCGACCATTCATTCTGCGTCGATTGAAGAGCGAAGTCGAAAAACAGCTACCGGAAAAGGTCGAAAAGGTCGTCAAGTGCGAGCTCTCGAAGAGGCAGCGATATCTCTACGACGACTTTATGAGCCGGAGATCGACCAAGGAGAATCTGAAGACTGGAAACATGTTCTCAGTTCTGAATATCGTCATGCAGCTGAGAAAGTGCTGTAATCATCCGAATCTCTTTGAACCGCGTCCTGTACTCTCTCCCTTCATCCTGACCCCAATCAGACAGAACCTCCCGGCTTGTGTCTTTGACATCGTTGGAGAAGACGCCCGTCAGGAAGATGTCAAACCGATTCCGGACTGTCTGAACATCAGGAGCCGAATCACTGGATGGAATAGAACCGACTCCCAGAAGAAGCCGACTATCGAGGAGCTGAAGAGATGGCAGTCGAACAAACCAATCCCAATGGTGGAAGGATTCAGACTCTCTGTCCCCGCCATGTCCAGATCAGATCTCTCGACTGTCACATCCCCAGCCGTCTCTCATAATAGTGTTGGAGCTGAGGTTGGGATTCCGGAACCGTCGTCTGCAAGTCTGCCGAGAAGTTCTTCGGTGGCGGAAAAGCAGGCGAGCACCCAGAGATGGCTTCAGAATCAGTCAGCGTCCGGTGTCCAACAAAGACAAGTGGTTACGATGAGTAGTGCGAGGCCTGGAGCTGTGAGGAGGAGTGCGACTATTCATGTGAGTTCAGAGAGACTGAGTGACTAAGCAGGCATGGATGGAAAACCTGGCCCGAAATCAGGCCAGCTTCGGGCAGGTGCCCACTTTGCGGCGGGCTAAAAAAATTCATTTCGCATGTATTTCTGATTTTTCTTCTTGAAAAATACTTTGTAAGGTAAGATCTAATTAAGACATCAAAAAAATTATGAGAAAATATAAAACTGACGACGAAAATCCAAAATTTTCTGAAGATTTCAACGAAATTCTTGGAAAATCCGAAGATTTTTCCATTTTCGTTGTCAGTTTTCTGTTTTCTCGTAATTTTTTTTTGATGTGATAATTAGATCTTACCCTACAAAGTATTTTTTAACAAGAAAAATCAGAAATAAATGCGAAATGTTTTATTTTAGCCCGCCGCAAAGTTGGCACCTGGCCGAAGCTGGCCTGATTCCGGGCCAGGTTTGCCTGGACTGAGATAGACAGTGCCTAACCCTTTCATTTCCAGCCTGCCTTTAAGTCCCACACCCAGCTGTCCGCATCGCAACAAAACCTAGCCGTCCTGACCGAGACCAAGGGCTTCAATCACATGATGGCCAATGGCGGTGCTCGCGAGAACATTGTCAACTTCAGCTACAAGTTCAGTCCGCCAATGAAGCGCCGAAAGTTCCAAGATACTCCTCTGGTTTCCGGACCGTACAGTGCTTGTGTTCCTCAAGATTGCCGAGACCATCTGGCTGAGGAGAGAGTCAGGAAGTTGGAGCTGGCTCAAGGACGCTTCAGTACCCGCTCTGGACCAGTCTTCGCCAACGAGCTGGTCTATCTCTTGACCAGAAAGGAGGAAGAAACTGAAGAATTCCGAAGCCTCCCAGCTGTCCAGAAACTGCTTCAGGAACATACTGATCTCCTACTGTACAAGTAAGTTTTGTCTCTGGCTCTGACTCATACTCTCTGCTTCCAGATACCCTCTCTACGTCGAGCCTGTACAAGCAGATGCCCCAGCGATTCTTGCCCATTCGAAAGGACGAAGTGTCCAGGCGAAGATGAGCGAACAGGGAATGTCTCTGATTGCCAGGAAGCATCTGGAAGAGGCTCCAGTCACTCTGGACTCGAAACTTTTGGCCAGTCGTCTACAGTTCCCCGAACTTCGTCTCATCGAGTACGACTGCGGAAAGCTCCAGATCTTGGCTAATCTGCTCCGTCAACTGTATCTCTACAAACACAGATGCCTCATCTTTACCCAAATGTCCAGGATGTTGGATATCCTTCAGGCCTTCCTGTCTCATCACGGTTATCAGTATTTCCGACTGGATGGAACGACCGGCATTGAACAGAGACAGGTATGCGAAAATTTCTGTTTCTCTGTCAATTATGTTGCCTTATTGGTTAAAAGGGCTTACGATTAAGACGGAAGGAAGAAAAGAACAAACTTGAAGTGGCTCAAGAAGACATGGAAAACACTAGTTTTTGTGGCGTTAATCGAGAGAAAAACTTACTGAAAAAGAATTACGATTTGAATGTGGGAATTGGAGCGCAAAGTGACTTTGGCCGGGAAATTCAAAAATACAAACGAACTAGATCAAAGGGACGAATATGTAACTTGCCCCTCTAAAATTCAACTTTTCAGGCCATGATGGAGCGATTCAACGCCGACAACCGCATCTTCTGCTTCATCCTATCGACGAGATCCGGTGGTGTTGGAGTCAACTTGACCGGTGCCGATACTGTCATCTTCTACGATTCGGACTGGAACCCGACAATGGACGCCCAAGCCCAGGATCGTTGTCACAGAATTGGACAGACCCGCAATGTTACAATCTACCGTCTCATTTCGGAGAGAACCATCGAGGAGAATATCTTGAAGAAGGCCATGCAGAAGAGACGTCTTGGAGAGATGGCCATCGACGATGCCGGCTTTACTCCGGACTTTTTCAAGCAGACTGACAATATCCGAGATCTGTTTGAGGGAGACGTCGAGCTGGAAGAGGTCGAGGCTGACAAAGTGGCTCACGATCAGAAGGAGATGGAAACAGCAATGGCTTCGCTGGAAGACGAGCAAGATGTAGCTGCTTCGAAGATGGCAGCGGCTGAGGCTAGGGCTGACAGGGCTGAGTTTGATGAGGCTAAGAGAGACACCACTACGGCTCTGTTGGGAGGAGAGGATGTTGATGAGAAGTACATAGAACTCATCAATCAGGTAAGAGAGGGCAAAAGGGACAGAGAGTCAGAGGGACAGAGAGATACGGGGCGGTATCTTTACCCCCCCCCCCCTAAACTTGGATTTTTGGGGGTCGGCGGGGAAAACCTAAATTTTCGAGATCTCGTTTGCATTTTCAAGCTTTGTCTCAAGCAAAGTTGTAGCCCTGATCAAGCTCTACAACTTTGCAGAACATTGCAAAGCATGAAAGTGCTCTTATCACTGTGAAAAAATGATTCTAAGCCAAAACTTGTCAACCAAGACAAAAGTCATTTTTCATAGGGATATCAGCATTTTCACTCTTAACAATGTTCTGCAAAGTTGTAGAGCTTGATCAGGGCTGAAACTTTGCTCACTGACTGTAACCTTTCTGCCTTTCAGCTCAAACCAATCGAGCGATACGCTGTCCAGTTCCTTCAGGATGAGTACAAGCCAGACTTTGATGTCGAGTGCAAAGAGGCTGAGGTAGGTTATATTGTATTTCTTTTAAAATTTCCCATCTCAGGCCATAATCGAGCAGAAGAAGGAAGACTGGGTCCGAGCTCACGAGAAGGCAATCAACGACGAGACGTCCCTGGACCAAGATGATTTCTACGGCTGCGGCAGCATTCTGGATGAGGTACGGTCACGCCGTAGTGGCCCCAGTCCCAAAAAGGCCAAAGCGACGCTGGTTTCCGTAAGACAGAGTAGTAGAACTTCAGCCCCGAGAAAACCCCTTAGTCCCCTTAAAACAGCCTCCGGTCGTAGAATTATAGCCCCGAGTCAGAGTCAGAGTCAGGTCGTTGTCGCTAGGCCAGTAGTCAAGAAGATCAATGGAGTGAAGAGAGGACGTGGTCGACCGAGGAAGGAAGAAATTATCAGTCCGATGTCCACTCCCAAGGCTCCGCCACCAAGAGAGAGTCCGAGATCCGTACCGGTGCGGACGACGCCGACTGTCCGGACGAATGTTCCAGTTCCGAAGCCGACGTCTCCCTCTTCTGTACAGTCTACGCCGAAGAAGACGCCAGACCAGATTCCGGTCTCTTCCAGTCCGGTGGTCAGGACACTGGTTAGACCACCTCCAGCAAGTGGAACAGTAGTTCGAGCTCCATTCCCTGTCCGAAAAGTCATCGTGACTCCTCCTTCGGCCACTCGACTCATACAGGAAGGAAGAGTCCAGAATCTCACTCCAGGTACAAGGATAATCAGACCGATGACGGGACAGGGACCATCTACAGTACCCCGAACTGATATGAGAGTCGTGATTCCGATGAGACGACCAGTAGTTACGCCACAGCCGGGACAGAGACTACTGCTTCCAGTCAAGACGATCCAGTCTCCTCAGAGAGCAATTCAGACGGTCAGACGCCTTGTACCGCCAGGATCTGCTCCTCAACAACGGGTCGTAATGATCAGACGACCTAGAGAACAGTACGCCGACTACAGTAGACCGCGACTGAACCTGAGACAGACTGACCGGACTGAGCCTGACTCTTCCCAATGATTTCTCTGTCTTTCCAGTTATTCGCCTTTTAGAAATACCGCGGGTACGGTAACCGGTTCCTCTAGATTGACTTCACTTTTGCTCACTTTGTTTTCTCTCTTTGTTGTTATGTGTACTGATTCGGTGCAGATAAACGTGTCCTCTTCATTCTTCTCCCTCTCTCTCTTCTCGAATGCCCAGCCACAAGACCCGTGTCTTCTTTCTGCAACTCCACATCTCTCCTACTTCTTCCGGATGCGGTAAACGAGCCTAAAGATGAGCCGAGAAGATACGGGTTTTGAGGTCCGCATCCGAGAGGAGAAGGAGAGGAGGAGTGGACGAGACGAAGGCGACACGGAGGCTCTCGGTCAGACCTCGATTTGCAGCTGAATATGGTCACAGTAACATGGAAGATAGAGCGCACTTTTTGGCTTAGTCACTGCGAGTTTAAAAAAACCTTACTTTCATAGAATTCTGAGCGCTTAGATACACTCGGCCGCAGAAAAATTAGCACATTCGGAAAGCATACTATGACCTTCGGAATTAGCTTCGAAGGTCGTACCTTCACTGCAAATTTTCCGATTTATACTAAACGGAATTTTCTTAGTTATAAACTTACCAAAGTCGTAGTTCTGATTCCAGGGTTGATTGAAACAAATTTTGTTTTTAGCACCAAAAATTTGAAAAAAACAGACTGCCAGGGTTTGTCAACGGTCATTCTCATTCAGAATGATGCAGCCTTAGAGCCTCTGGAAAGAACTGTTAAATATGTCTTCATTTGGTTTGATAGTTTTGGGGACTCAATGGAATGAAAACTGAACTTTTTTGCAGAAACTAGGGGAACAAGCCGGCGACCTTGAGGTAGAAACCAGCTAAACTTTCGGAAAAAGGAGTAACTAAGAAGAGATCGAAGAAAAGCAAATTGAAAAGTCAAGTAGTTACATACATCTACAGCATTCTAGCTATTTTTATAAAACTCCCCGTTTTTTTTTTCAATTTTTGAAATACATTAACTGGTACGTGGGGGACCAACGTCAATACATACGGTTGCCCAGTTTGCAGCTTTAGAGCCTCTGGAAACGAGAAGGGGATACTTACTGAGAAAGAAATATTTTTAATCTCCTTTACAGGTAATGTCAATGGACTTTCCCGACGTGCTCACATGGTGTCCTCCCACACCGCCCCGCTCTCCGAGTCAGATGAACAACGATCTCTACTACGACGACTGTTTGGATCTCCTCTACGATCCTGACTTTATGGGAGAATCACGTCTCCCCAACGTCATTCATGATCTCCACAGGCCGTTGATGAGAACACCGAGTCCGGTCAAGAGTAAGTTTATATTTTTGCTTTTTTTACTGATTATATTTTAGAACAGCCCCCTACTACTTCTCAAGCGGCTAATAAGAACCAGGCGGTCATGAATCTGCTCAATGCCGCTACCCAGTCGGCTTGTTCCAGTGCTTCTCAGAGCCCCATGTACACCAATGACTCGACTTACTATCCAGAGTTTGGATTCCAGGTTCCGGACTATGGAACCAGTTCGATGGGTAAGAGATAGAAAGACCTACAGTAATCACATTTTTCCAGATTCCCTCGCTCAGCCCCGTAAAGAGAAACGTGACCGGACCGGAAAGGGTGATCGTGGAGCAGAACAGGCTATCAGACAGAGTCGTGAGGCTCCTCGAGCCATCACTCCTCCTCCACCTCTAAACGAAGCTGAAGACTACGAAGGTCCCGAATGGAACATTCTGGAAGACATGGCCATCGTCGAAGCTATTGAATTCGAAGAGAATATGGGACATGTCGTTGCCAGTCGTCCTACTGGAGCACTACAGTACAACTGGAGATACATTTCGGACTACGTCAATATGAGGACAGCTCCTACTGGACACTATAGGTAAGTCAAAATTTTCTGGTTTAATGGACTGTCTTTGCAGATCAGCGAGACAATGTTGCATCCGGTACCAAGTAGTCGTCAGACCGAGAGAGGCTGGCCATCTACATACTGTTGATCCAATTACTAAGAAGCCAAGAAAGGTTCCAGTGACTGCAGCTGAACTGGGTAGGTCTTCTGAACCAATTTTGTCTCGAAAACTATGGTACAATCGGTACAATCGTGACGGGACCAAAATGGTAGAATATGGCGCGAGATACAAAGAATATGTGACGACACAACAAGTAGTCAGTTAAGAGACAATTGAAGGAAGTTAATCATAGTCAGACATCTGACAAGTTAAAAATTGTCGTTTGGCTTCAGAATTTGGGTCATCTGACTCTTGACTCTCGTTTGACAGAGCTGGGTAATAACTGGTTCAGTGATCTCCTAGTTGTCCCAGACAACTTGACGAGCAGACAGAAAGATCTTCTAACTACTGCTTTCTTAGTACCAGGCCGTTACAGAAGATTCAGAGTACTGTCTCTGATTTTTGTTACTGTCTCTTTTTTACAGTGCCACTTCTAATTACTGTAATCCTGGAATGTTTAAACAATAAACATCATTTCTAGTGGCCCAGGCACCATTTCGTAACCTTTAGTTTATACCTCCTCCTTGTGACTCAGCTCTCGCCTTTTTGACTCAATACTCCCTTCCTCTCTTTTACTCCTCCCTTTCCAGCCCATCTCAAGAAGAATCGTACCACTACCAAGGCCCAATACGACCACGACTACCCTCTGATGATGGAGAACGTCTGTGTCAACAAGGTCCGTCTAATGAGGGAACTGTACAAGAGGACCAAGAAGCCACAAAAGAGTTATATGGATGCATTGCCGGCAGTGACTGACACCAAGATGCCAGACAACTTTGAGGCAAAACTTCAGGAACTCAAGCTGGCCGGTGCGTTGAGGACAGTTCTGCCGGAGGACATGGTCAGGAAGCAGGTTTGATTCTTTTTGAGATTTTAGTAAGAATCAACCGATTAGGAAGAAGTACACTTTTCTGCCATTGATGCTCAGAGTAAACAGAGGGCTGCGGAGAAGAAACTGGACACGGATATTCAGAAGGGCATGCCGCCGAGTATTGGTATCAGAAGATCTGCCATTCCGGCACAGGGAACCAGAGAGTCAAAGGCTCCATACATGCTCGAGATGCCCATCATTCATGCTACTAAGGTAAGCGAGGGTCTGCACTGGGCAGGTTTCTTTATGCTATCCCCCTAAACTTGGATTTTTGCGGGCGGAAATTTCAATTTTCCGGCTCTCGTTAGCATTTTTCAGCTTTGTCCCAGTAAGCAAAGTTGTAGCCCTGATCAAACTCTACAACTTTGCAGAACATTGTGAAGCGTGAAAATCCTGTTATCCCTATGAAAAAAACGTTTGCCTTGGTTGACAAGTTTTGGTTTATTTAACGCGACTTTTTCACAGTGATAAGAGCACTTTCACGCTTCGCAATGTTCTGCAAAGTTGTAGAGCTTGTACAGGGCTACAACTTTGCTTACTGGAACAAAGCTGGAAAATGCAAACGAGAGCCAGAAAACTTAAATCCCCAAAAATCCACATGTAGGGGGGGGGAAGAAGATACCGCCCCGTCTGCACTGTTACGGTTCCTGTTCCCTCGAAACTGAACAATCTTTTCAGCCACCGCCACCTCCTCGACCAGTCGCACTATCCAACGTCCATCCAAACACCAGTCTTCCCCAGATGATGCCAGCTGACCATCCAGTCAGTCACCACACGACCATCGGATCCACTCAAGGACCTCGCCGGGTGGCCAATCCGTCCATGTCGCAGATGATCAGTAACTCTCCCGGTCACAGTTATGTTGTCGTCCAGAACGACCATCCTAACGCCATGAGAGTTCAGGTGAGTGGGGAGTTTATACAGTTTTTGGGTCCTCTTTGTTGTGGAGTTGAGATCCTTGATCGAATTAGCTTCACCCACCTTATAGAGACGATTTCAGAGAACTGAACCGATTGGGCAACAGGGAACTGTTCCGATGTTCAGAGGAGTCGGTCCAGGACAGGTCAGACGAGCACCCGGCAATGCTCCAATGAGCCAGAGGGTGAGTGACAGAGGGACAGAGAGTATTGTAATTTTCAGCCGGTTAGCTACGTCGGTCAAGGAACCAACTACATCACAACTCAGCCAGGATCTGGAAACACGACCATGTACAGTGGTCCGATGACACAACAGGGCAGAACAGTCCCTCCAAACAGTCGAGTGATTTCAAGGGTAAGTCTGAGGAGAGACAAGAATGAACTCTCATCTTTCAGCCCGGTACCCAGCCTAACAGAATCTTTGTGAATAGCGAAAGGCCGGGACAGTACGTGATGCACAACCAGGGCCATGTCAGAGTGGTCGGGGCTGGTCAGGGAGTCCAAAGAGTACAACAAGGACCGTCGACTGGAGGTGTGCCTCCTCAGCAGGGAGTCAAGAGAGTGGCTCCGAAGGCGGGTACTGTAACTACGATGGTATTACCGACAGGATCACGACCAGCTGGAGCGCCTGGAACGATGCAACAGTTCAGAACAATGTAGGTTACTGTCTCTCTATCTCACCGGCACTTTAAAGGACTGCGGCCTTCTTGTGGGTCCCGCCGCGATTTGTAAATCTCAATGAAATTTCAAGAGCGGGAATTCAAATTTCTAATTTTGGCTAGAAAATAGAAAAATTTCAGTGAATCGTTTTCTCGGTCGACCGACTATAGATTTTTCTGTTCTTGGCCTCATTTTGACGGCCGTTCTACCAGAATGAGTTTTTTTCCGACCGATTGCATATTACACGGCTGTTCTACGCTGTTTTCTTCATTTTTCACAACGATTCGCTGAACTAATGATGTTGCCAAAACTCATTATGGTAGAGCTCACTACGGTCGTGATAATGAGACCAAGACCAAAAAGAACTGTAGACAGGTGACTGAGAAAACGATTCACTGAAATTTCCAAATTTCAAGGAAATTTTAATTTTTTGTTTCGCGGGCGCGCTAGGGTCACGCCACGAAAACCATTCGTCCAACGTTTCAAAGCTAGCTGTGCGAATCTTACACTCTCTCTCATTCCAGAAGAACAGTCCAGCGCGGAGCCAGTGGTCCCCAGCAAGGACCGCGAGTCATGAACGTCGTAATGGGAGGTGGTCAGATGAGAACAGCTTCTGGACATCTCGTCTCCTCTCAAGGCGGAATGACGCGTCAGCTCCTGACTTCCCGGACGGCTATCCCGACATCCAGACAAGGATCTCCCCAGACTATTGCCCAAGTGGTCATTGCTCCTCCTTCTGGAATGCAGCAGTCCCAACAGAGAGATCTACATCCTTCACAGCCACCGACGCTCACGCCACAACAGATTGACCCCCATCCTCCGCCCGGAAGGAATTCTCCACAGGTATACTGTACTTTTTGTTGTCGGTACCAAAGTGATTTCAGGTTCATAATGTAGGACCTCCTGTATCTTCAGCGTCGTCTTCTTCGGCGCCACAGGATGGAGCTGAATGAAATAGAAAAAACTGTCATATATGCCCTCTAACTTTCCCCTCTTTTTTGTTGTATGATCTCCGGTGAGACCGGTACGGAAACCGTATTTTATTCAAGTGTTACGTGTGAATCAAGACTGAATGAAGCATTACTATCAAAGAAAAATGTTTGGAATTGAGTTCACCTAACAAGTCAAAACATGTTAACCTTCATTTTGAACTTATATTCGAAGGTTTTGTAGGGGGTGTGACCTTCAATTTCTGCCGTTTTTCCTTCGGCTTATATCCGCTAAATTTTGAAGCAAAAAATGCTTCTTCACAATTAAATTTAAAGCGGTTGGAACGCTTTTTACGAAAACAAGGAGCAACATGCTGCCAGTGGTCCCAAGTTCGACTAAATATTCCTCTGCCTAACTCACTATTTGACTTGAAAGAACGAGTCATAACTCAAAGTTAGGTTGGTAAGTACTGCCGAGAAGCTTTCTCGGCAAATGATAAGTTTTGTTCTGGGAGAGCGACTTTGAGCGCCTATAGCTCGGTCAAAATCGAAAATAAAACGGATAAAATATATAGTCCCGTAATCAGCGAGTTTTTCTCTACAAGCTCCATATCAGAACTCATACTCGAAAAAAGGTTTGGACGCTTTAAGTACTCGTTTATTGGAGACCCATACTGTCAAAATAGTTCTTTTTCAACTCATGGACTGTCTTCAGTAGTTGTTATTGTAGCCAAGGTGGTTGTTGATGTTGTGGATGGGAGAATGATACAGATGAATTTTCCTTTCAGCATTGCTCTTCCGTTGTAAGGAGGACAGCAGCCGGGTATAATAGGGTACAGGCAGACATCTTCGCCACACGTCTGGTTCATAGTCGTTTCTGTGGGGTTTCTGAAGAAAGGATTTTATTGGCTTGATATCAGTCTCTCTTTTCCAGAACTCACTCGCAAAGACATCCAGCAGGAGTACAGCTCCTCTGAACTTCAATGACTCCACACATTCCGCAGGGTTTGCTGCATGTAGCTCCAGAAACGGGTGCCCAGTCAGACCACGTTCCTGGACATTGCGTCGTTGTGCTTTGAGAGTAGACGAGGACAATAGAAGCAAGAAAGATTGCAGGAATCATTTTGATAGGGAAATCTGAAAATAGCTAGGATTATATATGGTCAGAGAGGGATCTAAGAGATCGAAGAGCGGAATGGTACCATAGGGAAGAGGAACGGTGATGATCATGTGCAAATACCGGGGCTATAAACTTAGGTTGCAAAATATTTCTGAATGGGCCGATGTTTGAGGCTCACTTTTAGTAGAATCCTAGATGAAAAAAGACAGAGAGACAGTAATCCAAAAGTACTCTTTCGGAAAAACCCGACTGATTGGATCGAGACCGCCTAGCTGTCACTTTATAGACCCCTGTACTCTCATTGATCAGTCTGGTTATATGAATTTTTTTTGCAGACGAAACTTGATGAGCATAATCTGCACCAAATGAGGCCCCACAATCCCCTCAGTACGTGCACTAGAAAAACTGTTCACTGGTGCCCAAAATAGGAAATTTGAAATTCAGAGTAGCTGACCAGCAACTTATATTGGACATGGTTTGGCTGTGAAAACATGACCAGCGGATGATTAACTCCGGAATTTGTACATCTGTCCAGCTTGTTTGCCAAGTGTAGAGCTCACTTTGTGACTAGTGTCTGTCAAAACAGGGTACGTTTCAGGGTGACTAGCTGATCAGAAACCGATTGGCGGTCGAGGGGAATCCCAGAAATGAAAATAGAGTTCAGAGTTTTTGTGAGCATGAGGAACTGTTGCGTGTGGACGAGAACACTGTTGCGTGTGGACGAGAGCAAAAAGGGAAGGGTGCGCGCCAAAACCGTCCCGGTTTTGGCGCGCACCCTTCCCTTTTTGAATTTTATCTTTTTACTCGAGAGTTCGTTGTTGGGCTTGAGAGATTTTTTTCCCAGGTTTTTTCTCGCTTTTACTTCGTAAAGCTTATTTTATTCTCCCTTTTCCGTAAAACTTGTAGTATTTTTATCTTTTATAAATTCAAAAAAATCTTTTTGTTTTTTCCTTTCTTCTTGACGAAAAAACCACGTCAAGTTTGTTCATTTCTTCCTTCCGTCTCACTCGTAAGCATTTTTAACCAGAAGGCACACATAGTTTGCAGCTGAGGGACTGAAAGACTGAGAGAATGAGAGGCAGAGAGACGAATTTATTGGTTACTGTACTTATCAGTAGACACTAGAGCTTTAGCCAGAGCCAGTCTCATCTGAGCCAGACATTCCATATCCAGTTCAAATTTCTCTTCCTCAATCCTGAGCTCAACTACGGGATGTAGACTCTTCTGAACGTACTGGTTCCCGACTACTATGCTAATCTTCCAGTCCAGATCCAGTTGCCGCTCTTTGTTTTCCAACTTTCTTCTGACAAAGTCGACCAATACTTTCTTCTCCTGAAACTCTTGATTAGAATCAGGTAGTTTTATACCTCTGACTTCAAGTTGGATTGTTCAATGGGCTGTATTGAATTGCTTCTGTAGGAATCTGTTAAAAGCTGGGTGAACTTGATAATAGTCTTCAGGGTTCTGCTGTTTGAGAAGGAAGAAGGTAGTTGTTGGTCAGAAGAAATACAGTTCCAGATCTCTGAATGACAGTCATGGGCTAGCAAATACCGCCAGAATTCAGGTTTTTTATAGTACGGTACCAGTACCGTAAGAGTGTTTTACGTCCTGCGGTACTGGTGCAGTTAGTCTAACCCCTTCTAGCAACTTGGCAAAAGCACGTTGTATACAGGACAGTCAGGATTCTTTCTCTCGCGGAATACAAGAAAAACATGTCTCAGGACCTTTTCTCAAATTTGAAATCAGATTGGCTCGACAAATCAAGACAAGCATTGGCTAACCTCCAAAAAAAAATTCCTTACGGTACCAACACCGTATAAAAAAGATCTCTTTTCAGTACAATTCAGTACACTTCAGAGATTTTTATTCTTCTCTACCGTATTCTGAGCGTAATATTCAGACGATAACAGTATAGTAAGTCAAGATCTAGTGCCAATAGGGATTGGATTGACAAGACGGAACAAGTACCCGCTAACCTTCAAAAGATTTCTTACGGTACCAGTACCGTAAGAGTACAGTAACAGTGTGATTCTTTTGCATAAAAACACTGAAAATCAAAGACTGTCGCTCTTTTGTACAGTATTCTGTGCCTGGAGACGAAAGCTGAATTGGGCACAGAAGATAGCCACAATGGCAAGCGATAAATGGCCCAAAAAATCTACAGAATGGTGGCCTATCGGACGGAAAAGGACATTAGAGCGTCCTCCTACACGGTGGGAAGACGAGATCAGAAGTGCAACTGGACAGCTTGGACAGTGTCCTGCTACATGGATGAGACAAGATCAGATTGGCGGAGTTGAGTGCTTCAGATCTATGGTGCCGGCGCAGGACCCACTTTTGTGATTCCACTTTTGTGATCGGTAATAAATTTGAATTTGAATTTTGAATCTGTGCGGTGAGGGAACTTCAGAAGAGAGGAGCCCAGCAAAGGAAAGTCAGGGGTTACTGTAATAATGCCAGAGGCGGATTAGCTTGACAAGTCGGGACAAGTTTAGATTAGGTTTCCTTACGGTACCAAGACCGTTTATTTTATTTATTTATTTGCTTATCAAGCGTTCATCGCTAGAGCGTCTCTTCTAGCAGCCTCCCATTTGACCAGGACCGTAAGAGTCAGTCTAAAAATAAGCTCATTCTTTCTCATGATCCATAGACTGTTACTCTACTGTATTATGTAACAATCAGAAGAGAGGAGTACCCAAAACAAGAGTCAGTGGTTACTGTATCAGTTCCGAGAGAGTAAAGAGAGAGAGGCAGTCATTTAGACACAGAAATTAAGATTTTTCCAGTATCAATAAGATTCCAGTGCCTGTTCTACAACGGTAGCCTCGCCCCACTGCCAACCAGCTTTTCTCCACCAAAAAATACTGAAAACAGTACAAACCTACCTTCCCAATCTTTTTCCTCCAGTCCAGCTGTCATTGTCCTTCCTAAAACTTTCCATTTTTGGTATTTTTAAGATTTCGGAGAGAAAAAGATGAGAATATCATGGAAAGTCTAACATTTTTCATCGTTTTCTCACTGCTGACCGGAAATATGGCAAATGAGTGCAATTCACTAGTTTTATACGACGATTCAAAGGTATTTTATATTTTTAACCAAAAAATTCATAAATTAAGGTAGTATTAAAGAGATTTCGGGAGAAAACACAGCTGATCGAGATAGGAGACTGGAAGTTCCGATTGGAGCAGGATTGGAATGGAAGCGGCGTCGCCGGGGTCTTATGGGATTCTGTGAGTTTTTATTCATTTTTTCGTTTAATTTTTTAGCTTTTAGGCCATAGTTTTGTCAAAATATTTGCTACAAAATGCGGAAAGTCTGGTCCAAGGCAGGAAAGTACTGGAATTGGGAGCTGGACTGGGACTACCGTCTCTGGTTGCGGCAAAGCTAGGAGCAGAGAAAGTTCTGGCGACTGATCAGGTTAGTGGATTATACTTTGACAATTTAACAAACTCGTTGGATCAGTAGTTTTTCCAGTATCGAGTATTTTCTCCTCGCCTAACCCTTGTAAAATCACAAGGTGTCGTCTGATCAAAACAGATTAAATTTGTTGCTTCGTTAAGATCTTTCTCGTGTCTCATATTCACTCTCGCTCCATTTTTAGTGTATGTCTCAGCAGTTTTGAACCGAATCAGACTTTTTTTTAGGTACTATGATACATGCAACTATTTTATTATTATTGAATTATTGCCATAATATTGACAAAAGATTACCTTTTTGAAACAAACAATAGTTGTATATTTATTGAGAAGAATTTGATTACCTGTTTAAGTTCATTGTAAAGAAAAAATCTACTGTATTTGAAGCAAAAACGAGTCCCGTAGAAGTATAGAATCATGACCAGCTAGGCAAGTTTGTTGGCTGGTAGTAGATTACGCTGTTAAAGAAAGGTTATATTTAAGAGTAATAGAGATTAATAATGTGCAACACTGTAAGCAAACAATATTGGTTTCTGGAATAATGACAATAATTCCTTCTATTTTAGAATGCTCTCGCGTCTCTGTCTGTCTGTCTGTCGGAAGCTTTAATTGGCATTCAAAATGGAGCAATTTGTGCGCACAAATAAGGGGAAAGGAGTTAGTGTAACAGGTTTAGACAAATGCGTGGACTTTGATTATTTTTGACTGGGGATAGTTTCCAGACAGTAGAGAATCAAGTGTGGGTTAGGAATACGGGAAAGCGTTCAAGGCGGTTTCTACTATAACTTTAGCTCCAACGGGGTGATATCGCAACTGGAGAAGAGGGATAGGGGAGAACAGGAGCACGTGGAAATAGGGACAGGGAGACCATCAGGGAAGGATATGCACACGGAAATTACATGAAGTTAGAGAGACGAAAGGAGGGAAAAATTGGACAGAAGAAAGGGGACATGGCGGTGCATCGTGAATGGTAGAGAAGGAAGAAGCAGATGACAACGGACAGGGATAGGAGAAAACTGGGAAGGGCAGAACACATTGCAGAATGCAGGGGTGGACAGAGAGAAAGTGTCGAGAAATTAGAAACAGGGGACAAACGGGCAAGATTAGAGGAACACAGGAACATAATTGACCTGGAGAGGGATCAGATAGCAAGCTGTCATCTTTTTTTAAACGGACAAAACTAATTCACTTAGCCCCGAAGGGGGTGTAGCTCAACTTGTAATAATAAAATAGTTGCATGTATCATAAAAGTACCCTTTTTTAATGTCACCATCCCAGTGTAACGGTTTCCAACCGCGAGACCATCCAATAGGATTCATTCTGATAAATTGTCTTCGGTCATATGTGGTCATTCTCAAGTTTATTGTCTTCAACCTTATAGTTTTTTTTGGAAATTGAATAATTTCTAACGTGCTAATTTAGCGGGTATCGCTTTGTTCAACACCAGAATTCAATATTTTAAGAAATGGCAAAGATAAAAAAAAAGAAACTTAGAAAACAGTCAGTCTTCTCTTACAACTCAATGTCATTTCAGAAATCAGGACTGCCTCTTCTTCGTCAAAACTCGGCAGCTAATCTCTCTCCCGAAGAACAGTCCCACCTTCAAATAACTGAGCTGGATTGGATCAATCCCCAACTGGACTCAGATTTCCAGCCGGAGCTCATTCTCGGAGCTGATCTGGTCTACAACAGGGATGTCTTCAAGCCATTACAATCCGTCCTCGAAAATTTGATCAATCCCAAGACGATTTGCTTATTTTCTAGTAAGATTCGGTATCCTAAAGATCGAAAATTCTATACCAAACTGTCAAAAAAGTTCAAAGTTGAAGAAATTTATTACGAAAAGGCTCTAGATGTCACATTGTTCAGAATTACCCGATTTTTAGAATGAATTTTTGACCTCGTTCTGGATAGTTTGGGCAATTGAAAGATCATAGGAATGAAGGAGGGAGAGACAGAGATCACAGGTTGAGGTGGAACAATCACAGGGAGGGGAGAAACACGGGGATTGACAGAGACGAGGATCTGGATGAGAGAGGCAGAAATATGGAGTGATGTCACGGGAAAGACGATCCTTTATGACGAGATCCAGAAGCTGGGAGAGACGAGAGTAGTCGAGACGGGCATCCGCGTTGAGGATCAGCTGAAAAGTTGGAACTGTGAACGAACGACTGGTTGTAATCTGTTCAAGGGAACTTTACTTAAAAATACAAGACTTGAAAACTTCAGAAAAGTAAGTTTTGCTCCCGATCCAACACTCAAAAAATTTGCGATGTTCCGCAAAGTTATAATATTTGAAGAGCTCTAAACTTGGCAAAACGTCGTAACTCTAGTCTGGAAGGCAAACACAGAGCCTCTGGAGTTCAGGGTCGTCGCCAGTCCAGTCTTGAGGGAAAGGGCAGACACAGGGTTTCTGGAGTGGAGAAACGCCGTACTTCCAGCCTTGAAGGTAAGGGAAGACATCGTCCCAGCCATGGAGATGAGAATAGAACAAAGAGCCCCAGTCATGGCGGAGGACAGCATGGAAAAAGGCACTGAGTAGCAACTTGTTATGAAGGAAAATGTTATGAATGAATATTTTTGGGAAATAAATGTTTTTTTCGTGTTCTTGTTTTAGTCATGTTTTAGTCGTGGACTGTTTGGATGTGTGTTTGCTTGTCCGGGACCTCAAATGGTTGCGACAAGTCCGAAATTGATAGGATTAGAGTCACTTTTGAACTTGGAGTGATAAAGAGTTTGTGGGGCGAAGATCGGTTTTGTCAAAGGTCAAGTTGAGTGGGATTTGAGAACCTAGGCTTTTGGTTTGTATGTTTGAGCGCCGCAGGCGCCAGGGCGGCGAAAGCCGTCGTAGACGGTTTAGTCAATTCTGTGTTTTTAGCTTCATTTTTCAACAAGTTCTTCACAAAAAGCAACAGAGGAAGATAGAGAGGGAAAACGCTGTATGCTAGCTCCCTTTGGAACACGATCAGACAAGCTTGTTTGCACCCTGTCTGCTTGTCAGTAAATGAACTAGTCAATGAGGTAAGATAGGTCAGTGCTCGATAATTTCGGACGGTCTGTGGCAAACGGACTGGAAAGGCATGTCAGTCAACATTGAGCGCAGGTCTGTTCACATTTTGTTATGTACGGACAAGAAGATCGACCAGAAACTACTCGAAAGTAGGGGGATTGCATTTTCACTTCACTATGAAGGCCAACAAAAATAATGGGCTGAAAAAAAACAACTGTCCCACTATTTTTTTATCAGAGCTTCCAAAAACAGTCTAGGACTGCATCTATTCAAAATTTAGTTTGGGTCAGAGAAAATACACTGTGTTCAAATCACTGTCATTCAGGTAGATTCCCACTTAGTGCAGTCATCACTCCCAACCGCTGTTTCCATCTCTCAGACCCCATGTGCCGAGGGAGAAGAGAAGATACGGGTGTGAGTTTGTCGGCCCGGCTGTTATTTCCCCCGCCCAGTAGTCAATAAAACTAACCTGGATCTGATTTTCCATCTCTTCCTCATTGAAAATTCCCTCCAAATGACCAATTTCTTCGCGAATGTCCACGACTCTGTTCCGGAGAAACTGCCAAACGAGCTGAATATTGGAAGAATTGATGGAATTGTGGTTCAGAGAGATGGTGGTCTCCAGATTGTGGACCTGGTGGTAGAAGTTTGAGGGAATGAAGACAATTTCGCCGGCTTCTTGGACGAAAGTCACAACTCCGGCCTAAATTTCGTTGTTTTTGTCCCTCTCTCTCTCTGTTTCTGAGTTCAAAAAAATAAAAATTACTTCTTCCCAGACCTCCTTCTTGGTTCTAATGTCCTTCACAAAGTCTTTGCCATCTTTGAAAAGCGTCTCATTTCCTCTCGGCACCAAATACCACAGTTTTCTGCCACAGATGTTAGCTGACCAGCTGTGAGTCGAGAGCACGTCCGAATGGAAGCCAGTCCTAATAATTTTTTAGAACTGAAACAATGAAAAACGAACCAGGTTCCTTTGTGTCCAAAGTAGAGGAATCTGTAGTCTCCATTGACGGGATTGTTCGGATCTTCGGTCCAAGTCTCATGGTTCAGCCAGTCGGTCGAGAGAAAGGGAGGCGGAGAGTAGACAGACGAGCCGGCGCATCTGGAAGAGGTGAGAGACAGGAATTAGGAGAGGGTCAGAAAGATTTTAAGGACAGGGACATGAATAATGCTGGACAGAGAAACCGAAAAAGAGCAGCCACTTTCGTTCCTATCCTAGTTTTTGCGACTTCGAGAAGAAACCTCAATTTTTTAGCTCACGTGTACATTTTTTGGATTTACGATGTTCAGCAAAGTTGTAGTGCTTGACGAGTTCTACAACTTCGCAGAACATTATAAAGCTTGGAAATGCTTTGGTCACCATGAAAACCGAGTGCGCAAAATTGTCTTGCGCTTCAAGCAGTTCGCGGCTTTGGAGCAATATTTCACTGTGATTGACTGCATTTTTAAGCTCGGCAATGTTCTGCAGAGTTATACAGCTCATCAAATTACAGAAAGAGTTAGTGAAAGAGGGTAGAGAAGGGCTACAACTTTACTGAACCTGCAGCCTACGGCAAAAAACACTAACTCTTTCTGGAAGTGCCAGTCCTTCAGATACAAAGATCCATGGTCACTCCGCTCGTTACAGTACTCTCTGAAGGACATCTCCACTACTTCTCCGTCCGTCTCCTTCACAACTGGAACTCTTGCCTCTCCTGAACCGGTTTCATAACCCCAAGGCAAGAATGAGTCACCGTATTTCTTCAGGAGAAAGTCCAGATCCGGCTTGCTGTCTTTGACCCATTCCTTCTTCGAAGTCCAGTCGCGGGTCCAGTCAGATTCCAGAATGAAGGGATGACCGGGCAGGACGAATTTGGTGAAAATTTCGAGCCAAGGAGTGTTTTGGAGAGGAAGACGATGAATTTCCATCGAAGAGGGCTAAAAAATCCAAGTTGAGATCAAAGAAGAAAGGTCAGTGATATTGCTACTGGCTACTAGAGGTCCAAACGTGCCGACACATTATGGGTGTGAAATTTTCAGAAGAACCTCTGGATTCAGAATGACCACCAGATACCCTTGGATTTTCTCCTATCAGACTCAGAACAATTATTTGGGATATATGTTTATTGTAACACTGGGAACACACACTGGGACAGAATGGCAAAGAGATCGAAACCCGAGGGCAAGTAAAGAGAATTGCACTTTTTCGAGTCTAGCAAATCTAGTAGTCGCACTCGGTATTCTTCTCGTCGGATTCTTCGGATTCTTCTTCTTCTTTCTTGAAGCCGGTACCGAAACCTGGAAGATTAGGGGTTAATAAAAGAGACAGAGGGACAGAGGGACGACAAAGTGACCGAGTGACTGAAAGACAGAGTGACAGAATGACAGAATGACAGAGTGAAAGAGTGACAGATTGTTACCTTCTTCCTCCTTCTTGGGATCTTCTTTCTTGACCTCTTCCATTTCAGAGTTTCCGTTCTCCTCTGGAACAGGAAATTTGCTCTTCTCAGGCACAGGTTCGCTGGGAACGGGAGTCGTATTGGACGAGCGCTCAGTATCCTCGTTCGGTTTGTCATCTTTGCTCTCCTTTTCTAAAAAAAATGTTCAGAATTAGTCAAGCCAGATAATGTTCCTTACCCTCAGATTCAGTCTTCTCAAATCCGGAGCCGAAGCCCGAGTTCTGACCGAAGGTTCCAGTATTCTCTCCTCCGAATCCACGGGAGCCAAAGGTGGAGCCAGATTTCTTGGTCTCTGAAAAATGAGCATTAATTAAATTTTATCCTAACTCTTACCTTCTGATCCAGTCTTCTCAAAGCCAGAGTTCTGACCGAAGGTAGAAGTTTCTTCTTTTTTGTCCTCATCCTTTCCAGCCCCGAATCCCGATCCAAAGCTAGAGGACCCGAATGTACTTCCAGAGGATTCTTCTTTTTTTTCGGCTTCCTTTCCGGCTCCGAATCCGGAATTTTCAAAGGGGTAATTTCCGAATCCTGAGGTTCCGAATGATGAGGAGCCGAAACCACCTCCAGTCTCCTCTTTCTTTTCGCCATCTTTTCCAGCTCCAAATCCGAAGCCCGAGTTGCCAAATCCGTTGCTGCCAAAGCCACTTCCAGCTCCCTTCTTGTCATCGTCCTTGCCGGATCCGAAGCCAAAGCCATCTCCACCGCTGGATCCAAAGCCACCGCCTGATCCAAAGCCAAATCCTCCAGAACCGAAGCCGCTACCTCCAGCAGACTGTCCGAATCCTTCAGAAAAACCAAATCCGCCTCCAAAGGCTCCGGACGACTTTCCTTCCGCAACATCCTGCAGGAACTGTGGGACTTCTTGAAAAGCCTCCGTCGCGAACTGGACGAATCCCTTGGCAGTATCTTGATCGATGGTGTTGTCGCAGAAGATGATGGCCGTTCCGGATTTTTGTCTTCCCGTTCTTCCAATCCTGTGAGCAATCTCATTGAGCATCTCCTCGACATTACCTCTCTTCTTGTTCGGCGTATCGTAAACGATGACGCGATCGAGCTTCGGAATATCGAGTCCTCGAGCACAAACGTCAGTTCCGACGAGGACAGTGCATCTTCCTTCTCTGAAGGCTCTGATGGTGTCGGTGCGCTTGTCTTGAGCATGGTCACCATGGATGGACATTGATTCCACGCCCTCCGGCATACTCATGGAGAACATGTTAGCCATCTTCTTGGTGGCGACAAAGATGAGAGTCTTGACGGCTGAAAAAACATTGGGTAAAAACAATTTCTCTGTCTTTCTCACCATTTCCGTCACTCTTGTCCTGAGCGAAAATTTTCTCCAGTTCTTGATGTTTGTCCGCTTGACTGAGAGTCCTACAGTAGATCTGTTTCACATGTTTGTTGGCCCTGGATCCTTTGTTGACGATTTCGACGGTCTTACTAAAAAAATATTGTAAATCTGTGACAAAAAATTAGTCTCACTTTGGGCGCATCATTCTCTCAGCGAGGTCCGAGGCAGCTTTGTTCATGGTAGCCGAGAAGAACAAAGTCTGACAGTTTTCTTTGCCCTCACAGAAGTATGGATGCTGCATGATGTTGTCCAGTTGACCCATATCACTAGGCCTCAGCATCTGATCGGCCTCGTCCAGAACAAGGAACTTCATGGCACGAAGATCGACGTGACCCTTTTGCTGGAAGTCCATCAGTCGTCCGATCGTTCCGACGTAGACGTCGACGCCTTTGAGCTCACGGAGAATTTGTCCAGTACTAATCTGACCGTAGTTCAGGACAACTTTGACTCCCGTTCCGGCGGCAATCTTCCTAAATTCGTCGTAGGTCTGATGGGCCAGTTCACGGGTAGGCTCGAGGGCGACAGCCAGAGGGTGACAGAAGCGCTTCGGGCCCTGATCGCGGTTTTTGATTATCTGGAAATTGTAATATGAGTATAAAAACAGAGGGATAGAGCAGGGTTGGCAAACCTGGCCAGCCAGGTCGGCCAGGTTGGATTTTGCGGCGGGCTAAAAAAAATTCATTTCGCATTTTTTTCTGATTTTTTTTTGTTTCCAAATACGTCCCCCGATTAGATTTAGTTTTGCCATCAGAAAAAAAAACTGAAAGAAAATCGAAAACTGACAATGAAAAGCGAAGAAAACTGCCATTTTTACCGAATTTCGTCAAAAATCCGCATTTTCTTCTATTTTTGTCGTCAGTTTTTGATTTTCTTCCAATTTTTCTGATGAGAAAACTAAATCTAATCGGGGGACGCATTTGGAAACAAAAAAAAACTCAGAAAAAAAATGCGAAATGAATTTTTTTAGCACGCCGCAAAAACCAACCTGGCCGGCCAGGTTTGCCATGCCTGGATAGAGAGACAAAGAGACAGAAATTCCAACCCACCCAGTCGACGATAGGAATAGCGAATGCTCCCGTCTTTCCGGATCCAGTCTCAGCCTTGGCGGTAATGTCGTAACCTTTCAAAATGGCCGGAATGGTAGCAGCTTGGATCGGATACGGCAAAGGCCACTTGTTCTTGCTTATCAAAATGTCAATGAGTCTGTCGTCAAGGCCCGAGTTTTCCCAGCTAGTGAAGCGATTGTCCACATAGTTATGTCCCTTGACCTCCACTTTGTCGTGGTCAGCGGCACTGAACATGGACTCCTTGTCCTCATTTTCGCGATAGAGCTCTTCCTCAGTCCTCTCCTCGGGTACCCAGCCCATGGGAGCTCTCTCACCCTCTGTGCCCTCGGGCTGAAATTGGACTGATCAGTAAAGAGGAATGGTCAACGCACAAATCTATTGCCTCCGCGTCTGAATTCCATGCCACCGTCGCCATTGGCAAATGAAGCTCCGCCGCTAAAGTCATTACTTTTTTCACCATCATCACGAGACGGAGCGTCGAAAGAACTGCTCTGGTTAGCAAAGGCATCTTCGTCATTGGCAAAAGAGCGACCATCGCGTCCACCTCCACGTCCTCCGTGATCTCCGCCACCTCGACCGCGACCAGGGAAGCCGCCGCCGCTTCCTCCGCCTCTCTGATTGAAGCTTCCGCCTCCATTTGCGAAACTAGAGCCGCCTCCGCCAGAGTTGAAGCCACCGTTGGCGAATGCCGATCCACCGTTTCCGAAGGTCGATCCACTGTCTCCTCCAGACTTGTTGACGCCTCCGTCAGCAAAGGTGTTCTTCTGTCCGAAGCCGCCTTGATTTCCTCCAAAAGTAGTGCCAGAGTTCTGACTTCCTTGGTTGTTACCAAAGGTGGTCGGGGTTCCTCCAAAACCGGGTCTAGAATTTCCTCTATTCTCAAATGTTCTCTGGTTTCCACTGAAGGAATTCTGACTTCCTTGGTTACTGGAAAAGCTTCTCGTATTGGAGCTCTGATCTCCAAAGCGACTGCCGGAATTCTGGCCTCCGAAGCTGGAAGAGTTCTGGTTCTGCCCTCCGAATGTTGATCTCTGGCCCTGATTCTGATTGTCGAACGACTGAAAATCGGTACGAATAAACATGATTGTTGTATCGCATACCCTGTTTTGACTGTCGTTGTTGCTGAATGTGCCACGTCCTTGATTCGGGGCATCACGGTTTCCGGACTGGAAATCTCCACGATTGTTCGAGAAGCCGCCACGATCTCCGCTACCGCGATCAGAACGAAAGTCACCGGAATTGCCGCCTTTGTTGAAGGACTGTTCGTTCTGAAAAGTCTTGATCATTTCACTCTGTCGTACTCACTATCCTGACTGTTATCTACTCAATTAGACTCTAAAAATCCACTTTAAATTGCTCTCTGTCTGTCGGAAGCTTTAATTGGCAGTCAAAATGGAGCAATTTGTAATAATTGACCTGGAGAGGGATCAGATAGCAAGCTGATATTTTTTATACGGACAAAACTAATTCACTTAGCCCCGAAGGGTGCGTAGCTCAACTTGTACAAAAAAAAAACTCACTTTCTGTCCTCCACGATCATTCGAACGGTCACTGAAGCTGGTACGGCCTTCTCCCTGATTCGGTCCAAATCCGAGACGTGATCCACCACGAGGAGCAAATCCTCCACGATTATTGTCGGAGTCGCCACGGAAAGCTTCGCCGTCGTTGCTCTGGTAGTTCTGACGCTCCTGGCTGGCCCTGTTGTCAAACTGGCGATCCTGACCGCCGCGGTCATTATAGCCGCCCTGGTTATAACCAAAGCCTCCTTTTCCATACTCCTGACGGTTTCCTCCAAACTGGTTGTTCTGGTTCTGACGTGGAGGAGAGCGCTCTCGTTCGTTGCGATCTGTAAATTATCGAATAGAAAAAAATTGTCTTGTGAAATCTTACCGAAGCTGGGCCTCTGTCCACGGCGCTGATCGTTCCCAAATCCCGGTCGACCACCTTGGCTTCTGAAATTTTTGTTTGCTAAAGTGAAAAGTAGATGAAATCTTAGAAAATGGACAGGTAATCCCAGGGAAACGGACATATTTTGATTAGGAGCTAGGAACAGAGGAGAGGTGATAGTGAGTGCAGTTTGTTAAGAGTGAAAACATTCCTGGAAAGTCCTTTAATGTGATCCGTTACGGGACTTTAATTGCAGTGCTAGGTAGTAGATATTAAGACAACCAATTTAGAACCAAAACAGCGAATTGTTTTAAAGGACTGCTCTGGAAACTTCCATGCATAACAAACTTTAGAAGTTTCCGGAAGTTACGGTCATTTAAACATTGTCATTCGTGTCAAACTTTTGTGGTTTAAAGGACTGTAAGTTACAGGACACAATTATACCGACGGACCACGGTATTCTAGACCCACCGACTATCATAGCCACCATGATTTCTATTATCCGACTGCTGAAAGCCGCCTCCACTGTCGCGGTTACTATCCCCACGGTTCCTGTACCGTCTAAAAAGACTCGTGTTCTTGAATCGGTTTTTAAAGAGCCCAGAAAACAAAAAAAAGCAAAAGACTGACCTGTCATCGAAGCCTCCGTCCCTCTGATTGTTCTGGAAACTGTTGCCTCCTCCTCCCTGGTTGCCACCGAATCCCGGGCGGGAATTGTTTCCTCCAAAGTTTCCGCCACTGTTAGTAAACTCGCGCTGACCACCGAATCCCTGGCTGTTAAAGCTCATTCTGAAAAAATGTCTGTTTCGAAAGAGGTGGAGGAGTGGAAGAGTTGAGAAAGAGAGACTGGAGAGTGAGTTTGAATGGATAGAAGGGGACTGGATGACAAGAGGCTCAGGTATGGTTCCTTGACTTTCAATTAGACCTGAACTCTTTTAGAACAGTAGAGTCAGAATAAACTGGTTACCAAAGAGTGAGGGTATGAAAAGAGACTGGGGAGGGGTGAAATGAACAGTCCGAAGACTAGATATGGGGATGCGATACCCAGACTCTTTAGAATATTCAGGAATCAAAAAAGACAGGACGAGGTTGTGAAATTTTAGAGGCAATAACTAAGGAAGAAAAGAAAATGCTTAGAGACTGGCTTGAAAACAGGTAAGAGAGTGACAGGGTCATAAAAATCTCTCGATGAGAGCAAAAGATCAGAGTAGTAAACAGACTGTCAAAACCACAAAGTCAGGAGGAGACTTGTCATTCTGACAGAAAGAGTCAGGAATAGATAAAAGGGATGAAGAGAGAAGGAAATAGAAGGCTAGGAGTGAGAGGGAGGAAAACTATAACTGGTGAAGGATGGAGAAGAGTAAGGTGGAAAGAAGAGAAAAGATAGGTTGGAGACGATGCGGAAATGAGAATGATGGCTGCCTCATTTTACAAGCCGCTTTCATTCCGGAAAAAGTGGTGCTCTGAACGGGGGAAAAGCTAGAATTTTGATGACCAGATAGGCCGCTTTTGGCTTTGGCTGATAGGCCGATTGATAGCGAGGACGTGTTAAAATCGATAAGGGACCACGCATGAGGCGATCTGCGATGAGAAATCTGTTGACTAAAGGATCTGATGAACTTTAGCCGGTCCAGGGCTTACGCTACCAGGCACCCATGTGGCCTACGTAAAGAGTACGGGGTCATGAAACCAAGAGAGGCTGCCAAATTGTGGCCAGACAGTCGACGCAACTATGACAAATGGTCAGCGGCTGTTATGCAGGAATCTCTTAGGATGTTGCGCAACTCGGCCTATGACAAAAAAAGGAGGGAGCAGTATAAAAGAATTGACAGAGGCAAAACAAGATCTGACCGTTCATCAGGTCTTTCGAAAAGGAGTGGAGTCATAACACGCGGATCGCTGTATACTGACCATCTCATAGAAGTCTTTAGTCTAGCCGACAAAGACCCCATGGGAATCATAAGCTATGAGCAATAAACTGTGAAAGACACGGTCTCTCCTTTTCGGCGAGCATGCACATATGAAAGTTGCTGATTACCGTAAACATCGCAGAAAGAGGTCAACGTGAGTTAGAGATGGAGTGACAGGGAGTTAAGACAAAAACGTATCAGTCTATTGTGATGGGAACGTTCAAAGAAAAACCGATTTCAAAAGATGTAAAAAGAGCGCGCAAATCAAAAGATTCCCATCTCTCTACTACTAAAGCGCAATGATGTCTGTGGTAGACTCTGTATATTTGTTTGTTTGTCCGAGGCCACGAACAAGTCAGGACAAGTTAGCTTTTCTTAGGATTAGATAGTTAGTTTTGAACTTAGAGTGGGAACGAGAAATCTAATACTTGGACAACATTCTTCGCACTTCTGAGCGCCGCAGGCGCCAGGGCGGCGATCACCTTTTACCAAAAAAAAACAGAAAAGAACGTCCAGGGGGCAGAGCCTTCCCCAATTTCAGATCAGCCATCTCCAACTCAAATAATAGGTTCCGCCACGACGCGGCAGTCCTTTAAAGTCTCCCAGCTGGCCATTTCCGAAGTGACGTCGATTCCAGCAATTAAAGTGACTAATTCAGACACTTCTTCACAGTTTAAAGCCTTAAGCTTATTTTTTAAAAGTTTTTTTTATCGTGTGCTTGTAAAAAACGAGTCTGGACCTAGAATTCCTTCAAAAACTTTCTCCAAATTTCAGTCTCTTGAAATTATAGTTTATACCAAAAGGTCTCACTGTTTTACTCTTAACTAACTCGAAAAAGCAAAAATTCTGAAAATATCGATAAGATAGCTTCAAAACAAGAGACTGACCCCTCTGTTATTACTATTCTGCCCCCTCCGCGCCACGTCGATTGTTATTTTTCTAGTTTTCCGTTTTCTTGTAGTCTTCTGGAAATTTAGTAGAAAAGTTGTGTAGACCTTCTTGTAGGAAATTTTAAGATGAACAACTTTCTAGAAGATCATTTTTCAAGAAAATGACTCTGCAAGGCAGAAAAGTTAGTTTTTGGACGCGTCTTCTTTGACAAACATGCGGCTTCAGTCAGACCATGATTCCAATTTATTTTTGTCTAAAAACGGTGACTTGGTCATTACTGTACATCTATTTTTTTGGCTGGAACTATTTTTAACCGCATTGTCTAGGAAAAAACTTCAATCTGGACTGGTTTCTTTAGACGCGGCTAGTTTGCGACACTTCATTTTCTCTCTGGGTCGGCAACTGGTTCCGGGTGATTTTTATAAAAGCTACTCTAGCTATTTTCTTTGCTGAACTTTATTAGATGGTCGAGTTCTCCACTGTTTCGTTCAATTAAAACTCTTTATTCGCAAAAGTTCTGAATCAGATTTCAATGACACACTCTTCGGGTTCTGTCTGGTTTCACGTCTGTGTTCAATTTTTGCTCTCAAGCTCTCGCCAAGAATTTTTAGCCTTTTCTGAAAAAAAAGTAAGAGATAGATCTCGCCCAAAATGACCCTCAAATTATGGTTCGGCGCGCCAAAACTATTTTTCAATATTTTCTGGCTCATACAACCCTCGATACAGAAAAACTGGTAAAAAAACCGTAAAAAGTGAAAAAAATAGTTTTGGCGAACCAAAATTTGAAGGTCATTTTGGCGAGACTTTTAGACAGCTCTTAAGAGTGTTTCACGCATCGTCTCCATCTTTCGGTCAAAGTCCAAAGACTCTAGATTCTTCGTTCTTCAAAAGGTTCATAGCGATCCTCTCTTTTCACAGCAGGGATTCTGAACGGTTCCTCTATTTATAACAGAGCTTCGGAACGGTCAAAGTATTCTTCTCTCCTGTATTCTTTCCCAGGTCCATTTCTTGAGTCTCTCTCTGTCTCGTGTCTCTTCTCTTCCCCAGATCACATTTCTCTTCCAAACTGTTTATATGATAGCAGTCTCCCAATAACAAACTACGCGATCACTAATCTCAATCTTATCACAAAACAAATATCGATTTCGACATTTTAACGGGGTGAGAAAAGCGATCATTTTGTTTGAAGAAGAGTCACGTGAGGAGCACACTTTTCATCTGATCCAGCTCAATTTTTACACCTTTTCCCAATAGATTTTTCCTCTTTCTCGCCTTTTTATCTATTTGTTTAGCGGTAGCGAGGCTTTCTTTCCCCTATTGGGCGAGGGGAGGCGCACGCGCCGTCAGGCCAATACGCTATCGACCAGGGCTCCCGGAGCCTTCGATTTTGCGAGTAAATACTACCTTTCTGGCTCTATCTATTCTCGATTTCTTTTTTTTAAGTGCTTAGAAATTTCGGCCTTTTTTGAGACAAAAACTTTTAAGAAATCACTATCTTTTGAAAAGTTTGATTACCGAGTAATATTAGGGCTCGTCAAAAGTCTTTGCAATTAGTTCTACAGCTACCCTTCAAACTGATCGGATCAGTCCGGGATTGTTCCTGGGGGTAATCGACCTCGAAAAAAAAAATATTGAGAGCTTTTGGGACAGTTTGGATTTTGGGATCAAGGGTTACGGTAGCTTTTAAAAACGACCAAAAAACGTATTTTCGCGATAACTTTTTGGTGTTAGGAGATACAAAAAAATGGTCAACTACAAAAAAATTCGGCTCATCGAGACGCATCTTTCTTTTTTTGAAAAACGTATTTTACTATTTCGCGCAAAAAGTTATTCGACTTTCAAGTTTTCGCATTTTTAAGGTAGTGGGTTTGTGAAATTTCAAGCCGGAACGACCCGGGTTCGAGTCCGCCGAGAGGAAATCTTTTTGTTTTTTTAACAGTAGCATTTTACGGGGCTAAATATCACCCCTGTAAAATATCAGCTCGATTGGATCGCTGGTTTTCTCAAAAAATCAAATTCGAGCTCAAAAAAATCACCATGAGGGGGAGTACATGGTGCAAATTTTGGATTCAAAATCGCTCCCTAGTTCCAGCGTGAAATTTCACAAACCCACTACCTTAAAAATGCGAAAACTTGAAAGTCGAATAACTTTTTGCGCGAAATAGTAAAATACGTTTTTCAAAAAAAGAAAGATGCGTCTCGATGAGCCAAATTTTTTTGTAGTTGACCATTTTTTTGTATCTCCTAACACCAAAAAGTTATCGCGAAAATACGTTTTTTGGCCGTTTTTAAAAGCTACCGTAACCCTTGATCCCAAAATCCAAACTGTCCCAAAAGCTCTCAATATTTTTTTTCGAGGTCGATTACCCCCAGGAACAATCCCGGACTGATCCGATCAGTTTGAAGGGTAGCTGTAGAACTAATTGCAAAGACTTTTAACGAGCCCTAATAACTTTTTCGAGGAAATTTGGGAACGAAAGTTATTTTTTTGTTTTATTTGGAGGAAGACGATGTGCTATTCAAAGGTCTACGGTAGTTTTACTTTTTTTTTACAAACAGAAAGACAGATACCATTCTCCAGAGTCTGACTCTTCCAATCCATGGCCACCTTATTCTCTTAGGCATACTCTCTCCAACTGACTCTAAAAACCTCTTTTCTTCCAGAATGGACCACCCCGAAAGGTCCCAAAATGGGATCTACCGGAGTGAGCAGATGTGTCTGGCTCAGCTCTTTCTCCAGTCAGAAGCAGCCTATCAATGTGTTGCCGAACTGGGAGAGCTGGGACTCGTCCAGTTTCGCGATGTAAGTTCACATCAGTACTTATTATATTCATTCTTTTTTCAGCTAAACGCCGACGTATCTGCCTTCCAACGAAAATATGTAAATGAAGTCCGTCGTTGTGACGAAATGGAGAGGAAACTCCGTGAGTTTTTCTAAACTTTTTTTTGACTGGGAAGAGCGCTGAGAAGTGTTATCTTATCGCTTCGCGTGTCAGACAAGTCTTGATACAGACGGACAAAATGGCTTTGCAGGTTTTCTCGAGAGGGAAATCAAGAAGGATCAGATTCCGATGCTAGACACTGGAGAGAATCCAGACGCTCCGCTGCCGAGGGAAATGATCGATCTTGAGGTAAGAGTACGGGAAAACATGGAAAAATACTGTACCCTGAAAAAGGGAGATTTTCTCCTGAATTCTACTCAACTATCCCAACTCTCCCCTCTCTTACTCTATCCATGTCCCATGAGCCAGAGTTTTACTGATTGATATGGTTTGTTCAAAAAAAGTGCTCGACCGTAAACCATTTAGTTAGCTGCGAGACCGGAATAACACCAGAAAACTTGGCTGAGTATCCTACGTTTCCATGTTATAAGGGTCTCGTGCGGAAACAAATGGGTTACGGTCGAGCTCTCATTTTTTTGAACAAACCATATCACCATTAAACCACCGTCTTCTAGTCTCCTTTACTAACCGAATCTTTCCCCTTTTTCTATACAAACTCTTCAATAAGATGACCTGTACTCATGCCCTAACAGTCTTCCCTGACCGACTCTTCTATCTGATATTTTTTGCTCATGCCCTAGCTCTCTTCTCCGACCAAATCTTTCTCCCACTGCAATCTGGCCACTCAGGAAGCACCCGCAGCCTATGAGTTTCTTCGGAACTCAGGCTTCGGGAAGAGACTTTACTTTACTTTACCCCAGGCATGGGAACGGGCCGAGATTTCAGGGTCCGGTCCCCAGACTTGGCCGTCGGACCGGGATCAGACCAAAAATGAAGTTGGTCATATTGTAGTGCATTTTAGCGTATATTAGCACCTTTTTTGCTAAAAATTTTCCAAATCTCAGCTCCTTTTCAGACCCAGGCCTGGCCCGGCCTGCTCCCCTCCCTCTTTTATCCTAACTCTTTATCATTTGTGGTTTATCTTGATTTTTTATAAGAGTTCCGGATCTGATCTGTTTCCTGTCTCGAGTTCACCTTCTGACCTCTTCATGTCTGCCTGTGTTCTCTAACTTTCACTCCCAAGTAATGAACCGTTCTCAGAGTTACCACTTATCGAAACCAGCAACTTCCAGGCCACATTCGAGAAGCTCGAGAACGAACTTCGGGAAGTCAACAGAAATGAAGAGACTCTCAAGAAGAACTTTTCCGAACTCACTGAACTCAAGCACATTCTTCGCAAGACGCAGACCTTCTTCGAAGAGGTATTTTTTTCAATTTTTTTTTGAAGAACGTGTTGTGTGGATGGGTTTGAAGCGCCTATTTTCTCTTTTAAAAAGCACTGCCTTGCCCAAAAATAGCCTATAAATGTCGTGGTTGTGAGGTGAAGCAGGACCGTCTTCGCCAGAGGGCCGGCTCCCTGACCGCTCGACCAGCTCCAGAAGCCGAACCATTGATCTCGACGGCGGATGAGGACAGCTACCAGCCAGTGGGACTTCAGCTGACCCAAATGAAGCTAGGGTAGAGTACTCTTCAAATTCTTCCGTCTCCCTCTGTTCACCGAAGCCACAACTGTTCGTGTCCTCGTATCCCTCTCACCTTTCGTTGACCTCTGTTCAGCTTGCTCTCCGGGATGGATTGGTTCGTGGCCTTGCATGCGATGTATAAAGTGGCTATGGGATTGGGATTCTAACAGTTTTATATAAGAAAATAGCAACTATCATTCTAATCATCATTACGGTAGACGGGAGATAGAATGGTCAGAACTTCCGCAGAATTTTAAAGAAGAGGAGAAATAATGAGGCACGGGAAGTCCAGTAATCTGAGCACTGTAGAGCCCATAGAAGACGGTCGTAGCTAGCCAAATTAACGTGACTAGATGGACACAAAATAGCAGTAATTTAGACTCGGAAAACTGAACATTCAATTTACCAAGTTCGAGCAACATTTAAGTCAAAGTACGTGAGTATGTTAGAAGATATATTACTTTATTATTAATTATTAAAGAGTACATACTGAAAATACTCAAAAGAGTGTCTAGTGGTTTAGAGGCAGCATTAATGATAGAACACAATTGGTGAATGAGTAAAGATTGAGAGTTGTAGAAACTTTGATGGCCCATGGGTTCAGTCATAATTCAACAAGTCAACAACAAAAGAGGGAATGACTGATACGTTAAGAAGTTTTAACGGTTCTCTTATTGTTAGATATATAGCGCTGGTCACAATTATTGATACACCTGGTTCAGCACGGTCAAAAGAGATAACTACATTTCGAATGATGGGGAAGATAGATACTTAGGTATGCAAAAGTAAGCGCGAAAAAAATTAATTCGAATTTTTATGCAACTTTATTGAAAAAGACCTGACCAAAATTTTTGGCCAGCACTATAGCTAACTTCAGTTAATTCTACAATTAAAAGTAAGATAAAAACTTCTAAAATAACTTTTTACCAGCCACTTGCATGCCCCGCTTCCTCAATTCCACAACAGTCACAAAACTAACCTGTTCTCTTTCCTCACAGGCGGGAACTGATAGTATGATGGGTGCTGATGCTCCAATTCCTCCCGATGCCGAGACGATGGAGCTGACAGCTCCCGGCGTCCCGACCGGCACCATGTTCAACAACTTTGGGTGGGTATACCCGGTGTGTGCATGCTTCTTTCCCGGGGTTCAGTAGGACAAAAAAAGTGTTGTGCGCCCATCCATCCGACGCAGCTTCAAAACCACCATCTCTCATTAAATGTTGTGTTGTTTGTTAGCATGAGGAGCTACTGGCCACCTCGGGAACACCAATCGACGATGAGGACGGTCTTCATCATCTTCCGGATCACGCTCCTCTGAAGCTACAGCTACGGTAGGAAACCTGTCCCGTGTTCTTTATGTTGTGGCAAGACCCCTTTGTGTAGTCCCGACTGATTTTCAGGCAGGTAATATGAAATTGTTCAGATTTGTGGCCGGAGTCATTCAAAGAGAACGTCTTCCCGCTTTTGAGAGACTTCTTTGGAGAGCTTGCAGAGGAAATGTGTTCCTCAGGACGTCGGAGATTGACGATATCCTGAATGACACTGTTACGGTAAGAAATGGGAGAGGAGACGGAGAGACAGAGACAGAGACAGAGACTTATCCCTGTTTCAGGGAGAACCAGTCAACAAGACCGTCTTCATCATCTTCTTCCAAGGAGACCAGCTCAAGACCAAGGTCAAGAAGATCTGTGAAGGATTCCGCGCCACTCTGTACCCATGTCCTGACACTCCGGCCGAGAGAAGAGAGATGTCCATCGGAGTCATGACCAGAATCGAGGATCTGAAGACGGTCCTGGGACAGACTCAGGATCACCGTCACCGTGTTCTGGTGGCAGCCTCCAAAAATGTCCGTATGTGGCTGACCAAAGTCCGCAAGATTAAGAGCATCTACCATACGCTGAATCTCTTCAACATTGACGTCACTCAGAAATGTCTGATCGCCGAAGTCTGGTGTCCTTATGAAGAACTAGACAGGATCAAGATGGCTCTGAAGAGAGGTACAGAAGAGTCTGGAAGTCAGGTTCCGTCCATTCTGAATCGGATGGAGTCGTCTGAAGCTCCGCCGACCTACCACAAGGTCAACAAGTTTACTCGCGGCTTCCAGAACATTGTCGATTCTTACGGAATCGCCACCTACAGGGAAATCAACCCAGCTCCTTACACCATGATCAGTTTTCCTTTCTTGTTCGCCGTCATGTTCGGAGACATGGGTCACGGAACCATCATGCTTCTGGCGGCTCTCTTCTTCATCCTGAAAGAGAAACAATTGGAAGCTGCCCGGATCAAGGACGAAATCTTCCAGACCTTTTTCGGCGGACGCTATATCATCTTCCTGATGGGAGCCTTCTCAATCTACACCGGATTATTGTACAATGACGCCTTCTCCAAGAGTTTCAATCTTTTCGGCTCCAGCTGGAAGAATATTTACGACAAAAACTACCTGGAGTCTCTGCCCGGAGAGCACAGTCTGATGCTGGAGCCCGAGTATGCCTACTATCGAACTAGATGTCCACAGGAGAATCCCGGACCTTATCCTATTGGAGTCGATCCCATCTGGAATCTGGCTGAAGCTAACAAGCTGTCCTTCCTGAACTCGATGAAAATGAAGAGCTCGGTTATTCTGGGAATCATTCAGATGACTTTTGGAGTCCTGCTCAGCTTCCACAACTATAAGTGAGTGTCTTTCTTATTTTGTTTTTTATTATTGGAAACCACGGGAAGAAATGATCAGTCTGGCTATTTTTGGTCCAAATTTGAAATTGTCCCCAAGGAAATCTAGGATACTGTAGCTTCTTTAACATATCTCTTGATATCTTTTGACCATATTTCAAGGTAGAAGGAAGGACAACTGGTTAGTGATTCTTTGATAAAAGTTGTTGATTAATATGTTGTGGTTGGTAATATGTTGGGTATAACTTTACATTAAAATGTCGGTACTTTGGTAATACACGGAATACCTTTGCCAAAAACCATTATTTATTGTTTGAAGCAATTGAGCAAATGCAATTAAGGTACAAAATTTTATTGTTCTAAAAGCCATAGAGGACAATATTCTGGACGGGTTTCTCGAAGTTGTATTTGTGGTTGACCTTGAAGTGGTCGAAGCCTTTTTTCGATCTAACTCGTCTGGTAGCCTATAAATGGTTGAACCGTCCAGAATATTGTCCTCTATGGCTTTTAGAATAATAAAATTTTGTAACTTAATTGCATTTGCTCAATCAAACAGTAAATGATGGTAACAATGTCGGATTTGGCGTTTGGCAAAGGTATTCCATGTATTACCAAAGTACCAAAATTTCATCTAAGCGCCATTTTTTTGTAAACTACGGACTGAGATGTACTCTCCAGTCATCATTCTTCACTTTCACAACTTTTATGATTTTTTGCTAGGAGCTAAAGTGTCTTGGACAAGACTCGGGTTTTGGGAATGAGGTGCTTTAGTCTGACTTTTGTCTCTGTCTCAACTAGACGAGGAGACCAGAACAATTTTGTTTTTGTTCTGGCTCTCTCATAAACAAGAAAAATATGTACCGTACACCTGTCAGGTCAAAAATGCTTTGCAATTTATGTGGTTTAAGAGATGGAAGATGGGGCTCACTTACATTTCCAATCCCTTCCACAATTATATATTTCCAGATACTTTAAATCGGATCTGGACATCAAGTTTATGTTCATCCCTCAGATGCTCTTCCTAGGTTGCATTTTCATGTATCTCTGTCTCCAGATCATAGCCAAATGGATCTTCTTCGATGCTGGAGTGAGTAGACAGTCCTTTAAAGTTCAAACTCGATTCCTTTAGGGCTGTCCCAATCAGACTGTTCTCGGCTACGAGTACCCCGGTTCCTATTGCGCGCCGTCTCTGCTGATTGGACTGATCAACATGTTCATGATGAAGTCCAGAGAGAAGGGATACGTCGGCGAAGAAGGAACTCTGCCTCAATGTTATCTCAACTACTGGTATCCTGGTCAGGTGAGACTCAACCTTCTTTTTTTGTCATTAAAAAATGAAAACATGCTTTGCAAAACTAGCAAAGCGTCTGTAGCCTTCCGGGATCCGAACCCAAAATCTCTGTGCGGCAAACAATGATGTTAGCCACTCGGCCATGGCGACAAAGTGGTGCCGTTTTTTATTGCTCTTCATAAGCGAAAGTACCAAATTTACACCATTTCAGACACAGAATAATCAACTTTTAGGGCTTCTTTGAAACGATCTTCATTCTTATTGCCGTAGCATGCGTGCCGGTGATGCTCTTCGCCAAGCCTTACCTCCTCTGGAAGGAGGATAAGCAGCGTCGCGAGTCTGGACACCAGCAGTTGGTAGGTGTCGTCTCTTGAGACGACACGCGCGCGGTTTACCGAACTCTTTTTTTGGATTACTGTACTTTTTGAAAAACACAACTTGCAGGGAACAGTGGAGATGGTTTTGCTGATTGTGGCTGTGGTGCAGGTTCCGATCATGTTGTTCATGAAACCCTTCCTTCTGTATAGGAAAGAGAAACAGCAGATTGCGTACACTACTATGCAGGAGGAGGTCCGTTTTTAGCGATGAGATTAGCCTGTCCAAATGTCCAGAGGATAGAGTCTGGAAACAACAGAGAGAGTGACAGTGAGACAGATTGACAGAATGACAGAGAGACACAGAGAGAACAGACTGACAACAACATCCACTCACCGGATCAAAATAAAAAAACCTGACCCCCGCTTCTCCTCTGTACTGTCCTCAGCCTCAATCAGATCAGCCTCTCTTCTTTTCCCTCTGTTCCCAAGAGTCCAAAGAGACAGAGTACGGTAAACCACGTCGTGTCGTGCTTCTATGTAGTCAGGGTCCTGAGACGATTTCCAATCGTCTCGGGCCCCTAGTTCTAACCATTGTGCTGTGATCCCAAAAATACCGTAACCGACAGTAATCTCGTAATTCAGAGCGTCCGAGCTGACATGAACGGAGACGAAGCGGAAGTTGTCCATCATGAGCCCAAGACCAATGGAACCTCTGGAGGACATGGTCACGGACACGGAGACGGACCTCTGGACATGGCTGACGTCATGGTCTACCAAGCCATCCATACCATTGAATTCGTCCTAGGATGCATCTCCCACACTGCTTCGTATCTCCGTCTCTGGGCCCTGTCACTGGCTCATGCTCGTGAGTTTCACAGTCCTTTAACGTTTAATTTTCTCGTCTTTTAGAACTGTCCGATGTGCTCTGGACCATGGTATTCCGTCACGCTTTCGGTCTGGATGGATATGTTGGAGCAATTGCCACCTACGTGCTCTTTTTCTTCTTCTTCTCCCTCTCAATCTTCATCCTCGTCCTGATGGAAGGACTCTCAGCTTTCCTTCATGCTCTCCGTCTTCACTGGTGTGTCTTTTGATTTATATGTCCAAATTCCAATGACTGTCTCAAAAAACCCCCAATTTTCAGGGTCGAGTTCCAATCCAAATTCTACGGCGGTACTGGACATGCCTTCTCTCCATTCAGCTTCGAGAAGATTCTCGAAGAAGAACGTGAAGCCGAAGACACGGCAGCCTAAGCTTCATATGAATCTTCAAAACCTTTTGCATACTGTAGATCTCATTTCAACTAATCTTTTTTCTGTATATTTCTGCACCTGTGAGACCTTCCAACGTTAGTTTTTAGAAACAAAAAGGTCCCCCTAATTTTCACTAATTTCCGGTCTATGAATGCCATTTCTATTTATTTGTAGAGCTAACTGTCTAGAGAGAGATTAATTATACTAGTCCAGGTGAAGAGTGTGATTGTGAGTGGATGTGGTGGGAATAAAGTGGTCTAGTCGGTTTTTGTCATCTCGAGAAGACAGATTTTTTTTATTGATCTGGGGAAAGGAGAGGTTCTGAAAGACACACAGCTTTACAGCTGCCTAGCATACAGCATAATCGTAAACAACAAATGGCTCTCTAAGGGGAAAGAAAGGTTTCTCACCGTTTTCGTGTCGAAACCGCTTCTCAGACCGATCACCCCATTACCTTTTCATTTGTTTAAACGGGACAGCCTCCGAGTCACCATTCTAATTGCAGCCTCTGTGTCGAGACCAGGGATGGGCGATCAGCCATTTTTTGTGCGAGCGCGAGCGCGATCAGCTACTCCCGGTTTCATGCGAGCGCGTGCACGAACAGACTTTTTGATCGCAAGCGAGCGATCACTAGATACCAGACCTCGAAATACCGATCAAATTTAGACCTTTTTACAGCGTGAGGTACCTAAAATCCAGCAACTAAGAAAAACGTCGTTGAAAACGAAAAATAATCTAGAAAAGTAAAGGTAACAGAAGAACAAATTGAAAGGAAACAAGGAAATCTCACAAAATTTAAAGGCATTCAGGACCTATGTGATCGCGCTGTGATCGCGCATCCAAATCTGCTCGCAGCGCGATCGCGAGCATTTTGAGATTTTCTGTTCGCGTGCGAGCGATCGCCCATCCCTGGTCGAGACCCAAGCTGCAGTAATCAGCGTCTTTCTCGCTCGTTAAATCCTACTTTCAGCCTACTTGTAAGAGGTTGATAGATTCTTCTCTTTCATTTTCACAGCTTCGATGCCTTTCTCCCCCTCCTCCTAGCATCCTTCCGTACGATTGCTTGTTTACTACAATCCCTATCTTTCGCGATCATGCCAATTATTCATTGTTATGTTTCTTTTCAGATCAACACCTTCTTTTCGCGGTCTCCCTCTTGCAGATGTTATGCGCTCCTAGTCTTCCCGAAATTTCGAAACTGTCCTGTTCCGTTTTCTCTCTTGGAATAAAAACCCATACTCTTTTTGTTGTTCTCCTTCTTTCTACACACCTGTTCTGTTGGCGCGCAAAAACGAACGGCGCATATTTTTTCTTCGATGTGCCAATGACAGGTCAGAGAGACAGTGACAAGAAAAATTTCCAACCTGTCTAGACATCTTAAAGACTGCCGCATGATTATAAATCACGCCATGCTCTCAAGGGGGATGCTTCTCACAGATTTTCTGACCATAAAAATGGTGTCCCGTGATGGGACCCATCCACAGTAATCGTCGCTTGTTTCGCTCTTGTCGAATCCTACTTTTGACGAATTCTTTCCACATTGTTTTCCCGATTCTTTTGGACTCTCGATTACGGTCATAAGACTCGGGGGATTGCGCAACATAAAAAGAAGATCCCATGGAATCTTTGTCGGCGAGACGAAAGACTTCTGTGAGATGAACAGTAAACAGCATCCCACATGTTATTACTCCACTCCTTTTCGAAATACCGGATAGACGGTCAGCTCTTGTTGTTTTCAGTCAATGCTTTCATACTTCTCCCCCTTTTTTTCGTCATCGGCCGGGTTGCTCAACACCCTAAGTAATCGCTGCATCACAGCTGTCAGAGACTGTCAGACCACAATTTGGCAGCCTCTCTTCCATACCGGTACTGTCTCTCTCTCTCTTCTCCTAGGAGATCAAGACATTTACTCTATTTTCCCTCCAGACAATCTCCTGCCATGCAGCCTTTTGTTTTGAGATGGCAAAACACAAACTTTATTAAAGTTACGTGTCGTATTGCTGGCCCTTCAACACGCTTTTAGAATATGCTAGAAGTTCTTCAAAAGCGTTTTTTCAACCGGGAAGAACCGCTTAACCGCTCTCCAGTGCCACATCATAAACTGTTGCGACAGCGATCAATTTTCGCGACCTCCCTCTGGCAGATCTCATGCTTGTCCGTTAGCGTGAAAATATCGCATTTTGCGTACTTTTTAGAATTACTGATTGTTCCCTCATTTCTTTTTATGATTCCAAAATTACTGTAACGGGAAAATTTCAGCATGGCTCCACCTCAAAAGCGAAGAAAGAATATAGATAAAGGTCTTCTCCCCTTTGATGAACTTCGAGGCGTTATGGCTCGAATTTTGAATAAAGTATGACGTTTTATTTTTACTTACATTATCAAATCTGGTTCAGGCTAACGCTCCCGAAGTCATCAATATGGCCTCCAGCTCTGGAGTCGTCAAGAGGTTTATGGAGGTCAACAGGAAGGATATCACAATGAGAATGGGACAGTTCCTTACCATCCGTGATATAAATATACGTTGATTTCAGAGCAGATAAAAAAAGTTGAAAGTTCGGTGAAATTGAAAAAAAAAAGAAGTCAATGGGAGGAGTTGTATACCAGTTTCTTTTAGGATTCGATAATGTTGATAGAATGCGTCGTTTTTATACCCTTCGGTCTTTCACTTATTCTTATTCAGTCATCGAGAAATGGTTCGTTTTCGGTTATCATTTATTTATGAGCAGACATTTTCAACATCATTCTGGTCGGAGGAATGGGCCTATTGCCCACTTCGCAGATTGTATTAATCTGCAGTTACAACCATTGTAGGAAGTACATTTTGAAAATTCTTGTAAGATTCTTAGAAGTTATGTTACTGTTCACTTTTAGAAGAAACGGGTCACGACAGTTATGACAATAGAAGATCCGAATCGGCCAGCTGCGCGTTTTCCAAAGCTAATGGGTGCGACCCAGTCCCTGTGTTCTAGGATCGCAGTCATCCACTTCTTGTTAAACCTATTGTCCTCCATACAGGACCATTCCTGCCCACGACTTTTGGTACAAATTCCGACGATGAACTCGTTGTTATCGATCTTCGCATTCACTGCCACCGTCTCTGACCGATTGTCATAAACTCCGTGGAAGAGTTTGCAGCAGCCGGGGATGGCCACCGTCACAGACGGAAGAACTAATTTCCGGAGGTTGCCACGGTCGCCATTGACGAATTCCTGAAAAAATAGAAGTTTAAAAAAGTCCGAGAGACAGTATATTGATAACTTACACTGACGTAGAGCTGAATGTCGTCGAGTGAAAGACCGTGTCTTTCGATAATTTCGAGCGACTCAAAACGATTAAGAGCTGAGAACGGCACGAACTGCGTCATATTGGTTACCATCAAATGGGAGCACGTCTGACAAATCAATCCTCGTACTATTTCATAGTAAACTCGCCTGTGGGATCTTGGACAACTGTTCCTGGGAGAGATAATATATTTTCAGTTTCTTGAAGTGGATCTTGTCACAGACAATATCTAAAAAAGATTCGTCCTGCAGCTTCAGTGTAGTGCAAGAAAACTTGTACACATTCAAAATATACGTCAGCTTCTCTAACTTGTTGTCGCCGAGCCTCTGAACTGTATCGACAATGATTTGAACAGCCAACTCACAATGGAAATCAAATCGTAGTACATGGTACCGATCAGGGGCGACGACTCTACATCGTTCAAAGTTTTGTCATCTGTGTACGTAGTGAGGCAGATTGGACCGCCTGCCTGAAAGATACGTTCACTTATTCTTCTTACGACTGTTCCGTCACGATCTTGTCTCTCTGACTAAAAAATACATTGATCTCGTCGATGCTAAGTTGTTTTCCCAGCCGAACTTCAATCTGCGCTACATTGGCCTCGACGAAACTCTTCACAACTCTTGAACATGTGACTATTTCAATGAAATCTTTTACGTCAACCTAAATTTTAATCATTTTTATTCATAGGGCAATAAACCAACTTTGTTTAATATTCTGAGCATATGGCGCCGAATTTCTTGAAAAGGAAGAAGATCAGCTTCTGTGGGCTCCAGCTCTTCCGTTTTCGGATCACACTTTCTCTTCTTAGCAGGCATTCTAGAACCTTTTTTTTCTATTTTCACGAAAACTATAAAATGAGAATCTAAACTATTGTTTGTCTGTTTGTTTGCCCACGGCTTACTCTTGTTGTGGTAGAGATGGTTTGAAAGGGTCCAAGAGAAACAGATTGACCGGTAGGAAAATGCTTCGGTTTCAGGCGTAGGCAAAAAAGTTTGGCGCTACGGCGACGAAGTCGTCTGGTAATAAATGAGTATGTTAAAAAAATGAAGGCAATCGCCTGTTTAGCGGGCCTGATCGATTTGGTAACATTTAGGTACGCCGTGATAAGGGAGAAGACCCAGGGCAACAAGACAAGCAGAAACTTGGGCCGGGAACTGGGCTGGGAAATTAGTTCCACGCTCAATACTCAGGTGTTTTCAAATAGGCCTAGCTAGAAGAATCAATTTTTGCCTGAACTGGGATGAAACTGCGAGATCAAAGCGTCCAAAAACCGTTTTTTTAACTTGTCAGCTCTAATCCAAACTCTGGCTGTCGTCACTCTAAAGGCTTATCTGGTAGCTCACTCGATAGTCCGGCGAATGAGGCCACTACATATAGTTTGTTCAGCAGCTCAGCTGAAAAAGCGTAGCCGTTATGAAATTCGTGACGGGAACCACGGGGGCAGTCCTTTAACCCATCGCAGCCGGATTCAATGGTTTTTAGCTGCATTTTTATGGCTTTTCATTAATTTTTGAGCTTTTTTGCTGTTCTTTACAGATTCTTTTTACCGGTAGACTGAGAACAACAAGGAGATCACCGATTGAAGACCAGTATGTTGCAAACACGGTGCCATATATGCTCGTGGAACAGTTGAAGGGGCGCATACCCGTTTGTTCGTTCGACAAAACTAAAATATAATCTGGATTTGTGAAAAAGTGGATTCTTTAGACAAAGAGGGATTTGTCTAAAGAAGGAAACCGGACAAAAAGTGAGCAATACAAATTTTTGTGATTAGATTTAGTTTTGCAATCAGAAAAATTGGAAGATAGGATGTTAACATCCCATATAAGCACCCCACTGTGAAAATTGGGGTGCTTATATACGATACCCGGACCTATCCCATATAAGCCCCCCACGGAAGTCATTTTCATCCCCCACCTTCAGGCCCTGTTTTGAACCCCCACCCTCATCCCATACTTGCCTCCCACTCATCCCATACTCGCCCCCCCCCCCCCCCGCATGTCCATTTTCTACTGCCCACCCAAGTTTTGTATTTTAGGGTTCAGTGTGCATTATGGGGTAACCTAAGCCTAAAACTGAGCAATTTAGGAAGAAAAAACTGAGAAATCTAGACGAAAATAGAGAACAAACAAGAAAAAGGAATCAGGCAAAAATAGTATTCTGGAGAAGTAAAAAGGGACTAACCTGGTTTTTTTCTTGGGTTTTTATGCCTAAAATGTTGTTACATTGTTTACAGTTATTTTTTTAACAAAAAAGAAAAACAAATCGAAGAAAAAAGGGCAGGATAAAAAGTTGTAAAAATCGGCCTGCAATCTTACAGGCCGATTTTTTGCAACTTGGTCTATTTTACTGAAATGGGCAGAAAAATAAAGAAGTCAAGGGAAATTGCTTTTTTGCTGGAATAAACATGGTTTTTTCTCGGGATCTTCCGTCTAAAATGTTTTTCAACGTTTAGAAAACTTTTTTAACAAAAAAGAAGCAGAAAAATAGCGAAAAAAGGATAAAAATAGAGCAGAGAGGCAAGAGAAGGAGAAAAATCGAAAATCATGAAATCCCAAATTCGAATTTCGGGCTCTACTGGGTAATACTCGAGCTGGCAACCCCCTGGATTCAAACGCTTTTTCGCGGCAAAATTCTATTTAGCGGGATTTTTCATTTTTTTTAAATTTTTCTTCAGCAATTTCGTTTCTTCTCCGTTTCTTTTTCATGTTTGCTCTTTTTTAATGTTTTTTTTTCGTTGAAAGTCATAAAAATGGCAGCTACGTAAAACGGAAATACTACGCCACTTAGGCATGCAAACAGTTCATTTTCCCTTGCTATTTATGCTCTTTTGCTAGATTTTACTTCATTTCTTTGCTTTTAGGGGATGTTCCTGCACCACGGGGATAGATGCCGGCCGTATTCGACAGAAAAGAAGACAGCCACGAAACCGAATCCCCCGTTGCCCATTTACAGGCCAGTTTCTTACTGATTAGTTTCTTATAGCTTGTTTTTTTTAATTCAAGTGATTACTTCCAGGACCAGCTTAGGATAAATCGAGGGACTTTCGACCAGCAATCCTCAAACGATCAAGAATCTTTCAAGACAGCTCTTCTTCTTCATCTTCTTCAAGATAGCGATTCTCTACATGTTTTCTGTATCAGCTGCCTCGAATGGAACGGAATATGTCAGGTTTTATCATATGTGTTCTTCCCAATTGTTTTATAGGTTCAACATGAATGTTTATGACGATTGATATCGTTATAATCAACAACAACAAGCTAATAGTGCTTTGAAATCAGCTCCAACTGACGGTAAAAGGGATCGGAGCAGACATGGCGACCATTCTGCGACAGCCACCAGTGGAGAGCGAGATGAGACGGAAGAGTGCGCTCACGGACACCGGGACCAAGTCGAAGGAGCGGCTTCTTGATCTTCCTCCACTGTCTCTCGATAATTTGCGTGCTGCAGCCAGTGACCGGATCGACGAAGTTTTGGCTGTGGGAAAAAGATTTCCCTTGCGTCGTCCTCTCATGAAGCATTCATCTACTTCGACGATGTCTCCGAATCCGCCCATTTTCTGAGATTCAGCCAGCTCAGCTAATGCTATCTCTCGGATTCTCTGGGACCAGTAGACAACGGTATCATCGGCGAGATTTGTTTCGATGATGACTGGAAGAGTGGCGACACGAAGGTCTTTGGCCAGACAGAAAGCGATATAAACCACGTCTTTTGGATCAATCTATATTAGTTGTGAGTTATTTTTCGAATCAGCCTCACTTTGCGATTGGGACGTCCTGCTACATCCATATGAGAGAAAACAGAGAAGCCGGCAGGAGGAGGAGCAGCAGTGCAGGCCGATTCTCCGTGGTGGATCGACTTCTCGCTGCGGCAAACAGTGCAACGGAATACTACGTTATCATTGGGCTTCACAACTTCTCTGATCTTTCCGTGACAGAACGGATGCCTGGGATTGTAGGGCTTCTGGCTGCAGATAGCGAGAGTAAGGGTAATCTCTGCCATTTCTGATCTGACCGACGGCGTCAACAGGTGGAAGGACCGGATGTGACGGAGGAGTGCTGTTGTCCGAATGGGGTCCTTGAATTCCTCGTGGAGAACGAAAAGCGTTGGATCTTCACGGGCCATTGGTAACAAGACTGAGTCACGTTTTTCTTGCCTACAGAAGCATTTCATTCGTTTTTCTTCTCAGTTTATCGTTTTGAGACCCACCTTTTCCCATGTGAAGCAGTCCTTTAAACCAATTCACCTGTCAGGTCGTAGTTTCATAGATTTCCGTGTCATACTAGACGAGACTTGAGGCTATTGACTTCATTTGCCATCCTTCCATGTTTTTTTTTGTATAAAATTTTTTTGTAAAAAAAGAAAAATTGAAAAAAATGAAAAATCCCGGGGGCAAGAATAGGATCTACCCCAGTTTCAGTTGTCTGAAGTTTTATAGCCGTCTAAACGGACAGATATCATTACTACAACGGACGGTCAAGACAGAGAAAAGAAAAGACTCTTTTCGGGTCGAAATTTGTCAAAAAAAACCAACTTAGAGTTAAAAAATCGGCTCTGAAGTTACAGGTTTTTATGGTACGGTTCAGTTGGGCTTGCGACCAAAACTAAAACCGGCCTAAAATTCTCATTTTCAACAAAACAAAGTACATAATAAGAGGGAATCAGAATATAAAACTTGAAGAATTCAGATTTTAGACGAAAAGGACTGAGAAAATAGAGAATACGCAAATGGTATTTTCGTTTCAACGTCCGGCAGATAGTCAACATCTACCGACTAGGCAGTGCGCTCCTCTGTTTCTGACCACAGCCTGACCCCGGCCTCTGCCGATCCGTCTCTTCTCTCTGCCATTCATATCACCGAGGAGACGGCCATAGCGTCGGTTTAATTACCCAAGTTTGAGGTATTCAAATGCTTCCGACCCTACGAATTTAGAGGTTGAAAGAAATTTTGGAACAGCCCTCCCTTTTGCTGGGAGGGCAACAAGCCTTTTGCCTGTCTGTTCAGTTGGAAAAACGACAAGAAATTATTTTTTATATCTCAGACATTTTGTTCTCCTATCATTTTCCCAATCTATCCGTCCAAATGAACCCAGAATTTATGAAACAGTTTAAGAAAAGTATCACCGAAATTGAAAAGTGAGGGACAGAGAATATGATGTACATCTCCGTATACAGAGAAGGAGGGAAGGGACAAAGCAGATAATGTGGAAGGAACAAAAAGATAATAGGAGAACAACGACACTTCTTCTATTCTTTCTGGCTGCTGGAGCTTGGCTGGTCAGCCTTTTCCTTAAGTTTCTTCTGGTCGGAGAGAAACTTCTGGATAGTCGTCTTGTACTCTTCAATTGACAGCGGCAGTAGCATCTCCGTAAGTTTGATTGTGGAAGCCTCGAGGAGAATGAGAGTCCGATACGAATAATAGTGGGGAATTTTATCTATCCAATACTGTATGGAATTGAAGCAAATACGTTCCCGATTGTTCTCAAATCCGCATATTATTTTTACGCATATTGTTGTCAATTACTGCCTTCGACCAAGATAAAGTACATTATGTGAACTTTTTTCATTGTCTGTCCTCTGAAGGCTTGCCATCTGGCAAAAGAGAGCGTTGATCAAGATGTCTTGTTGCCCTCCCCTTGAAGGGAAGGCTGTTCCAAAATTTCTTTCAACCTCTATCTTGATAGGGTCGGAAGCATTTGAATACCTCAAACTTGGGTAATTAAACCGGCGCTATGGCGCTCTCCTCGGTGATGGATAGGGCAGGGAAGAGAAATGAAACGGCAGCGGCCGGGGGAATTGGGTACATAGACGCAGACTGCGACCGGTTCCAGTCCCCCTCTGAATGGTCCTTCCAGCAAAGGAGAAGAAATTCGAAAAAGGAAGAAAATTATCTTCCTTTCCTTGGAATTCGGAATAATATGGTCAAAATACTGAACAAGGTTGTTTCAATTTAATTTTAAAAAATGATAGATTTCAGCTCAAGTTGGACGAATTCCTCAATATGGCTACTTGTTCAGGAACTGTTAAGAATTTTATGGAAGCCAACAAAATGAACTTGGGAATGAGAGTGGGAGAAGAACTAAATATCTGTACTCAACGGGAACAAGTGAGTTTTTTGTTTAAAAATTTAGCATGCTGTTCATTTAGAAAGAGATTAATTTTTTTTCACCCTTTTTCTGGACTGAGTGGCACGAATCTTCCCTGTTCGGCATCCCGTACTACGAAAAGATCCGTGTTGTGAGTCGCAAAAAAAAAACAGAGGAACTGCCAGTTTTCAGGAAATCGAGGAAGACAATGCGGAAAACTTGAAAAATGCTTTAAAAGACAAAAAGTTCTTCTGTTACATGCTTGATCTGTTTTGCAGTACCGTCTCCAAGAGTCTCTCGTTTCTGGACATCCTCCTCCCAATAATCGTCTTCAAAAAGTTGTATATGTCGTGTATTACACCGGAAATTTTGGCAAAAATTCCCACACTATGTTTAATTCATAATTTTTACTGACTTAAAGTTATAGACATGCCTCCATTTAAAATTGGGTAGATTCCATGTTGACTACGTACCACCATTTTCGGACTTCCGACGATTTCAATCCGTTTCGTTTGATCACTGCGATGGAAGAGTTGCAGGCGATTGTGTTAAGTCAAGTGATGGATTTTCATATTATGCAAGAATGAGTTACAGTAGATTTAAAGAGGGTATCAGGGACAAAATGAAGTTGAGCTCAGAAGACAGAGCTCATCGCGCTGATTCCGAAAATATATATATATACGTTCTCCTCGGTGATATGGATGGCAGAGAGAAGAGATGAAACGGTAGCGGCTGGGAGAAGCAGTGTCAATCTCGTTCAAAAGCAAAGACAGAGCACGTCAAAAATAGGTGGATAGAGCAAAATAGAAAGATAATGGAAGAAAATGACCTGAAACTAAGCACATTTTGCAAAACACGAGTTGTTATGTTTTAATTTGATGTTTCTGTGCTCTTTTCGTGTTCAGTCGTTTGGTATCGATGTAATGCCCATTTTGAAGTGAAATCTCGAAAGAAAATCACAAAAGAACGGGCATAGATGCATTTTTGTTGATTCCTTCAGTGAAATATGTTTTTCAAATTTCCGCTTTAAAAAAGCAAACTCACAACAACGATTGTATCGAAGAACATAGTGCCGATAAGGGACGATTGCGTGGTAATTCCTGTCAGCCATGAATCCCTCGAAGCAGATTGAACCACCCTGAAAAAGTACATTTATGAGAAAAATATAAATCTAGTGGCTTACTTCTCCCTTTATAATGTTGAGGTTAAATCCAAGTCTTTTTTCTATCTTTAATCTGTTGACTCTGATTTTGAACGAGATTGACACGGCTTCTCCCGGCCGCTGCCGTTCCATCTCTTCTCTCTGCCATCCGTATCACCGAGGAGAACGCCAAAGTGTTGGTTTAATTACCCAAGTTTGAGGTATTCAATTGCTTCCGACCCTATCAAGTTAGAGGCTGAAAGAAATTTTGGTACAGCATTCCCTTTTCTGGGAAGGCAACATTATAACACAAGATTCACAGAAATCAAGCGACGAGGACTCTATATAAACGCACGAAGTTTGTGTATCTCAAGTAGAATGAACCTTTTTCAAGAAATAGTTGCTCCCTTGTGAATAGTTAGTGTGCAAACTATTAACCTTTGTGGAACAACTGAAATGAGATATAGGTGAGTCTGACTATTGTCACCCTGGAGAGAAACCGAGTAACAGAAAGCAGACAACCAGTGAAACCAAAAAGATGATGGTAAGGATTTAGTCAACTTTGGTTTTTTGACAGTTAACGGGTCAGGGGCGTTAGGAAGAGATTACAGCAACAAATGCACGAACAGCGCAAACAACTCTGTAAAGGGAAATGACGACTATCGTGGACTCTGTTTGTTGGTGAGTTTGATTGTGTATGACCACGAGAAAAGTTTCGACTAGGTTTTTTTTGAATATTTTGTGAAGACGAGTTAGTCGAGACACGTTAGCTTTTGTAAAGAGATTCGTCAAGTTTGATGGCAATCCAGAAGTTGGCCAGAATTTATTCCGAAACAGTTGAGTGCGGCAGGTACCATCGTAGGCGGATGGTTTCATTACGATGGTAAAAAAATCAAGAGCTTACAGCTTCTATGATACTTCTAACGCATTTTTTGTCCAGTAGTAAAGGCAGACTGCTCATATCATTTATTAGTTCCTTCTAACACCAAAAAAAATGCCAAGAATGTAAACACACCTTCAGCCCATTATCAAACATTTATCAAACATGCAAGCCAATGATAAGGTCTGCTCTCAGCCACAGCTCAGTCGTTTCCGGCCCTCTGCTCTTTGAAACTTTTGTCTTTTCTATCGTTTCTTTTTTAGTGTTTTTAAAGTATAAGTTTAGAATGTCTCTGGCTCTCGGAGAGATAGAAGATCATGATGCGGATCCTCTTCCTTTCTCGAAAATTCAAAACTACATGGTTCGCGTTTTGAACAAGGTTTTTGAATATTCCCACTTGTCACAGAGATTTTCAGGTTGAGGCTGTAGGTTTTATCGAAATGGCCTCATGTTCGAGAGCTGTGAAGGACTTCCTGGAAGTCAACAGAGCAAACATTTTAGTGAGAGGAAGTGAAGAGCTGAGCATCCTTTCAGGCATCGATAAAGTATGTTTTCGTCACTATTTTTACCCTTTCTGTTGCAGTTTCAAAATTCAGCTATACTTTTTATGAACACCGGGTGGGTTTATGACATTTGCGATTCTTCACTGATCGGCTCCATGCGTTTCGATCGGATCACTATTGTGAGTTGCAGAGGGACAGAGGAACATACTTTTAGGACGTTAGAGAAGACATGAAGGATGCTCTAGAGGCTTCTTGGAAAAACAGAAAGTTTGTCTGCAAACAGCTGACACTCAGTAAAGGAAGCAGCACTCCATCATTTCTGGAGCTTGCCGTGAATAAAATTGACTTCAAAATTCTGAAAATGAGTTTTATCACGGCAGAAGCCCTGACGAAAGTGCCATCTGTAAGTTTTGTTTGTAAAAGTTCGCTGAAAAATTATAGACTTGCTCCCATTTGATAGCTGATCAACTGGAAACATTGCCGCCGTTTTCACTCCTGTCTCGTTTTGAGTCGTTTGTAATTACCCACCAACACGGTAGTCTACAAAGAGGGCATGATCAGCGAGGTGTTTTTCCAATATACGCCAGAGTGAGTTACCGTAAAAGTTCTTATAGAAGCCCATCCCTTACGTAAGATACGCAATTACGTACTCCCATTTTCTAGGGTCAAGACGTCATTTTCTGACTTTGTGATGTTTTGCAAAGTTGTAGCCCCTGACGTCCTCTACAAATTTGCAGAACACCAAAGAACTAAAAAAGACGTCTTGATCCCAAAAAACGTGAGTACGTAATTGCGTATCTTATGCAAGGCGTCATTTTCATAGGCTGGGGGGTTGGATTCTATTAGAGCTTTTACGGTAGGTAGAAAATTTTCTGTTGCTCGGTTCCTCTGTCTCGCTGTCCTTCTCGCTACCTACACCGTCTTTCAGGAATTTCTCGAAGGAGATCGGGGAAGTCTGAAAAAAATTGTCTGGACAATGTACGTAGAAGTCGAAAATAAGCCGATTCCGGGATTCGTGCTGATCTACCATGGAGAAATGCTCCACTATGGCGTTTTGACACTTGCTGTCAAGCAGCTGGAGAACAATCAACTTATGGCAGTGACGAAAATAGATTACAAGCAAACGTGGGAGCTGATAGGTGACGATCGCCGAACTCTCATCGATTATCTGCTGAACAATATGAATAATCCAGTGTCTGGAATTCATCCCAGCTTGCGATATTCCCTTTATATCAACCAGACATCCCTCAGTGATCTTATTCCAAAACTTTTGCCACTGCCTTTGGAGGACTACAATGCCGCCATCAAGACATTCATCTACGAACAGAAGGAACTATGTAAAGTACGGGAGGAGGAGAAGAAGAATAGTAGAAGCGTTGCTGGTCCAATGACAAGAAGTCAAAGAATAAGACGCGAAAAGTCTCCACTTCAATCTCTGTAGTTATTCAGCCACCATATTTTATCCTATAGTACCAGGATTTTTTTTGAGTAAAGTTTCTCCAAATAATCCACTATAAAATGCTCTCGCGTCTCTGTGTGTGTGTCTGAAGCTCTAATTGAGGATAAGGAGGGGAGCTTTGTGCGCAAATTAGTTTTTAACAAGTCGCGACAGGAAAAGCAAGTACACGAAGGGTTCTTATGAGTTTGATAGTTTCTTACTGGGTCTGTGTGACTGGAACAGAGTGACAAGGGGAGAAGGGAAGGGGGAACTAGGGCTGAGACTCACTAAAGCTAGGAACGGGCCGGGCGACCCGTTCAGATCCTCACTTTGAAATTAGGCTTGGGAGGGAGTGGGTACAAATATAATTTCGGTAGTTTCTTTAGAGGGTCAGGGAGAGTGACTGGAGGAGAGTAACAAAGGAGGAGTGAAAGGGAAACCACGACTATGGCTCCGTGACAGATCGAAGTCATGAATTTCTACTTTAGCCCTGGCAGGGCGTTGCCAACCTTGTATTTCAATAAAAGTAGCCTCTGGGAGATCATATTCTGACCTCTCGGCTTGCCGTCTGGCAAAAGGAAGCGTTGTTCAAGATGCCTTGTTGCCCTCCCAGAAAATGGAAAGCTGTTCCAAAATTTCCTTCAACCTCTACATTCGCAGGGTCGGAAGCATTTGAATACCTCAAACTTGGGTAATTAAACCGACGCTGTGGCACTCTCCTCGGTGATACGGATGGCAGAGAGAAGAGACGGATCGACAGAGGCAGAGGAAGTCAGAACTCTCGAACTTCATCAAAAGCAATGAATGACAAAACAATCCCTTATATTGCTCACACGTGTTCACCTTACACATTTACTACAAGAGTGGTATGTGCGCTACGTTATTATGTTGACAAGAGGCAAAACATACGGAAAAAAACTGAAAAGAAAGCCGCAAATTGCAACCAAGGGGAAATTCCCCAACAAATTTTCAGCTGTTTGAATTCGCGGGCAAAATGACCGCGAACATCCGCGATTTGGTTTTTTGAGAACAAACCGTACTATATGTTGCAGTTGAAATTGACCGACCGTTGAAATTGACCAGAACTAGCTGAAATTGACCAGCTTCAGTTGAAATTGACCGGAAACGTTTGATTTCGTTTTTCTTCCGTTTTCATTATTATTTTCCCTTATTTTTATGTTTATTTTTGTTCATTTCGACAAAAGCACGTATATTCTAAACCTTTGAGACCTAAAACGAGGAGAAAGCCTCTAGTTGTTGCTTAATTATAGTTTTTCCGCTATTTCTTTAAGTTTTCTTTTATTTTCTGTATTTTTTATCGCAAAACAACTGTTACAGACGGCCAGGTGTCAGAAGAGGGTCTCGATGACCTGAGGGAGCAGCACAGAGCACGATTCGACGAGAAATTGCAAGAATACGTCGCAAAAGAAATCTTCACAAGTCAAAACCGATGACAACTGCAATGAGGTTCTCGAAGCTGTCAAAGGATGGAACAACGGAGAAAAATTCACAGGCGAGGCTATTAAACGAAATTAAAGAGTCTCCGTAAGAAGCCGGCAATCAGCAGCGCTACACAAAATGTCGACGAGATCAAAAAGACGTAAGGACTCAAAGGGCAAGCTCTGGCTCTTGTCACGTCATGCGCAGGATCTGAGGTCGTCCAGGAAGAGTTACTGGAAAAATTTGTGGAATCCGGAGTAAGTCATTTTTTCTCTTTTGCATAACACATTTGCAGACTGTTCCTCTGGAATCGAAGAAGAGGTCACCCTTTCAGCTCCTCAAACTCTCGGAGTCGAAGCCTGCCGCTTTGGTCAACATGCTGGGCGAAATCGGATTCGAAAACTGGGACTCCAGCACATGAGATCGACATCTCGACTTGGTCAAGACTACAAACAGCTACGGTAACAACTGAACAGGTCTTCCTTCACTTCGCCTTACGATACCGGTCTTTCCGCCAATGAAGCTTTCTTTTATAACCATTTCTTATTAGGCAAACTCGAGTTCCCACACAAGGAATATATGGGGGATAGTACGTAACTTTGGCACTGGAAGGGCGTTGCAAACCTGATGTTGAGTCAACACTGTTGACTAAAACTACCTTGAGAAGAAGTTATTAGGCACTTCGGGGAATTTGAAAAAAACTTCATTCTGAAATTTTTGGCTTGGAGGCTCGAGCCGGCTCGGCTCGACCATACCTCTCGAGCCTAAAAAGTTCGGCTCGTGCCCAAGTATAGTCTTCATGCCATTTTCTTTACCAAACGTCTGATGTCACCAAGTTCCCAAATTTTTTCTCAGTTTCGAAAGGGCGGGGGTGAGTAGCGAAAATACTTCTCCCGAGACCCGTCCCCTTCTTGAGGCGATAAAAGGTTTTATCAGCGCTCAATTTCTCCACTCGCTTCGAATAGATTCTGTCTCCCCTCCGCTCCGCTCCACCATGATTCTGCTATCCAAACAGTTTTAGCAGAGTCTTATGACTAGGACCAAAAATATTTTCCCCACAGTTTTGGGCTTTTCACGTTACTGTCCGTCCATCTCCGCAATCTTTTAAGCTCTTTTAATGCCTTTCTGTTTTGCCTTTGTCAACAACTAGCACAACTCCTAGAACTACTTCGACTTCCCCAAGTATCACGGCGTACTGAAATGTTATCAAATCGATCAGGCCCGCTAAAAAGAAGCAGGCGATTGCCTTCATTTTTTTAGCATACTCATTTATTACCAGACGACTTCGTCGCCTGGCGGCGTCGTAGCGCCAAACTTTTTTGCCTACGCCTGAAACTGAAGCATTGTCCTACGGGTCAATCTGTTTCTCTTGGACCCTTTCAAACCATCTCTACCACAACAAGAGTAAGCCGTGAGCAAAGTTTAGATTCTCATTTTATAGTTTTCGTGAAAATAGAAAAAAAAGGTTCTAGAATGCCTGCTAAGAAGAGAAAGTGTGATCCGAAAACGGAAGAGCTGGAGCCCACAGAAGCTGATCTTCTTCCTTTTCAAGAAATTCAGCGCCATATGCTCAGAATATTAAACAAAGTTGGTTTATTGCCCTATGAATAAAAAAGATTAAAATTTAGGTTGACGTAAAAGATTTCATTGAAATAGTCACATGTTCAAGAGTTGTGACGAGTTTCGTCGAGGCCAATGTAGCGCAGATTGAATTTCGGCTGGGAAAAGAACTTGACATCAGCGAGATCAAGGTATTTTTAGTCAGAGAGACAAGATCGTGACGGAACAGTCGTAAGAAGAATAAGTGAACGTATCTTTCAGGAAGACGGTTGTCCAATCAGCCTCACTGCGTTCACAGATGACGAAACTTACAAAAATGTAGAGTCGTCGCCCCTGATCGGTACCATGTACTTCGATTTTATTTCCATTATTGTAAGTTGGCTGTTCAAATCATTGTCGATATACAGTTCAGCATCTCGACAACGACAAGTTAGAGGAGCTGAGGAATATTTTGAATGTGTACAAATTTTCTTGCACTACACTGAAGCTGCTGGACGAACCTCTTTTTGACATTGTCTGTGACAAGATCCACTTCAAGAAACTGGAAATACATTATCTCTCCCAGGAACAGTTGTCCAAGATCCCACAGGCGAGTTTACTATGAAATAGGACGAGGATTGATTTGTCAGACGTGCTCCCATTTGATGGTAACCAAGATGATGCAGTTCGTGCCGTTCTCAGCTCTTAATCGTTTTGAGTCGCTCGAAGTTATCGGAAGACACGGTCTTTCACTCGACGACATTCAGCTCTACGTCAGTGTAAGTTATCAATATACTGTCTCTCGGACTTTTCTAAACTTCTATTTTTTCAGGAATTCGTCAATGGCGACCGTGGCAACCTTCGGAAATTAGTTCTTCCGTCTGTGGACGATGATTTGACGGTGGCCATCCCCGGCTGCTGCAAACTCTTCCACGGAGTTTATGGCAATCCGTCAGAGACGGTGGCAGTGAATGCGAAGATCGATAACAACGAGCTCATCGTCGGAATTTGTACCAAAGATTGGGGGCAGGAATGGTCCTGTATGGAGGACAATAGGTTTAACAAGAAGTGGATGACTGCGATCCTAGAACACAGGGACTGGGTCGCACCCATTAGATTCAAGCCTCTGACCAGCATTCTCTCAGCCAAACAGTCAGCTCTGACGGATCCGAACCCGTTACCTTGGGAGCAGTTTGGGGCTGTATTGTATCTGATCCCGTTACCTTTCGAGCAGTACGAGGCTGCATTCATCGAGTTCATCGTTGAACAGAATAAACGGCTGAGAAAATATGAGACGGAGAAGGAGGAGAGGAAGAGAAGCCTTCGATCCGCTACCAAGAAAAACTAGAAGAAGTACAGGCCGTCTCCAATACGATCAAGCTGTATTACTCATTTCCTGATTTTTTTTGTTTCTAAATACGTCCCCCGATTAGATTTAGTTTTGCCATCAGAAAAAAACTGAAAGAAAATCGAAAACTGACAATGAAAATCGAAGAAAACTGCTATTTTAACCGAATTTTGTCAAAAATCCGCATTTTCTTCTATTTTTGTCGTCAGTTTTCGATTTTCTTCCAATTTTTCTGATGGCAAAACTAAATCTAATCGGGGAAAGATATGGAAACAAAAAAAATCAGCGCAGCTCAGCTCAACAAGCCTGGCCACAACTGGATTCTTTGGTAGCTTACTCAATCGTCAGATGTCCTTCTGTCGTTTTCCATTCAAAGTGTGAAAGAAACCTTCCAAAAAACCTTATTACAATCAGAAAACAAACCATAAAGCTTTCAGCTAAAAAACGAATTGAAAAAAGGAGGGGCCTAGAATACAATACGATTTCGGGCACTTTAAAATAGAGAAAATTGCACAGAGAAGACCAGAATTTCCACAGGAAATGCTCTATAAATAGGGGATGTATCACAGTAAAAATGAGGTGGGAAAATGGGAGAATTTAAGAAGATAGGAGACTATTCTTTACGGACTGTTTTCCTCTGCGAGAGCTTGCTATCCACGGCGTCAGCAAATAGACTGACAAAAACGATCCCGGTTCCGTACCATTGACGTTCCTGCAGGGGATGGTTCATAAACAGCACGGAAATGATGATGGTAAAGAGCTTTCGAGTCGTCGTAATCACGGAACATGTTAGAGGCGAGAATTCGTGGATTGTCTTGAAGATGAAGTACTGGAAAATGTGCTTTTTACATTGAAATCATAAAAATTGCAGTACCTGTCCTCCACAGCTGGAAGCGGCTACGAGAGAAAGGTCTAGAAGGACTTTGGGATGACGCTGGACGAAGGAGAGGAAGCTGAAGACTTCGCCGGTGAAAACGAGCCTGAAAATTTATAGAATGAGCAAAGCAGATGATATATGTTGATCGAAATATCGTGAAATTCTCTACTTCGTGTGCTTTTTTTTTACACTTGACTACAGGCGTTCTATTAGATTTAGCAGCGTTCTGATCGTGGATTTGGATAAACGAATGACGAACAAGAAGAATACTAACAGCAGAAGCAAAAAGACGGCTATAAACAGTTCTTCCAGCAAATTTACTGTTTTTTTTTCACCGTAATTATCTGAAGGCAGTGCTAACGTTGGCTTTGCAGAAACCACTAGAAGCAGTCGTTTCACGTTTTACAGCGTTTTGAAGCTCTTGAAAATGTCAAATTAGACAGGAAACAGCTGGTTTTCTATCTACATCTGTCGTAGGAGAAAGAACAGCAGAAAATCTTTTGCATGCAATGGATTGCTCGAGTTTCGACTGTCAGTGAAAAGTTACAAAAATGCCATAAAAGCTCACATGATTGTAAGGAAGATGGTAGAATAGAAGTTCATGTAGAACATCTTGCTCAAGGCACTGCTTCTGTACTGCTGCTTCATGCGATCCTGAATGGCTGTCGTCGTGCCATCCATGGCTAGCGAGAGAAGGAGAAGAATCTCTCCGAGTCCGTACTGTCCGCTCTCCTGCTTGCTCTTTTTGTCCTTGTAGAGGAAGAGCATCACGCCGACGACGATGGCGGAGACGTAGAGAAACTTCCGCCAGCCGTATTTTTTGCCGACGAAGAAGAAGCCAAAGGCCATGACGGGGATCGGCTTGCAGGATTTGGCCAGGACCTGGAAAATATTGGTGGGTGGTTTGACGCTGAAACCTCATAAAAAGGCATAATAGTCAAATTTGGATAGAAAGTGTTCAAGTTTCGCTTGTTTTTTGTTGCTGTTACTTGCAAGTTTATTCAATGTTTGGCAAGACTATTTGTCCACATCGGGTAAAGTCATCCTGCAAGCGTAGAATGCAGTAGAAATGTAGCCATTTTACGATATTTGAGTGTTTAACGGCCATTACTTGTTCGAAAGGTGACTTTCGAAGTAAAAATGTTTCTGACATTTTACAGCGTTTTGGTGATGATTGTATACACGTTGATTTCAACAAAGTGATATAAAAAAGGAAAGGCGTAAGAAAGACGAACCTGTGTAGGGTAGGGAAGATACTGAAGAGCCTGATTGCTGCAGAGCATGGCTCCGAGATAGCTGGCAGCACAAAGACCGTACATCCGGCTCGGAACGTTGTCGACATCGTGCCGCGGCCGCAGAATCCAGGCAAAGATGGAATTCGCGACGCACATGAACCAGACGAGGGCCTGGGTGTAGGTGAACTTTTCTCCGCCGTCATACTTGCCTTGGACGCTGAAAATGAGGGTATTTAGCAGCCAAGAAAACTAAATAGAGGTACTTTTGATGAGAAAAAGCAAAAAAATATTTTACATATGGTCCTCTCCCATATAACCAACAGATACCATTAAACGAAATACACCGGGAGGCTCAGTGCCTCCCGGCGATTCCTTTAAAATCAAACTTGCTTATATAACTCCCTATACGCTGAATGACTAGAAATTTCGGGTGCGAGCGCTGAATTTCAGCATTACGGGCGAAATGCGCTGATTTCTGTGAAGCAGCTCGTTTTTGTGTTAGCTGACCAAGCTCTACCAGTTGTACAGAATTTGAAAAGCAAAAAAGAAGGGAAGAAATGAACTTACACTCGCTCCTGTTGAATTCCAAAATAGAAGTAGCAGGCAAGGATGCCGCCTCCGCAGATCAGCAGATGGATGGCCTCGGAAAGAAGGCCGCGGTTGTGATGATGCTCTCCGCTGGCCTCTTTGACGGCGGCCATGCCCGGAAGATAACTTTTTACTGGAATTTGGGAGAAAAGAACAAGAGAGATGCGAAGATTATGAAGCAGTTTTGGAAAATCAAAATTCGCCTTTTCTGTGTAAACACGTGTCCAGAGCAGTAATAGGACTTAGAAAAGCAGAAAAGGTGGTGAATTGGCATAACAAAACACTGGAATATGTAAAAGATGAGCAGAAAGAGTGAAAACACGTCAAACTAGTGAGGACGTATTCTGTAGGCTTTCGATGCCTCAATCAGGCTGTCCTGGGTAAATATTGATGAGAAGAAGAATCAACCACAATCTGTAGCTGATTTAGACTCGTAACAGACAAGATTCTGCTGACTTGTTCTCGGAAAGCACAAGAATGCCGCTAAAAGATACATTGGAAGTGTTGCATGTTTCTATCAGCCATTTGTAGGCATTATTTTGTCTCAAATTTATTGAAAATATAGTTCTGCATGCATTATGAGTAAATCAATACAGAAAAGGAAAAGAAATATAAGAGGAAACTGCTTTGTTTGACTAGAACACGTTGCTCGAATATTATTGGCAACGGGGCAGACTTTGGTCCGGAAATTGAGTTCAGAATGACTTCCTGTACATTCTTCTGGATTCTGGACCGAAAAGATAGAAATTATCGAAATGAAAAGATGAAAAAATCCTCAAAGAATGATACTGAACTGCGAAAACCAATTTTTAGCCCCGTTTCATCTATTTTTCGTGGGTTTTTTTTCATTTATGGGTGTAATACTATTCTGGGTTGGCTGTGTCGGTGGCCTTCAAATAAAGAAGAAAACGTGGAGATATTATGGCCTAAAATACGGAGAAAATGGAGAAGAAAATGGGGAAAAAAAAGGAAATACTTCAAGTTCGCGTCTAAAGTTCACGTCATCTTTTCGAGACCAAACAATCTCTGAAAATCAGGGTAAGATTGGTTTTGGCGGGAATAATTACCTTTTTTTACTTGTTTTCTACAAATTTTTCTTACAATTAGAAAACTTGCAGTTGAAAAACATAAAAATACAAAACGCTTTTCGGAAAGAGCAATAACAGAGAGCTTTCCAAAACTTTCAAATAGCTTTTGTTGCCAAGTAATAGCAAACGTCCTCTGCATCAACAAGACGATGTCGTCCCGCAAATGGATCTCCATCAAGCGTCTGCTTCTACAGAGGTAGTTTCATCCAAATTTCTCGAACAAAGTCTTCCTTCCAGACAGAACAAGCTCATCTGCGTCCTGCTGCTGACTTCGATGCTCTTCTTCGTCTCCAGATGGAATCCACCGCATCGACGCTACGCTCCAAAGAGCGGCGACTCTGCAATGCCGATTGTCGAGCTGCCCGGAGGAGTGGATCCCATTACCAGAATGGACTACGGAGTGCTCGGAAACTACGAGCCAAAGAAGCCGGAACAGCCCAGTAGTCAGCCGGGAGAGGGAGGAAGTCCCATCCATGTCGAGGACGAAGCAGGCAAAGAGGCTGGAAGACGGGCCGTCTCGGAGTTTGGATTCAATACCCACGTCAGCGACATTATCTCCATGAACAGAACCATTCCGGACATCAGGATGACTGAGTAAGTTCTGTTATCCCTCTCTGTCCCTCTGTCCCTCTGTCTCTCTGTCCCTAAGACTCTCTCTGTCCCTCTGTCTCCCAGGCCCTCAAACTCACTCTTCCAGATGCAAGTACTGGAACTACCCGGACAGTCTGCCTACCGTCTCCGTAGTCATCGTCTTTCACAACGAGGCCTGGACTCCTCTGCTTCGTACTGTCCACTCTGTCCTGCTCCGTTCTCCTCCTTCCATCCTGTACGAGATTGTCATGGTCGACGACTATTCCGAAAAGGAGCATCTGAAAGAAAAGCTGGAAAAGTATCTGACCCGATTCGAGGGAAAAGTGCGTCTCATGAGGACAGACGACCGTCTTGGACTGATCGGAGCCAGGAATTTCGGAGCCAAAGCGGCTCGAGGCGACGTAGTCGTCTTTCTGGATGCCCATTGTGAGGTCAACACCAACTGGCTGCCGCCTCTTCTGGCCCCAATCCGCAACAATCGCAAAGTCATGACCGTGCCTGTGATTGACGGCATCGACTCCGAAACCTGGGAATACAGAAGCGTCTACGGCCAGGCGAACCGGCACTTTAACGGCATCTTCGAGTGGGGTCTGCTCTACAAGGAGACCCAGATCAACGACGAGGAGAGAGACAGCCGTCCCAATCCGAGCATGCCCTTCCGATCACCGACACATGCTGGCGGACTGTTTGCCATCGACAGGAAATGGTTCGAGGAACTTGGCTACTACGATGACGGACTGAAGATTTGGGGAGGAGAGCAGTACGAGCTCAGCTTCAAGGTAAGGAATCCTTCTGGTGAAGTTGTCCTGGGATGGAGTGACTCTCTGCTCTAGTGGGTTCTCACCCTATGACTCTTTACTAGTTGAGACCAGGGTTGGGCGAACATTCGTACGCAAATTTGCGTAAAAGAGTGGCGTAACTCGTGCCAGTTACAATTCAGCGATTATTGAGTCTTGAAAATATTTTTCCCAGATGCCTTGACCCCGAATGCATTTGTAAAAAATAGGAAACCTGAAAAAATATATTCGCTGAGTCGATATATAGCCGAATGTTCGTCCGATGTTCGTTCGTGCTCGCGTACGCAATGGTCGAACACGAAAAAGATTGAGATGTATCTCGCCTCAGCCAATATTTTTTGCAAGTTTTATATTTGTTACATATGTACTCGGGGTCAAGGAATTTGGGAAACGCAGTGTCAATCCTCAAAATTGGCCAATTTTTACGTCAAACGAGTCACGCCACTCATTTATGCAAATTTGCGTACGAATGTTGGCCCAACCCTGGTTGACACTGTCTGGACTGTCTGGTTCCATCTGTACTCTTGACTCTGTAGTTAGGTAGTCGAGATCTGTACTCGTTCGCCGAATGGATGGACAGACAGTCCAGACGATCTCATGAGTCGAGAGTCATAGCGTCAGACCAAGGAAAGTTGTACCATAGGATTCTCTCAGCGAAATTCATGTGTACGGCTGACTTGAAGGAGCTCTTGAAATAATTGTTAGCTTCCCAAAAAATTCTCCCACCTCTTTAATTAAACTAAACTAAAATCTTTCAGATTTGGATGTGTGGCGGAGGAATTCTCTTCGTGCCGTGCTCTCACGTCGGTCACGTCTACCGTCATCACATGCCCTACAACTTTGGCAAATTCTCCGGCAAGCCGGTCATTTCGACAAACATGATGCGCGTTGTGAAGACGTGGATGGGCGACTACGAAAAGTACTATTTGACGCGTGAGCCACAGGCAGCCAATGTGGATCCGGGAGACTTGAGCAGTCAGCTGCAGCTGAAGGAGAAGCTCAAGTGCAAAAACTTCAAGTGGTACATGGACAATGTGGCCATGGATGTGCTGACCAGCTATCCAGAACTGCCGGCGAATGTCGTCTGGGGAGAGGCGAGGAACCCGGAGACTGGTGAGTTGGAGTTTAAGAGACAGTAACAGTAACGGAGCGGTATGCGGCCTAAACTTAGGTTTATGGGGGTCGGCGGGGGAAATCTAAACTTTCCGACTCTCGTTTACATTTTCCAGCTTTATTCCAGTAAGAAAAGTTGTAGCCCTAATCAAGCTCTATAACTTTGCAGAACATTTCAAAGCGTGAAAATGCTGTTATCACTATGAAAAATGACCTTTGCCTTGGTTGACAAGTTTTGGCTTAGAATCATTTTTTCACAGTGATAACAAAATTTTCACGCTTCACAATGTTCTGCAAAGTTGTAGAGCTTGATGAGAACTACAACTTTGCTTTCTGGGACAAACCTGGGAAATGCAAACGAGATCTCGAGAATTTAGGGTTTCCCCGCCGTCCCCAAAAATCCAAGTTGGGGGGGGGGGGAGGGTAATAAAACCTGCCCAACAGTAACATGGACAGTACAAGTAAAAGCAACAGTAACTAACTGTAATCTTTCAGGAAAGTGTCTGGATCGACTTGGCAGCATTCCCGGCAACCTCGGCTCGAGTTCCTGTCACGGCTACGGCGGCAATCAGCTGTTACGTCTAAACGCCCAAGGACAGTTGGCCCAAGGGGAATGGTGTCTCACTGTCCAAGGTGACGGAATCCGTGCCGATCACTGCACCAAAGGAACAGTAGACGGAGTTTGGAACTACGACAAGGAGACGCAGCAACTGATGACCAAGACGCGCCAATGTGTGACGATCAGCGACAAGGAACACGGACTCCAGATGAGCAGATGCGATGTGGACAACGGGAGACAAAAGTTCGTCTGGAAGGAAATTTATCAGTAGACGAGTCTGTATGTTTATTTTCTTGTTCTCGTATTAAAGACACTGTTTTTGTACTGCTTTGAAATTTAGAAGGGACATAGAATCTGAAATATGACGATCAAGAAAGTAACCGGTTTGTAATAGAATCACGAGGTCTGTTAATTCTCTTTTTCCGAAGAGTCCTCGGCGTTCCGACTGTTCCACCTCCTGAAGTATTCTGCACATTTGGACAGTTCAGCATGACTGAAAATTCGTGTTTTTTTCTACAAGTATAGGTCCTTGATTCACCTTCCCCGCTCAATAATCCTTCCTTTGTCAACGACGAGAATAGAGTTGGCTCTAGTAGAATCTATGATAAGTCCTAGCTAGGATACTGAGTTTTTCCGACCAGTAACGCCCTCAGACCTTACCATATTCTATATAACCATATTTCCTATACAGATGATAAAATAGATAAGAATGTTACAAGGATAGAGACAGAATTCATTTGTAGAAATCTAGATGGAGAGGAGACTGAGTTGGATGAGAATAGGAGAGATGAGGGACTTGATTCTGAACATGAACATAAGAAGAGGAAATAGGAACAGCCGCACCTGGCCTACGCCGACCCAATCTGCCGTAGGCTCCGCTTTTCCAAGGCGGAGCCTCAGAGATATTACTCTCTCTTTCTTAACTCGACGTCCCGGCGATACTTCTCCTTCATTGTACAAAAAGCCTAGTGGGGGATACTACACTCTGACGACTGTGCTGAGCCGGTGAGCCACAATGACCATCGTTCTTCCGACACAGAGCCTCTGCAGACATTTCTGAATGGCTCTTTCGGTGAGGGTCTCAAGAGCAGATGTGGCCTGAAAAAGGAGGGTTTTCCGAGAAAATTCATTATAAAATTATAAAATATAAAATTATAAAATTATCTCGTCCAAAAAGATGAACCTTGGATTCTTCAAGATCGTTCTGGCAATGGGGATGCGCTGTCTCTCTCCTCCAGACAGCATCAGTCCTCGCTCGCCAACAATCGTCTCGTACCCTAAATTTCCCACTAGAATCTTCCCAAAATTGCTTTATTTTTTCGAAGAAGGAGAGAAACATTTTTTTTCGAAGCCAATGTTGAAGATGATCGAGTGATTGAAGAGCAAAGTATCCTGCGGAACGATTCCAATTTGCTGACGGAGACTTTTCAGGATGAGATTCTTGACGTCGATGCCGTCAAAGCGAATCGTCCCGTGAAAAGACGGAAGAGGAGACGAACGATTGTGACCGGACTCTCCTACCTGAATTTTAAAAACTTTTTTTTTGAAGACGAAATTTTCCAGCTTTGTTTTGTAGCTTTTGATCTGGGCTACAATTTTGCAGGACATCACAAAAATAGCAAATGTCGTTTCCTAGCCGAAACCCGTCATTGGACGAAAAGAAGGAGAAACTAACCAAATCGATGGTTTCTCCGCTAGCCACGCGGAAAGAGACGCTGTCCAGTACTTTTTGGCCATCGTTATAGCCGAAATCGACGCTCTCCACCTCAATAACTCCCTCAGCGGGCTCATATTCGATGGCATTAGCAGTATCCTGTTTCTCTCCTTCTAGATCAATTAGCTCAAACAATTTCTCCATGTTTACGAAGTTGGTCACAATAAACCTGGAAAAGGTTGTCGGAGACAAAAGTTCGTCTGCAAAAAAATTGAACTGTAGCAGACATTTATTCGGCTCTCTAAAATGACAACTCTGACGTATGACAATGAAAAAAGCAGTAAAGGGATACTGTAAATATTTCAACGTACAGTAACTCAATAAGTGAAGAAAATGACTATTCTTTGTGATCTTTCTTCTCCTTCTTTGATCGGAACCGTCTACGGTATTTGTTAGTCATCTGGAGCAGATTGTCGTAGCTGTTCGAGGTCCGGAACTTTTTCAGGATGACAAGAGAGGTAGTGGAAATGTTTCCAGATGCGAGGAAGAAGAACAGGAAGCAGAGAGCATAGACATTCCATTCGTCTTCACAGAGAGATGTCAGACCCCAGAGAACGTAGGCGTTGTAGAGTTGGAAGAACTGGAAAATGGTTGAGATATTATACAGAGGGACAGAAAGAAAGAGAGGCTCTATTCCAGATTAGTGGTCCCATGGAAAAATAGCTGTCCCAAAAAAGCTCAAAAAAATATTAGCGGTCCCAAAAAAAAAGATTTAAAAAAAATGGCGGTTCCAAAATAAAATTAGCGGTCCGTAAAAAGTATCCAATAAAACCTGTATTTTTCACAAACTAGTTTAATGCAAACTTGGAAGCTGACAAAAACGCCTTCTGGGGACGGAATGAAGTGGAACCGCTAGTCAAAATTATATAGGAGAGGGTGATAGAGCATGTGAGAAAAGAGCCTGATGTTCGCATTCAAGAAACGGTCAAAAGAGCCTCCTGCGACATAAAAAAAACCGCTAATTTCTGTACCCAGACGATCAGAGAACATATTTTTAGGACCGATAATTGTTTTATAGCTATTTTGGGGCCGCTACTTTTTTTCTTGGGACCTGGAGTAGAGCCGAAAGAGGGACAAGACCATCCAAAAACTCACATATCCAAAGACCAGGAACGGTAGTAAGAAAGTCAGTCCTTTGAACATGAAGCTAGTGAATCCCTCTACAGTAATATCCATTTGGTGTCCCTGTCCCAAAGAGTGCAGTCTTCTGAGACAGCCTGACTGATATTGAACCTGACCCTCAATTAGTAGTTTAGGGACTTTCTTTCTACCTGAAGCATCTGAACCAGACAGATGTAGATGACGTGAAGAAGGAACTGTGACCGGAAGCTTTGATAGCAGACACTGTCCTTCCAGATGAGGACGATTCCGACCAAGACGGTCGAGATGTAATGATGCAGAACCCACCAGCCCTTGATTCTTGATCCGTTGATGATCAAAATTGTCTCCCGGATGGTCAAGGTGCAGTAGTACCTGAAAGCTAAGTTTTTGCCGCTAAGATGTTGACAAGTTTAGACTTGTCAAGTCTTGTCAAACACTCCGAAAATCAATTGACTTCAGTTCTACAGTCTCGTCAGCCCAAGAATGGATGCCTCGTCAGAAGCTCCCGGCAGTCTACCGTCTCCGGACTCGACTACCATCGATCTGAAGAGATGCGAACGGATCGTGAAGGAGATTGAGGTTAAGGCAGCCAAGGAGCAGTACCGTCGCATGGAATCGGAACAGTATCGAAAGAGGAGAGCAAAGTTAGTCACTTTCTGCTTTGTTTCTGTCCCTCTGTCCCTAAATCTCTCTCTTTCAGTGAGACTCCTGAAGCAACTGCTCATCGTCGACAGCGCGAAGCCCTTTTCCGTGAAAAACGTCGTCAGAGAGAAGGTCAGTCTCTCTGTCCCTCTCTCCTAAAATCACCATTTTCAGAAACTTCCCAGTCATTTATGGTTAGCTATCCCGACTACGTAAACTACTACATTGGAACTTCTTTGGCTTGGAAACCAAGTGTCGATGAGAAAGTTGTCCGCTCGGTACCAATCGACAAAGCTGCCAAGAATAACAGCGATCAGAAGACCGACATCCAGAGTTCTTCCTACTCCCAGAATCCAGGTGGTCAGTTTTTTTATTGTTGTCAAATTAAGCTGTAAGTTCCAGACTGTCCCCTGACTCTCAAAGACGAGGTTCCTGATTCTCAACGACCCGTTTACAATGTACCAGAAGACTCCAGTAGACAGAGAACTGAACCTCAGATAGGACATAGTCCTTCTCCGACCTTCTCCGTGATTCCAACCGGTCAGTTTTCTGTCGCTCTGTCTCTATTTCGAACCAGGTCGACAGCATACGGAAATCGTGTTCTGTACCTCTTGTGAGATTGGTCCCACGCCTCGTCCCGACTACCTCCTCCATCTGAAGCAGACCATGTGCGGAAGTGTTTTGAAGAAGACTACCGACTCTCAGAATTCAGTCGGTCAGTTTCTTTAGTGATTTCACCAGACAGTCTGCTCATTTTACAGACTGTTCTCCGACTCTCAAAGATGAGACCGTCTACAATGTGCCACAGGACTCTAGCGGACAGATGATCCAGATGACTGATACTATTGATCCCGACCTTATGGCGATTTTCCCTCAAAACCTGAATGGATACATCTCTCTTTTGACTTCTCCCTCCTTCAAACTGATGAGTAAGTCTCTATTCTTTTCTCAAAACCTCACAAATTACAGATCGCGCCAAATGTAGCAGCTTTTGGAAAACGGTGGAGGAACGCGAACAGATCAAGGACGAGGAGGAGCAAAGATCTCAGAAGCCCCACCTCAAAATGACGCGAGAACGGATCTTGGAGGCTAATCGAGAAAGGAGTAAAAGAAACTACTACAAAAGATTGGCAAAGTAAGTCACTGTCTCTACACCCCCATCTAATTTTCCAGTGAGACTCCTGAAGAGACAGCTCAGCGTCAGGCTGATCAGCGTGCCAAATATTATCGGAAGAAGAAGTAAGTTTCTCTCCCTTTTTCTTGCCAATAACCATTTTTCTAGGGAGCGCCAATTGAAGCAGATGGCACTCGATGTAAATCTCGACAGCGGTCAGGACGAAGACGTGATCGAGATCGACTAGCATGTCGAGAAGATGCTCAACGAATTTTCATCTCTAGTTCTTTCTGTGTACATGTGAAAGGATCCAAGTTTTGTAGTGTTCTCCTATTTACTCAATAAACAATGTTTTAGCTTATTCTTCGTAGTTCGAAAGCGCTTTTTGGTTGGCTGAGTATCCAACATTTACATCATCTTACGCAGATAAATTCCCGCCAAGTTGATTTGAAAAAAAATTCCCTATGAAGAAAGCGCGGGCCAATTCAAATTATGCTCTGAACAGACTATAGCATCAGGGATAACTTATATAATGTATGGTATATTGTGTCCTACGCGAGAAACTGAACCAAAAATCTTCTTTGTGAGGCTTGAAAATAAGAGTGAAAGGGCAAGAGTGCCAGTTTAGACAAATGAGTCATTGAGTCACGCGCCCTCTGTTCTTATGGTTATCCTCTCCTAAACCATCTTTTCACTATCCAGTCCGCTTGCTTTCTTTGACTTTGAAAAGTAAGTTAAATCATTGCAAAATTAAAAGTGTTTTAACAAAGAACTTTTGAAACCGAGTTTTATCCCACTAAAATTTCTCCAGACTAGTCATAACGTGTCCTGCAAAGTCTTGTCCCAGTCTATTGGATGCCATTCGTAGTCTAGATGTCAGTCATGGATGGCTGGCAGATGGCAGCTCCCTTCTACCCGCTACTACCGCTGCCAGTGCCGCCGTGCTACGTCTTCTGCCTCTACCCGACTGCTACCAGCCGACTCTCTCTCCTGAATCTTCACAACTGGCTCGGATTGAAGCTGCAGCAGAGCAAGACCAATTGGACCTTCTTCCTCGACTGTCCCGAAGCGAAGGACAACTGTTCCGTCTTGCCTGTGAGTTTTTCAGTAGACTCTACCGTGTCCCTGTCCTCTGTCCTCTGTCCCTTACTCCCAAATTCCAGAACGCTGATGCCATTCTTCTTCCTCGCGACCTGTCCCAATTCTACCTAAACCAGCGGATCTATCGCCTCGTGGAGGATTCAGTCTTCCCTGGAACAGTCATCCTCCTTCCCGGCAGACAGTTCCTCACTCTTGCTTTCGCTCATCTCCAGTTCTTCGGCTGGAAGACCATCATCATTCATCCGACCAAATACGTCAGTATGGCTCCAGCCAACGAAATGTACCCTCTGCCTCCGGAGCTCGAAGAAGACGAACCGACCGACTATCTTTCACTGGATCCGGACAGCTTCAAGAGCAAGTGCCTCTTCCCGGAGCTCTCGTTCCCAGAGTTTCTCGGCCACGTGCTTCCCAGCTCCAACCTTGGCATTGAGACTCTTCTGACCTGCATTGATGTTCCTCGCGTCGTGACTGGTCCTCTCCCGCCAACTCTACCCGTCTACTTTGGAAAATCGGACCAAGATGACACGGAAGACAGCATGTCGACAAGCGAGAGTGAAGAAGGTAAATTGTCTTTTTTATGAATTAATCGCAACATTCCAGAAGAAACTTCTGAGCTTGAGTCTGAAGAAGCAGAAGAAGAGCAGCTGCAGCCGCTGAAGAAGACTGTGACCTTGGCTGATGTTTGCAGAGCCGCTGCCTACAAGCCATCGCCTCCTCGCCCACCAGTCTCGTCTCCATCTGGGTTCACGCTGGTCGAGAGGAAGAAGAACAAGAGCCCGAAGACGAGTCCAAAGAAGGAGGGAAAGACGGCAAAGAAGGTGGTCAAGTACGCGCCGCAGTGTCCCATGATGACCAACAAGGAGCACAAGCAGACGAGATGCTCCTACTGGCATCCGAAAAAGCAGTGCGAGTACTATCCGAAGTGCTATAGCGGGGCCGAAGAGTGCGGATATGGACATCCGTTCTGTGTGGAGACGGGTTCCTGCGTCTGTCCGACCAATTCGAGGGATCGTCAGATGAACCATCGCGTGCCGAACAGTCGCAGCAAGGCACTTATCGACTGGATGCGAAGCTCCACGAAGACGCAAATTGATAGCAATAAATTATAGTTTTTCTTGGAGGTCAGTGTTTGTTCTTTTGTTTTTGTTTTTAGAGGATTTCGGTAGTTTGTAGAGAGTAGTCTTGCCCATCTGTTAGGATTTCCCCGAGAGACTGAATGACTGACTGATGTTGGTGTTTTGTTAGTAGAGACAACAGAGGGACAGAGAGAGAATGACTTTTGTGTGACTCGGTGGATCTGGTGCTCGGATTCCTTTCTATGTTAGCGAATCAAGATACCAGCTCTCCGTGTAGACAACGTCAAATACTCGACCTGTACGCATTTATAATCGTCACTCAACTTGTTCCTCAACTCTCTTTGATGGTCTTAAACGGCTCCGGAGTGATTGTCAGTAGGGAAGTAGACGACGCCGGAAAATCGGCATTCTAGCATTCTGATCTGCTTAGATCCCTCTATTAACTGGCACGGGGATTCGAAGCCGTCTGTTAGGAAAACATGAAAACACTAGTCTCCGAAACTTCAGTTTAAACACAGGAAAAAGAAGATAGACCGTAGCAAAGAAGGGACATATTTGTTTCTGATTGATGCTCTTTATGGAATTCGCACTGTCTCTACTTTACTAGTTCCTACGTACTGTCCCTACTGAAGAATCATTCTTATACTACCATACAGTACCTTGACCGAACTGCATTATGGTCTTTTCAAAAAAAGAGAGATTACCGTAAGATTTTAGCTGCTTCCTTCGAAACCAATTTACGTTAGTACTGAAAAGTTGGATACACAGGCAACAAATTTGAAAAATACCGTAAATATTCGAGTAGAGGCACTGCGCCACTTATTTTTCAGTACCCCTGTTTTGGTGCGCCACTATTTAAATTTCGGGTCTTTTGGGTGCGCCACTATTCGAGATGTGCCTCTATTCGAATATTTACGGTACGCAGCGAAAGTTGGAATTTGTTGGCTGAGTATCCAATTTGTACGTGCTAAGTGGGGTCTCGAGGGGAAGAGCTAAAATCGTATGGTAATCCCTCTTTTTTTTGAACAGATCATACCACATGGACTATTTCGATTTCGAGACGGTTCAGTGGTTGTTCTTCATTTGTGACTCTTGTCTTTTGTTCTTGGAACTTTTAAAGTCTTTTTTGCTGCTTGTGACCAATCCAAGCTTCCTTTTTTATCTAAATTCGCACTCTGACTCTACCTGTAACTCTCTGAACATTTTGAGTTTTTGTTCGACTTGGTTTCCTTTGGCAACGCCTGTCCACACCCTTACTGAGTAGCCGTATGACATATTCCTACCCATAAACTGTATCAAATCGACTCACCAGACAAGAAGAAATAGTCCCAATGAGTCGATAACTCTCCAAGGAATGGTAAAAGCCAGCACGGCCCATACAATGACGGCGATTGTGACCTTCCACTTGAAGTCTTCGTACTCTTGCTTGTACTTGTACCGTTGATCATTGTTCGGAAGAGACAAGTTCAGATTAGAGCCGAGGATCAGATTCAGATAGAATCCGTTGTTCTGGACCGGAAGATCCGACTGCATCACTTTCATCTTTGACTTGGCCTCGGTCAACTTTTTGGCATATTCGGCAATCTTTTGTCTGTCCTCGTCCGTGTGGGCTTCCTTTTCAGCTCTGGAAGAGAGGATATAAAATGTTAGCAAAAGATTACTTTGCAATGACGTAGCGGTAGTTGTTAAGGAGCTTGTACTGCTCCTTGATGACTTTTTGGCAGTGATCTTGGCATTTCGTCAACTCTTGGACTTTGTTCACATAGACATCGTGTTCTTTCTGAAAGATTCGGGAAATGGGTTTGAGAAGAGGATCTATCGTTGTATCTGAAGCTATAATTGTGGATAAGGAGCTTGGGAGCACAGTTAGTTTTTAACAAATCGAAACAGGAAAAGCAAGAATACTTCTGGCAATTTGGTATAGGTCTCGCCAAAATGATCTTCAATTTTTGGTTCTGCGCGCCAAAACTATTTTCCATTTTTTACGGGGTTTACCACGGAATATTACCAGCTTTTTTGTTACAGCATCGAAGGTTGTACCCATATGTGATAAGGGAAGAAAAAAGTGACAAAATGTGAAAAATAACTTTGGCGCGCGGAACCAAAATTTGAAGTTCATTTTGGCGAGACCTAGTTTCTTTGGAGGGCTAGGACTGGAGGTGACTGGTGCGGAGTGACAATGTGAAAATGAACTGGAGTCTTGAACATGGATCCGCGACAGAACGAAATCATCAAGACTAGGAATCTCTAACTTTAGCCCTTGAAACCTTGTCTATCTTAAATTGCTTTCGTTGCAAACCTTGTGGGACTAATTTCTAAGTCTCCGAATTCTTTATAAAAAAAAATAAAGTAAAATCATACCTCGATGTTATCAAACTCCGGCAGTAACTTCTCCCATTCTGAGACCAAGTTTTGCGTCATTTATCAAACTAATTTCTACGGAACTCCTTCTCTGTAGAAATTCAAAAGCTCTGCAAAAGCAACTGCATTTACTTATTGATTGAGATATCTCTGGGAATGGACTCCCTTTTCGCATAATTCAGTAAAAAAAGTGAAAGAGCTTCATGAGCACATAAATACAATTATGCATGAGACTAAGGCAAAAATTGATGGAGGACTGGCATCGGTTTTTGGCAAGGTCAAATTTGAGTTTCGAAGACAATGAACCCTTTGAATTAAGGCTAATACTGTAATGGGATATGTACAAGAAAAATAAATTAAATGGCAGTCTCACGCTCAAACTGGGGGAGACTGGTAATGGTAGGGGCTCCGGCACTTCGGGATGGAGCCACGGCTCTGTTGGAGCGTTGATCGACGGCAGATTCACTGGCAGCTCCGTCGTCGTCTTCGGTTAGCATCTGAAACAGTATGGATTGGTCGAGTCACTGTCCACTCACCGGCATTGAACCAGCAATTTCCACCTCCGGAGGCAGCAAAAGTCTCCTAGCCTCTGGAATCTGCAGAGGGAAGTGTTCGGCCCTATGGACGGCCAAAGCTGGTCCCCAGGCATCGTCCGGATTGAGGACGCGATGCCATTTCTGCGTCAAGTTGCCTTTAGCTAGGCAGAGCTGGACTATAGCCGTGATGGGAACGAAGAGAAGGGGGAAGATGCTGATTCCCCAGCCTAGCAAAATTGTCCAGTAGGGGAAGTGGTAGTCTTCGTAGCTGACCGGGGTCCAGTCCATCCAGAGGAAGCAGAGGATGCACTGGAATAGGGCATTGGACTGACTGACTGACTGACTGACTGACTGACTGACTGACTGACTGACTGACTGACTGACTGACTGACTGACTGACTGACTGACTGACTGACTGACTGACTGACTGACTGACTGACTGACTGACTGACTGACTGACTGACTGACTGACTGACTGACTGACTGACTGACTGACTGACTGACTGACTGACTGACTGACTGACTGACTGACTGACTGACTGACTGACTGACTGACTGACTGACTGACTGACTGACTGACTGACTGACTGACTGACTGACTGACTGACTGACTGACTGACTGACTGACTGACTGACTGACTGACTGACTGACTGACTGACTGACTGACTGACTGACTGACTGACCAGATAGACCATCGGACAGACGAATTTCCACAAAATCTTCCAGAACAAATAGCATGGCGGGTAGCTTCCCGTCACCCATTTGATGTTGTCCAACAGGTTATCAACTCCATAGATCTGAAGAAAACATGGGTAATTTGTCGTACAAAACAAAAATGAAGTCACTCAAGGGGAAGCGATAAACACACTGACCCAGCTGACTGCCATGCACTCTAGAAAGGCAATGACGACTAGTGGCCATGTAATTGTGAATTTTGCGAGGAGCAGAAGCCAATAGAAGCCGGCAGAGAGACAGAAGGGCAGACTGAGCATCATGAAGGAGGCACAAACTGTTGTGAGGACATGACGACGATTCTTCCGGAGACGTTCTGCGAATTCATCACAGATAGATGTGACGATGGTCTCGACCTGAAATTTGCTGGTTTTAGGAAACTTTTTAATAATGGTCAGGAATTGGTGGAGTGATAGCAAACAGTCGTGGACTTACGGAACAGTGTAGTGATAAGGAGTTCAAGGACAGGGCATTGGGACAGAGGGTGAAGGGTTTTTTTGTCTTTTTACGAATGTTTTTGACTGGCAGGCATACACTTTTATGGTTCTGATTGGGACTTCATGGACTCTCGAGACGTCGACTTTGACTGGTTTCTTCTGGACTGCACGTGAAAGTAAGTATTTTTTTTTAGTTGTATCATTTTTTACACCTATAATCTAGAGAAACTGAAAGTTTTCTGTAGGTTTTTACTCCTCGCAGTTCTATTTCACTGTTTGAAGTGTTTGAAGTCAACTGTTCCCTCCCTCTCACTCTATACCGACTCAGTTGTACGGTCTCTCAACTGTAATGACTGTGAATTTTAAGGTAAACGTCAGCTTGATCAAAATTCTGCATGCTCACAGAAGAGATACTGGGCAATAGTACAGTATCCGGCAAATGAATACCCCTCGGGTCTCCCAAGTTGCGAAAAGTGAGAAAACAAGAAAATAAGAGCTTTCCGCTACATGAAGGACTGGTTGTGTCGGTCTAACTACCAAAATTGGGAACTGTAACGAGAATCACTGCTTTCTTTGGGGGGGGGGGGTATGATTAACTTTGTGCTGAAAGATGTTTGGGTGTGTGAATAAGACTAGCGCTACGCGTCAACACTGAATTCCCGCGGGAACTGTTCATTCGGAACAGAATTGTGTAAGAAAACACAGAAATAATTAGAAAAAGACTCACCACAATTATCTGCGTCGACAGGATGATGAAGAAGAGGAACAGGAAGAATAAGCCCGTATATAGTGGAGCTACAGGCACTCCAGCCAACGCTTCTGCCAGGAAGACGAAGACCAAGTGAACGCTGTTACCAATGTGGAATTTGTCCAGATCGATGGAGAATTCGTAGCAGGTAAAGCCGATGGCTGAAAAGGTCAGAAGACAGCAGACGAGAGATGCAGCAAAGTCTATAGCCATAATGGCGGCAATGTCCCTAAATTTAAATTTTTCGGTAAGAAAACAAAGGGGAAAATTTACCCAAAGAGTCGATTATGAAACCTGTTGTAACTAGTCAGAGTTATGATTCCTCCAGTGCAACAGGAGACCGAGTAGAAGGCGTGAACTGCCGCTTCGCCCCAGACCTGAAAATTGGACGGTAGACAGGGGAATAGAGGGACAGAAGAAACAGTAGAAAGCCTTACATGTAGATCCTGTAAAATGGACCAGTCCGGCTTCAGAAAGTGCAAGACGGCACTGGGAGAACCATCAAGAGTGAAGAGACGAGCGAGGAGGACGGCTAGGATGATGACGGGGACGATTACAATAACGTAGACGACCTGAAATTTAAAATGGGGTTCAAATAAAGAAAAAGGACTACCTTCCCACTGGACTTGACCCCCTGGAAGAGACAGAGAAAGACAATTATCCAGGAAATTATGACACAGATGCCGAGATACCAGTTGAGAGTCCCGATTTCGTCGACAGAGGAGGAGATCATGAGAACTTCGTTGCTGGAAAGGAATGTTGTCAGACTCACTGAATCTCTGTCCCTTTGTCTTTCTATCGCTCTGACAATGAGTAGGGCACCGGGCCCGTGTCAGTGTTGACCGAGTTCGTGCCAGCAAAGCGCATTTTCGGGGGAAGACTAATTTAGCGAAAAAACTTGGCACCCATTTTGAACAAAAGCTCGCATTTTGAGCCCATTTTCAAATCGGATGCCAAGTTTTCATGGTGCGCACTGGCCCGGTGCCCATGCCTAGCTCTATACTTGGGCACGCGGCTCGCTGACGCATACTTGGGGGAATAGTTCTCTCGGAATTTCTTGGAACAAACTTACTGTCATTTATGTCAGACGTCAGTATATCCCTAATGAAGTTCCAGCAAAAATGACGCCAAAGGTTGTTCGAAGAAATTTCGAGAAAATTTGAAAAGCTCGACGGCTCGAGCTTTTTCATTTCTAGCCAAAAGTAGTCGTACAACACTTGGCAGCATTTTTGCTGGAACTTTCTTAGGGCTATACTGACCTCTGACAAAAATGACACCAAGATTTGTTCGAAGAATTTTTGAAAGAAAGATTCACCCAAGTATGCGTCAGCGAGCCGCGTGCCCAATTATACCTAGCTCTGACTATGTCTTGCTGTACCAGAGACACGGTCTCTCTGACCCTTTGTCTCTCAAACTCTCTGCCATAGCAACTCACTGAAAGTACTTCAAGCTAGGAATCGTGTGTTCATCGTAGAGTCTCATGACCTGAACTGTCGAATTTGCCTGAAACTGACTTTTTCCTTTCAAAATCTCTGCCTTTCTCACCGTCTGAACAATACAGGATCCATTCACTAGAAGTGTCCCGTTCATAGCAGCACAGGTCATCCGAGTCCCCAGAGTACAGTCTACAGGATTATTTTGTTCCGTCACCAGAGACTTACTCAATCCACTCCAAGAGTTCTCACAATTGCTCCAAGGCAGCGAAAAACTGACAGAGTTGATGAGATAGAAGAGTGACCAGGCACTGACAATGTTCAAGTAAATGGCCAGCATGCAACTGATCAGAACCATGGCTATTCCTACTCCTTTGAACAATGGGACGACTTTCCAGACTGAGATGGCTGCCAGGGAGGCGAATTGACCGAGGGTCTGGAAGAATTTCAAACTGGAACAGTATGGAAAACTCACGGCTTCGAGGAAGAGCATAGGGAAGGCTGCTAGAATCATCATTGCCAGATAGGGGACCAAGAAAGCTGCTCCGCCATGTTCAAAGACGAGAACGGGAAAACGCCAGAGGTTACCTGGAAAGGATGTCAAATGAAGAGGGAATAGTTCAAATCCGAGTTCAATATTCCAGTTTCTCCTACTTGTAGAAATATTTCCGGATACCGTATGCTTCGGTCTCTTGTTCATGAGATCGAAGGAAAAATGGTTCCTCGAAAGATACCTGCCGTTGATTCGGATAGATCTTCACTTCACAAAATGGTTTCTTCGTCTCTCTGTTTCAATTTACGAGATTTCCGACGATTCTTGGAGATTTTCTAACATTTTACCAGCTCTTTGGAAAAGTTTTCGGATTCTTTCTCTTCAAAACTCGACCAAACTTTTTTTTAGTTTCTTTCAACAGCATGACGCACCGATTCCTACTGTAAATCCAACAGCTGAGAGAAGAAAGTCGGCTCTACTGCTCCAGTTTCCTCGTATCCTGAAATTATTCAAATCTTTTGCTACTTTTCTTCTTTACTCACCTGTTCTCATCTCCTGCTCCGTTTGTTTCCTCAAATGGATACTCAATGTCTCCTTCTCGTTCATATTCGGGGTATTTTACGTCAAGCTGCATAATTTTGTTAAAAAAGTAATTAAATCCAACTATTACCTGTTTTACAAAGGGAGGAAAGAGACTGAGGTCGACATTGACGTCACGGGCATTGCTCCTCTTCGTATAGCCTTCAGGAACCACTGTTTGGCTGCTGAAGGACATTCTGCCCCTGGAGGGCTGTTTTACCCTGAAAATTCGATAAAATTGAGAAGGATTAGCTGAAAATTGTGGCCAAAATCGAGGAGATATGCGCAAATTTGAGACAGATGTCCACTAGGCTTGAGGGAGTACTTTACAGCAGAAGAGGGCAAGGAAGGGCGCACAAACGAACCACCCGGCTGCTGGGAAATTGTGTGAAAAGAAAAAAATGAAGTGTTTTTAGTCGTGTTCTGCTGGAAACGGTAGAAAACATAAGAGTTCCGTGGAATCACGCCATTTAGTCAATTTTTAAGCGTTCTTCATTTGTTCTAGATCTCGAGATACTGTTTCACCGGTTCTGAAACGTTTGGTGCAAAGAAAAACAACAGAAATGAACAGAAAAATGAGAAATGAGTGAAATACAACGAAAGGAAGAGGTTGACCAACAAAGAACTACCGTAATCGGATTTGAAAAATTCACTTACGCAATTGCGTACGCATGCTTTTATTTACCGGGAGATCAAAATATTTCTTCTTGTTTTTTTTTCTCTTTTTCACCGCTTTTCTGCAACTTTTCAATTAGGGTTGCTGCAGATTTTGCTTCATTTAGACTCTCAGCAACTAGAAAAATATCCAGAACACCTTTGTACACAAAAATAACAGAAAAAAACACGAATGAAACCACTTAAAATGATTTCATTGCCGTCTGCACTTCTATTGCCTTTCTTTTACCAATTCTCTTCAATTTTCAGTCTTAAATACAGTTAATTTGATCGTGGAGACCGAGACGACTGCAATAATAGCTCCTCGCGGCAATCAGTTCCCCGAATGGGGCTCCGTTGGGCGTTTTCCCTTCGTCAGGTTAGATTTCCTTTTTTTCTGCACATTTTTAAACAATTTCCAGGCTGAAATTAGTCCAAATTTTGAGCTTTACTTCCGAAAAGCTCTAGACGCTCTGCCAAGTCACGATGTTGTCAAGCAGGAACGCTTCCACTATCGAAACGACAGTCTGGCCTGTGTTGCTGGCAGGATCATGATCAGGTGAGCATTTTTTTAGTAAAAAGAAGACTAAAAGTTTCATTCTGCCTACGACTTTATTTCGCCTATATTTGCCCTCAAAATAGCAAATGAAGGCGTGTTATGGACACGTGAAACGAACCAACCTCTGTTCAGTTGGAATCCTGCATAGTGTTTCCAGCTTAGAGCTGCAGAATCAGTTCAATTTCAATTTATATGAAGGAATAGAGGGGTATCATGTAGAAACAATAGTTTCTTGAAATCCTTCGCAGCTCTCAGGTCTCGAGCACTGCCCAGCTTCCTCTCATCCAGCAAGTGACATCTTGTCAGAGTCGTAAAGGTAGCCTCTTGGTTGGGGTTGTCTTCTTATTCGGGTAGACGACTGCTTGACTTGGTGGAATCGCTGACGAGCATCGCAGGAGGAGCCATGAGTGTTGACTTATCAATCTCGCTGTGTCGCAGTTCTAGGATAGGAATCCTCTTCTTTCCACAGAGATTCTGGCGTTAGTAGAATCGCTGAAGAAGCACTCGCACATCTTGAAAAAATAAAAACACTGCTGCAGAATCGGTTTGACACAGAATGTTGAGAAAAAAATAATAAAACTTTCGCTCATAAACCCGTCAATTTTCAGAGCTGCAGTCCAATCCGTCCTGTCTCTTCCCTGGCACGAGATTCGGCTGGACAAGACGGATCGCGGAAAGCCCTTCCTCCCGAGCAGGTCCTTCTTTTTCAATGTCAGTCATCAAGGCGACCTGGTCGTCTTGGCCAGCAGCCAAAAGCACGAAATTGGTGTGGATGTGATGCGAATTGACGAGGAGAGAAACTCCGGCTCGGCACGTGAACACATTCTCAAAATGAAGCGGCTTTTCTCGAATCGGGAATTTAAAATGATGCTGAGAAAAAAGTCTGAACTTGACAAGTATGCCGTTTTAGCTAAAATAACTATAAACTTCCAGATGGACAGCCTTTTACCGCATTTGGTGCCTGAAAGAAGCCGTCCTAAAAGCTACCGGGATCGGCCTGGTCGACGATCTAAACACTTACAGCTTCGAATGTAATCAGGAAAAGGAACATGCTCCAGGTTTTTTTGTCCTTGTTATTGGTAAAATAGATCGTATTGAGGTTGCTTCATCAACGACACAATCTACAGCGAAAAGGGAATTGTAGGAGACAGATGGCGATTCGAGGAGAACTTTATTGGAGAAGATCACTGTGTAGCTGTTGGAAAGTTGGTTTTTCTTACAATTAGATTTGGGATCAAATGGCACAAAATAAAAGCTGTAATTTGAACAGAAATGAATGTTTGACGATTCAACAAATGACCCTGGAGAAGAAAAAATCAATGGCTCATTTGTTCAATTTCCTCTTCTTCCAGAATCTATTCTTCTGCCGAAGAGGCCCGCCAAGCTCCACTCCGTCCAAAACAATTCCAGTTCGTGACGCTGGAAGACCTTCTGGCCAAGGCGACACCACTTTCCGACTACGAGGACTCAGCCGAAGCTTACACCAATTTTGCGAAGAAGCCGTGGAAACAGTTCTAGTTTTTGAACACCTTTTTATATACCTGTATTAAAAATCATCTATAGCCCTTGTTTCTTCTAGACACTATAGTGGGCACCTGTTGTGCCCTCAGAGCCGGATTACAACATTTTTTGCGGTCGTAATCAGTGTGCGGCGATGAAAAATAAGAGCTCCTCGCGTTTGTTACTTGCCCATTTCACAGCCCTGTTGAGAGAGGATCTGGAACCCGCTGCAACAGTGATTTATGGGTCTGAATTTTGGGAAAAAGAGGAGGAAAACGAGCTTGGAATCGAGTAAAGAGACCTTAGAAGCTTGGTAAAGGAAAAATCAAAAAGGTTCGTACTAATCCGAACCCACATCGGAAAAGATGATACTGGTGTAGTTTTCGATGCTGAATCGATCGAACACACTTAGAAACCAAAGTAAGGGACGTAAAATATCGAAAAACACTAAAATATAAATTTAAGATCAAGTTCGTGACGGGACCCGGTGCGATTGGTCCCGCAGCGACTTTGCAACTTCGCACGACCGTGCTTTCTGCTAATCCCAAATTTTTATTCCATTCCATGATATTCGTTTTTTTCCTTTTTGTTCGCTTTTTTTTTTAACTTCTCTGCTATATGTTTTCATTCCATCCATTTTGCAGGAACTTTCGTAACAATGGCTGACGAGCACCACGATGAAGAGTTCCACTCCGCCGAATCGGGAGCTGCTGCTACCTTTCCCAAGCAATGTTCGGCTTTAAGAAAGAACGAACACGTCATGATCAAAGGCCGTCCCTGCAAGGTTTGTGCATTTCTTTTCTAAATTATATAAAAAAATATAGATCGTCGAAATGTCTACCTCTAAGACTGGAAAGCACGGACATGCCAAGGTGCATCTGATCGCGATTGATATTTTCACCAACAAGAAGCTCGAAGACATTTGTCCCTCAACCCACAATATGGACGTCCCGGTTGTCAAACGTCAGGATTTCATTCTGATGTCGATCGAAGACGGATTCTGCTCGCTGATGCATCCGGATACTTGCGATTTGAAGGACGATCTCAAAGCTCCTGAGGGTGAAATCGGAACACAAATCAAGGACGCTCTTGAGAAGACTGCCGCTGATGGCACCGACCTTCTCGTATGTTCCTTCTGTTATATTTTTGCTCATTAACAAGTTTAGGTTTCCGTTGTCGCTGCCTGTGGAGAAGAGGCCATTCTCGGATTCAAGATCAGCACCAAGAACGCCTAACTCAGATTCCAACACTTCCACTCTCATCTTCGGTGATTGCAGAGCTTTCTGTTCTTTTATTTTTCAAAATGAATTTTCTTCCCGTGACGTTCCATCTTCTCTGCAAAGCAACCCTGACGAACTTTCCAGCCGGAATGGCTCTTGCCTATCAGCTTTGAGGGTTAGTCATGTTTATGCCGTTGGAAACGGTTACTTGCTCTAGTGATCGGCTTTTCTGAAAATTGCACTGCAGCTCGTGTTCGAATTTGGTTGCCCTGGTTCGAAAGGAAACGTCGGAGTCTTCGTGTATTTTTTGCTTTATTTTTCAAAGTGAGTCCAATCTCCCCCATTTCTACTGAAAAACAGTCTGATCTGTCACCGAGAAAGTATCCAACAAGCGGCTCATGTTTCTCCAGCATGTTTATGCGCTTGTTGTCCAGCAGAGAGCACCTCCTGGCCGGTGTGCTCTTCCCTTATTACAACCAGAATCTCTTTTTGTGCTCGTTCGGGCCTCACCAACAGACGACTAGGCTCCAGGTCGCTCTATTACCGCTATACTATCGCGCCAGCGGGTGGCTACTCTCTACACACCTGTTCTTTGAGCTCTTTGAATTGAGCCGACAGGAGAGTCACCTGGAGAGACAGGAGAAGAACTCGTGTCTCAAACTCCTGGAAGCTTGTCAAGAGGGAGTAATTCTTGCTGTCACTGTTTGTCACAACTTTGACTCTCTAGTAATTTCTGTCGCGCCGAACTTTTCCGATCATCGTCTCTTTTCTTCAGTCTCACCAGTTGTAGTCCTTATTTCAGACTCTTTATATCGTAATCCTAGTTTTCTGTCTTTTTTCCTGTCCTCATCCCAGCCTCTGGTATCAAAGTATCATTTGGCTCATCCCTCTCTGGCTGGCAGACCACACACCTCACTCAATCTCTTCTCAGCCTCTCAGTGTACACTTGCCACTTCCTTCTGTCATAACTCGACCAATACTTTTCTATTTTTTCGCTATTTCCATTCTTTCGCTTCCAGACTCCGGCCAATCCACCCCCAAGTCGTAAAAACTTCGGCACTCTCATGTACTCTTTCTCCTCGGAGCTACGCAATTTAACTTCTCAAACAGATGTTCCCTCTTGTCTTTACTACCTCCACTCTGATACGTGACCCTTGAAAATGTAGAACATCTCTCCGTTTCATTTTGAACCACTTCTTATCATCTATTTTCATTTGCATTTGATCAGGCTTCCCTCTAGTTTTCCTATACTTGTTCAATCTCACTTTTTGTTATTCCTCAACGGTTTTGATAGCTACATTTTAGAAAACTAGCAACCTGACCGATACTGTTCGGAACGAAAAATATATGAAAAAACAACGCTGTACCTTCCTTGAAGTCCCAATTGTTTCCTTCAGGATCCAAATCTTCATCTGTCAGTGTATTCTGTCAACAAAAAAAGTTTTCTATCGATCTTCTTCTTTGATCCTTGTGAATCCGCCAACGAGTACACTGGAAAACTTTTTCTTATCTTTTTTTGTTCCGGACAGTATCGGTCAGTATCTTATGTAGATCCCATTCCTTGTGTTGGTCGCTGATGTATTAGATTCGGGCCTATTTTTTCGTATTTTTTAATCTTTCCCTTCTGCTCTTTGCCTTTACACATGACCTTTCTTTCAAGTCGATCTATATATTTTTTAGCTTGTCCGCTACTCTATATTTTTTGTCGTCTTATTGCCTCTATATCCTGTCATTTTTCTTTCTTTTCAAGCTCTACTACTATTTATGTTCCTACGCCTTTCCTTTCTATGCCTCAACTATAGTCAATTTCACCTGTCCCATTCTGAAATCGTGGAAGCAATGTGTCACCTCCTGGCTTGGCAAATGGCTTTCTCTCTGCTGCTGGTGCCAAGTGGCCACTGGCCAGAGAACTCACGGCACGCTCTCGTTTTCGTAATGCCGAGAGGACAGCTGGCCGTAGAAAAGCTTCGAGTTCTGACTCGGATCCCTCTATTATGTTTCACTTTTCATCTCTCTCTCTTGTGGTGTAATTCGGGGGTGGTTCACAGTGATTCATTAGGCTGAAGAAGAAAAAGAAAACTGACAGCTCGCGGTTAAAAAAGTTCCTTCTTGTTCCGTATTCCATAGGATCTTTGGTCCTGACTTTTTCTTAAAGTCCTTCCGTTTAATGAGATCTTTTGGCCTGGCAGGTTTAGAGCACGGTATGACAGATATTTGCTCATTCTGTGTCAGAGCATATCTAACCGGGCAAACAAGAAATGATCAGATATTTAAGACCGATGCAAAGATCAGCGAGTGCTTCAGTTCCTCAGTCTGTTAGTCTCACAGTCTCTCGCTCCCTCTGTCCCCGACCAGGCATGGCAAAGCTGGCCCGAAATCAGGCCGTCTTCGGACAGATGCCAACTTTGCGGCGGGCTAAAAAAATTCATTTCGCATCTATTTCTCATTTTTCTTGTGTACAAATACTTTGTAGGGTAAGATCTAATTATGACATTAAAAACATAGGAGAAAACAGAAAACTGACAACGAAAAGAGAAGAAATCGAAAATTTTCTGAAGATTTCAATGAAATTCTTGGATAATCCGAAGATTCTTGCATGATTTCGGGCCAGGTTTGCCAGACTTAGCCTCTCTGACTCTGAGTCCCACAGTCTCTCCTTGTAACAGTCTCTCTGCTCATTTTTTCAGTACATTTGTTTCTCCACATCTCTTTCAATGACTCAGTCTCGTCAGTCTCTCTGTCTCTCTATACCTTCTCTGATCATCTCCCTGATACCATTACACCTTCCTCCAATCAAAGACAATATTTCACACCTTCACAATTTGGCTCCGTCTCCGACATCATTAGTCAGTCACTTTAATCAACTCTCATTAGAACAACCCGCGTTCCTCTGTTCGCCGCCCCCTTCTTCTTGGTCGACCCTCGAAGAGGGTCAGCTGTCCTTCGTTCAGGTCACCACGTCCGAGCTGCCGAGAGGTGACCACACTTTAAACCTTCTCCGCGTTTGTTTTGCCCAACAGGCACCTTGGCACTTAATTATTGCGACTCTCGTCGCGACAAGATGAGAGATTTTCTCCTCTCACTCTCCCTCTCTATAAGGGCGGATTACGGTACTTTTCTCCCCGAGACCCTTCCTGACCTTGTAGATGATCAAAAGATGGTAACAACTGTCGTTTGGCTACATTTTTATGACCGGGACAGGCGGTCTCACAGAGACTTGCTGCCCGCGGGCTAATTGCCACACGGAATTGGGGTCTTGACGGCGACACCTTTTGGAAAGGTGTTTGTTTAACACACATTCCGTTAAATGGGATCTGAGGATGGGGTGCTACTTGTCAGTCAAAAGGTCAAGCTGAGAATCTGGGACCGGTACTTTTGTCATGTTCTTTCTAATTTGTCAGCTTTTTTCTTTGTTTTCAGAATTCTTTACTGTTCCTAGAATTCATGCTCGACAGACTATTTTTCGCTTCGGCATCTAAATTTTTGACACATAGAAGATCGTCGCGGTTCTGATGTGTTCATTACCGTTGGGAAATAACCGAATGAGATGCGTTCGAACATCTACGTTTGTGACTACAATGACCCACTGATCTTGCAAATAGAAGGCTCTATCAATTTCTGATTCAAATATTTTAAAGAAATCTCACCTGTTTGGGTCAATTCTTTTATTAGCCGTTTTCAAAAAAAGTCACATTCTTCTTTATGGCTGTCTCTTGACAGCCGGTCATGGCTCCGAAGTTGGCAGCATTTGATCTACAAGCACCGACTGAAATCATATAATTTCACACAAAATCGTAGATTATTTCTCAGCCTACACTTTAAGGCAATCAAGATAGATGTATGGAACCTTAAAAAATTCTCTTTCGAATCCGTTTCCTTTCTCCAGGCGCATGAATTGGAGCGGCAACTATACCTCCAAAACAATCTTTCTTCTTCTTACTTTTACTTTCCTTCAAAAATGTCCACATATTTCTTTCAGAAATAAGAAAAGCGAATAGGAACCAATTTCTGCTCAATGCGGCTCTTTCTCTTACTCATCCTGCCCTTGTTGGCGGTGACGGATCCGTCCGGTCAGGGTCTGGTATTCCCTCAATCCGCCTGCAACATCAAGTGTGAAAACGGTGGAATGTGTGCTTTCTCATTCTCGAATCCGTCAGTTCACAGCTGTATCTGTCTGATTGGAGTCTATTCTGGGGACAGGTGCCAGTACAAGAGTGAGTTTCCGGATATTGTCGGTTGCCTAAAAAGAAACTTTCAGTCGGCGAGGATCCTTTGGAAAGTGTTGAAAAAGAAAAAGAGGTGGTCAGACTTCCGGACCAGGACCGGATTGAGGCTGAAAGAAGAGAAGCAGAGGCGAGGGTCAACGATCAGAGGAGGCGAGAATATGAGAAGAAAATTAGAGAGGAGGTGAGTCTGTCTCTGTCTCTCATCAGTCAATTTTTAGGAAGAGAGAAAGAAATCGCAAGACTCTGAACGTCAGAGGTACGAGGAAGAGTACCGTCGTCGAGAGGAAGAGAGACAAAGATTTGAGGAACAGAGACGACAGGAAATGGCTAGACGAGAAGAGGAACAAAGAGTCAGAAGTCAGCAGGAGGAGCAGAGAAGAGTCGATCCTCAGCGAGGACAGGAAGAGCAGCGCAGGAGAGAGCAGCAGATGAGAGAAGAACAGAGACAGAGAGAAGAGGAGAGAAGGCAAGAGGATCTGAGAAAGCTACAGGAGAGAAGGAGACTGGATGAAGAGAGACAGAGACAGGAGGAAGACAGAAAAAGACAGGAACAGGTCAAGGAGCAGACCAACAGAGGACTGAAGGTCGAGAACTATGACAGTGATGAACTGACAGATGAAGATCTGGAGCCGGAGCAGACTGAAGGAAATAACTGGGACTACAAACAAGGTACAGTATACAAACACCTATTTTCTGACCATTTTCGTTCCAGAACCCTCTGCTCAAGAAGAAAATTCCCAGATCGAGAAGCCTCCCGCTGGTACAATTGGCCAGATTGCCACTGTTTTGGAGAGCGCTGCTACCAAAGCCGCTGAAGAACACGGAATTGATTTGGGAGAAGAGATTGTGACGGAACCTCATTTGGATCCCGAAGAGGAGGAGACGGAAGAGGTCAAGGTTGAAGAAGGAGTGGAGGAACATGATGATGAGACGTTTGGAGCAGTCAAAAATGTTCTGAGAGAGGCTGCTGAAAAGACTGCTGATGAGCATAACATTGATCTTACGTAAGTTTTAAAGAGGGACAGAGGGACAGTCACGACAGTCAGAACAGTCAGGACAGAATGGACAGAAGGACAGAGGGACAGAGACTCATACCAATCCTTCCAGTGTCGAAGAAGAGAAAAAGGAGGACGATTATTGGGACCATCATCCGAAGAAGGACGACCTGGAATACGAGACTCCAAAAGTGGTCGATTCAGAAGAAGAGGAAGAGATTCGCCGCGACCAGGACAGTTTCAGTATGAAGAAGAATGACGCGCCAGAGACTGAAGGTTCGTACTCCCTCCCTGAATCTTTTTGAACTGCCTTCTTTTAGCCACAACCAACGTCAAAGATTACCCTCTAGAAGAGGGAGAGGACGGCTGGATGATTGTGAAACATGCCGATTCACAGAAAGACGAAGAAGCTGGTGCTTCGACTTCTTTCACAATGACTGTCATTGCTTTATTATTGGCTCTTCCTGCTTGATTCCGCCATACTTTTTGGATCTTCCGATCTGATAAACGGGTATTTTTTTGTGCTTTGACAAAATATCTCTCTCAAAATGTCTATTCTGCTTTAATAAAGTTCCATTCTAGCAAAAAATTAAGCCACAAAACGACAAAACACAGCCGCCGCTAGGAAGAACATATAGGATTCTTGATCGCGGTAGAATAGTAGTCTACCGCCAAACCGCTAGGCTACGGCGGCTTGCCTGCTCAGTGAGTGATCATCTGTTATGTCCAGCACTCTTCGAGGAAGCTTTGATCGATATAGTGGTTAAACAGTCGGGCGTTTATCCAGTTGCCTTTCGCCCATGAGAGACTCTTCCGGTTCAGTAAATTTCCAAGTAGGAAATAGTTGTTCCGGTTAAATTAAGGATAAGCATAAGAGTACACTAATCTTGTCAGTTGCTGTAACTCTAGACTGGATCGGATTGAAGCAAAAACTACAGAGAGCTGTCTCGCGGCGAAAATGTTCGATTCGAAAAATGTCACTTTGCAAAAATCTTGGCTGAGTATCAAATGTTTACACGTTATATCAATTTGGCTACAGCACGCAAACATTGGATACTCTGCCAAGATTTTTTTCAAAGTGACGATTTAAAAATCAAACATTTTCGCCGCGAGACATCCCCAGCTACAGTACTTCCACAACTTGACCAGGACCGGTTGCTCTTAGCCAAAAATAGTTCGGACATTACCGATATCAGCAAGGCAACGCTTTGTAATACAGAAGCACAATGTATTTTTTTTAACTCAATCAAGAAAATTTATTGCAAGCGAAAAGTTTGTGTACATCAAACTATATTTGCAAAATACACAAAGTTTTCTTTAAAAAATGTTCAAAAACAATTTCTGGAAACTATAAAAGCTCTCCAAAAGTGTAGACGAACCATAGCAGCACTGCAGATGTCTGACGCCAAGGTCTTCGAAATCGAGATACAGATGGAGGAAGGAGAGCCGCTGGGAGCTACTCCGAACGACAAGCTCGTCATCACGAAGGTCCAGGCTGGAACACTCGCTGACGGAAAGCTGAAGATGGGAGACCAGATCCAAGCTGTCAATGGAACCCAGATCAAGGATACGAATAGCTTCTTCCGTGCTCTGCGCTTCGCGGCTATGAGTGGCTCCTGTATCCTGCGTGTCTGTCGCGATGAGAAGAAGGTCGAGGAACTGGAACAGCGCTGTCACATTCCGGCCGATCGCGAGAAGCTCATTCAGCGTCGTGACGGGTACATGTACTTTGTGGCCAAGCTTCTCTGGCAGCAGGGAGGACCCAAGCTCGGACTGGGAATCAAACATTACCAGGTTAGTGTGGGAAAAAGTTAGACTAACTAATCGGGTAGTTCTACCAGTTGTGGGACAGTACAGCCTGGTGGTACAACGATATCATTCAATCAGAATCCACCAGATTCAGAGTATACTGTAGGTTCAGAGTGAGTCTCTTGAGTCTTTCCGGTCTCTCCAGTAGAATCTAGTTATTCATCTAGATCCAAACTGTCAGATATTCTGAGGGCTCAGACCTAGTCTCTTGACCAGAAGTTACTGATCTAGGTAGTACCAGATACACTGTTCTACAGAGATGTGTCCATACTAGTTCAGACCTCTTTACTACTGATATATTGTGGGAAGAGTCCTTAGAACAATAACAGATATTAACAGTATTCTTAAAGTGTCCTACTGTAATGGCTCTGAACCATGTCACTCTCTCCCCTTCCAAAGTCTTGTGAAGAGTTTCTAGGATAGTAATATGTAACTTGCATTCTTGAACTACCGTTAAAATTTCGTACTGTTCTGGTTCTGAATCGTGTAACTGTGACTCTCTCCCTATGATATGGTTTGTTAAAAAAAAGAACTCGACCATAAACCATTTAGTTCGCCGCGAGACCGGAGTAACAACAGAAAACAGCTGAGTATTCTACGTTTGCGTGTTATAAGGGTCTCGCGGCGAACTAAATATTTTAAGGTCGAGTTCACTTTTTTTGAACAAACCATATATACCTGTCAATCACATCAGACTCTAGGCCACTTGGTAAAAGTAGTCTAGTCTAGACTCTACTACCTGACAACGCTTGACAAAAGTAACTATCAATTGAAGAGTTTGGAAACGACAAAAGTTTCAGAACAGTCTGACTCAGGCTCATACTCTCTACTTTCAGAACCGTGTGCTCGTCTCTCGCTGCGATGTCGGATCTCTGGCCGCTCAACAGCTCCAGATCGGAGACCACGTCGTCGACGTCAACACGACTCCCGTCACGGACAAGGACGTCTGTCGTGATCTCCTGATCAAGGGTCTTCAGACCAGCGGATCCGTGACCATGGTCATCGAACGTCCCGAGACGGCCGAGGCCAAGCACTGGGTCCAGCAAGCTCTCTCCGCCTCGACGGTCCAGCCTCCTTCGGTTCAGATGAACTCGGACGTCCGAGCCATTGCTCAGAGGGAAAAGGCCAAGCTGGCTCAGAAGATTGCTCCCAAGTCGTCGATCATGAAGCCGGGAACCATCACAGCTCGTGTCTGCATCAACGAGGCTATCGGCAGTCATATCATCGCTTCCGATCACGAGGGACATGCTCTACGCTCTGTCAAGAAGTAGGTCTTATGTGGCATCTAATACACGTAGACTAATGAAGATTGCCTACGGGTTGTTGTTCGGTATTTCAGTGCCCATATACAAGGTTCTTTGTAGCGCCCTCCAGTTATGTCTCCATGTCCCTCCTTGAGAAATGTGTAAACTCTCAAAAAGCGCTCGTATTGAACTTGAAGTCGTCGAGCACGTAGTAGCTCAAAGAAAGTGTTGTATCGTCACCCAATTCTTATTTCCCGCCAATCGTTATGGTCTCGTCGCGAATTGTACCGTAACTCTACGCGCAGCCTTTGAACGTCCACAAAGATAGAGTTCTATTTGTTGTTCTTGGTTACCACACTGAGTGGTCGTTGTTATATTTCTCTTATTTTTCTAGTAAACTTGAATGTAGAACCAAACCTTCATGTTCACCACAAATTACGTTAGTCTGAAAGTCTTTCACCCTTCGCCGCGACTCTTTAACTTCTCTGTCCAACGAGAACAGAACTCGAGCACACCATCGTAGATTTCTTCGACGGCTGGGAGAGGAGAAAATAAACCCGAAACTCCATTCCCCCGCCATTATAATATCGATGTCTCAAGATCACCGTAACGTAACCCTCCTTACTTTCCAGTCCCATGATTCAGTCGCGCTTTTGCCAAGTCTCGATGACGACTCGACCAGGTGGCAAAAAGAAGGAATAAAGCTGGAACCGTCGGATCAGGTTCTGGTGTATTGTAAGAGGGCAACAGTTATTCAGAGATTACACGAGAATCAAGGTCAGAGTCAGACGTTTGGGACACAATGGATACTTTGACCCTGAGGGGTCATGTTTTTACAACAGGAAACAAGCACCGGGAGAGAGAGACAAGACGTCATTCAGTCTGTTTTGAACCAGTCGTCTGTTGACTCATACTCTCATCAGGATTACTAGGCATTTCACCAGAATACTGTACTCATCTGGATAGTTTGACTCATTCGCCATCACCTTGTTTTGAAAACCCTTCTAATCTCATACGCTCTACTGGATATCTTAGGATTCTGTGTCATATTCGCAATTGGGAACGTTTACAATCTTACGGTTTTACAGGAACTTTACAGTCTGACCTGAATTGCCAACTGCACTGTACTCCCATCTGGATAGCTTACCGTCTTATGCTCCAGACTCTAGCGAATCGAACTCTCGGTGCCTCCCACTCCCTAACAAATTCGAACAAGTCACTATTGGGAGACAAAGACTTTGCTTCTGCATTCGGTAGTTCCCAAACAGAAACGAATTTCAAGTGGTTCAAGCCAAGGAATATATGGGGGATAGTAGATAACTTTGGCCCTGGAAGGGCGTTGCAAATCTTGTACTCTCTGAATGTTTTACTGACTATTATACTTGGGCACCGAGCCGACTCGAGAATGACGGTTTTTTGCGATTTTCTCCAAATCTGATTCAATTTTCTCGATTTTTGTTCCAGACATTCGTTACTACTTTGTTGACTTCTAGCAAACAAGAAATTGGAATTTAAATTAGTAATTTTCGAGAAAAAAGGAAAAATGTACCGGCTCGAGCCGCCGAGCTTTTCCATTTTTCTCGAAAATTACTAATTTAAATTCCAATTTCTTGTTTGCTAGAAGTCAACAAAGTAGTAACGAATGTCTGGAACAAAAATCGAGAAAATTGAATCAGATTTGGAGAAAATCGCAAAAAACCGTCAGACTCAAGCCGGCTGGGTGCCAAAGTATACTGACTACAGTCTCCTCGTCACTGACTCTCTTCTAGTGGACCTACCAGTCGACGTGTCATGACTTTATTCGGTGTACTGTAGTCATCCTGAATGTATCCCATTCCAATAACTTTTTGACACTCTAGTCCCGACACTTCAACTCTCCCAAACCTTGACGAAAACCACTTTTTTTACAGTGAAAGGGTGAAAGGCGATTTCGCATCTTTCCTCGAGGTCAGCGGTAACTATTACATGTTCGCCCTCAATCGGAACAGGCAGTAAACAACACCCGTAATCCTCAAATTTTTGCGACTTTTCCTCGCATCTTTATACATGTCCCCGTTCCGGTCTTTCTCTCCCTCTTGGCATCGAAAGCTCAGCCAATTTGAACGGAGATCCAGATCAAAAGATCTCTTGAGGCAGTCTCTCTAGGAGACTCGGTCTTTACGATCTCTGCGACATTCATAATTCGTTCCCTCCGAGTCATAACCCAGAAGTTTTTGGAATGTCTGACCGAGAAAACTTTCTCCTGGGAACTTTCACTCTCTTTCCCTGTCTCTCACTCCCTCTGTCCTTTGTTTCTCACGAGGGAACGAAAGCCGGCCAATAAAAAATTCGCCACAGGAATAAGATTTTTTCTGATTCCGGTGATGCGTTCCGATTTTCCTATGCGATCGGTTTCCGACCGCTCCCGATCTGCCTGTTCTCTTCATTGCTCTCTGAGCCGCAAAACAACAAGCAGCGGATGGCCGAGTGGCGAACACGACAGCCTATAATCAGGAGGTTTTTGGTTCGTTGTCTATCTATTATTTTTCTTTTGCTTTTGATGGACAACCGCACTTTTGTTGTCAGACTATTTGACTCCGAGTCTGACAGTCTCTCAAACTTTCCTTACATCACTGTCTCTCTGTCTCAGTCTCTCAGTGCATTTGTCTCTCCTTCTCTCAATGACTCAGTCTGTCCCTCTGTCCTTTGATCGCCCAAGCTCACTTTTTTCCCCAATTCCCAGTAAAGTCGAGAACCCCAAGAAGCTTGTTTGTCCCCCCGGTCGGTCCCTCTCATCACCCATACAAGTGTGATAACACTCTCGGGGTCACACTTTTTCTCTCCCCTGCCACCGGCCTGTCGCGACCCCGCCAACCACAGCCAACACCTTATATAGCCGTCGAGACTCTCGAGATTTTGAGCTCATCGTTTGGCTTTTTCCAGTTATAATGGCATCGAATCCTTCTCCTTCGACGTCAACCGATTCCGTCGATACTGTCCATGAGGAGCAAGTGGTCTGGGCGAAAGTAAAGGTGAGGATTTTTAAGTTCTCACAAAATGTTTATCTGCTTGAACTGAAGTATACAGTGGCTATCCCAGCACTATTTATCGCGTCGGAAGATATCTCCTGATGGATGTTTGACAGTCGGAAACCGTTCCATGCGGTATTAGGGAAGGGGATGTGGGTTCAAATTGTAGGCTTTGAACATCTTGATCTCTAATTTGTAAGACTTGTTGACTATTGGAATTCGAGAGGCAAAAGCTCTGCATTGTAAGACACAAAAACTAGCCAGGCCTACTTTGCCTTCTTGTATTCTCGTAGGTTAAGCTAAGGTAAACAGACAAGATATTAAAGTTGCTGTACTAGCATTGACAACGGTCCGGTTCTGAAAGACTACGATAAAAAAGGGTTAGGGACTTTTTTTTAGAAAAATTTCAGTAGAATTCGTGTCGAGACACATCTGCTCAAATCCTATTTTTGCATTGTGTTCCAATCATTTTCTTGTTTTCTAGTTATGTTCAATCGACTCAGCGTGAAAAACTACTCTAGAAACGTATAACGAAGCGTCAAAATGTACAAAAACAGCCGAAAAATTGATTCACGAAAAATTCGTTCTAGAATATTCTAGAACAAGTTTTTCTAAGGAAAGTCCCCAATCCGATAAAAATCACATATCTATCATGACATATTCTCTTTTCTGAAGTTTGGGAGCTGTTGGTACAACCATGTTTTTGGGAACAAATGAGCGACATTATTTGGGTGATTGTGTCTGTTCCCACAACAAAACATAATAGTAGAAATCGGTTAAACAGTATAATTTATCACGAAAAAGACTCAGAATTTTACACATAAGTTCTCCTTTAGATCCCCACGACCCGCGCCGAATTCACTCAGCTCAAGCAGGGACACCGTGAAGATGACAACTCGGACATTGCCTACATGAACATTCCGCTCTACGTCCCAAATCTCATCTTTTCATTTCTATCCGTCAGTCTTTTCATAGGTACAGATTCTAGAATATTCCTTTACAAAAATACGCTCTTTCAGGAGCCGTCTCTGTGTCCCTCTTCACGGACTGGATTCCGCCACCGGACCAGCTCAAATCGGGATTTATTGTGACCTATGGAGCCAGTAGATTCGTCTGTCACGTGAGTTTTGATAGATTTTGATCCTATAGCCTAAAAATGTTCTCCCACAAGGTCACTTAATGGCCATTTAGTACGTGGCAAAGTGAAAGTTTCCAGCTTTTAAAACTGGAAACGAGGCGTGAAAAGTCGAGTGTCACACTTTGGCTTTCGGCACGAGTCAAGATATGTGATCAGGGAAATCAGAGGACGGGTGATATAAAGATGGGATCTGACTATTCTTTCTGGAACTCAGCGAAGGGTCTGTTAAAAAAAGAAGAGGGATTACCGTTATCTGATAGCTTTTCGCTTTGCCCCGGGTTAGTACATAAAAATTGGATATCTTTTGAGTTTCTGAAATATTCCTGTACTAAAAGGAGCATGGCAGCTGCTTTTCTCAAACTTTTGACTGAGGAACCGTGAAGATTCTTATTTTTTTAGATTCTTAGCGTGAGCATGCGCAAGTAACTGGATAAAAATTTAGCCACTATTTCGATCGAGCCTTCCTCGAAAAGTTCTGGTCATAACATATAGTTCATTTCCAACGAATAGCGGCAGTGAGGCAATTCTTTAAAGGTGGAGTGGCACGGGTTCCGACACGACAATTCGAAAATGACGTGCGCGGCGTTGGATTTTATTCTATTTTGTGTGATTTTGACAATTTTTCCTAGTTTTCTAGCTCGTTTTTCTTGCTTTTGACTGCTTTTTCGAACTCAGCGTATAAAACAACCTACTTGATATAAACACCGGTTGAAAATCACCGATTTTAAGAACGTCACGTCTGTTTTAATGAAAAAAACAGCCATTTTATGCCATTTCAGCATCTAAAGTATTGTTTTTCCCGTCTTTTTGATGACAAATAGGTTTTTATAGGCGTAGAATTCGATTACAACGTCAAAAATATAATTAAATGCTAAAAATATCCTAATAATAAAAGAAGTAGTAAAAATCGGATTTACGCAAGAAATTTCAAAATGGCGCGCAAACACGGGTGCCGCTATTCGTTGGAAATGGACCATATGGTCATTGGACAGACAAGCTGTTTTTCTATTTTTCTTTCGCGCTAAGTTCTGATTCATATATATTCGGGCGGCTGTGTTTTTTCTTTTTTTGCTTTATAAGTATTTGATATAATGGACATTACGAGAGAGATATTTTGTCAAAGCACAAAGAATTCCCGCAAACAGATATATTAACGAAATGATCTTGAAGAAGGCACCGGAATTATGGGTGGGTGGGTAATGGGCTCATTTTCACTGCGTTTTCAATGTGACCAATTCATTTTCAACGATGTTCTGCAAAATTGTAGAGCTTGTCAAATTGCAAAATTTTTGCTGAACATCACAAGCTGAAAATGTACTGCTAGAAAATCGGGATTCCTAAGGTTTCGGGAAGAAAAATTGCAATTTCCAATTTCTTGTTGAGATGTTGCAAAACGTTCCACTTTCCTCTGATTCTTGATCTCTGCGTTCTTTCTTTCTCTTTCTTTGTGTTCCACTTGATGATTATGCCAGCGTCCCGCTGCAACAAAAAAACAAGCACCTAAAGTGTGGCTAATCTGCAGCGGCGATGTTCCACCAGGTCCAAAAGTTGTCGAAGAAAGGAAAAGAGGGATTCCTTTACCGTAACTTTTCAGTCCGAGACTCCAATTGAGCCCACCTGGCTCCCTTCGATCATCAATCTCTTCGAAGTCAACGTGATCGGAAATGTTCTCTTCCGTCTGGCAGTGGGACTGCCAATGGCGATGAGGGTTTTCAATGCTCTGACTATGAGGTAAAAAAATTCTCTCAGTTCAGAACAAATAAAAACAGGTGTCTCTTCTCGATGGAGGGCAATGAATCTCTGATCTTCCGTGTCTTCAACGAACTGCTAACTCCACTGATGCTGGTAGAGGTCCTGTCTCTTTCTCTGTTCGCAATCATCACAGTTCATTCGGACTTTGAAGGGATTCCAAGTGAGTTTGGGCGGAGGGAGAGAGAAACAAAATGATAATCAAATCTAAACAAAGATTTTAAAAAATTTCACAGCCGCCGCCAACTCAGGAACATATAGGGCTCTTGATCCCAGCGCGGTAGAATGGTAGTCTGCCGCCAAACCGCTAGGCTACGGAGGCTTGGCTGCTCAGTGAGTGACCATTTGTTATGTCTAGCACTCTTCGAGGAAGCTTTGATCGATATAAACAGTCGGGCGTTTATCCATCTTTTCGCCTTCTATGCCCTCGAGAAGATATTACCAGTATTTCCACCGCGAATAAGAGAGAAAGTAAGCAAGGCACAATACACCATAAAGAACAAGCAAAAACAGAAAACTAAATGGAACAATTTATTGTCCGTTCGACAAAAGAAAGACGTTGGTGGAAGTTACAGCCGTATCATCCAGCGATAGTAAATATTCAAGATTTTGGACGTTCTTTTATAGTTCCGAAAACGTCTATTTTTAACAAAAAATGTAAAACTGTAAACTTGGCATTCATACATTTTTTAAAGAACTTTCACCACAACTACTGGTTAATAAAAATTAGTCTAGTATGAAAGGGAAAAATGGGAGAGCAACGAATAGAGAACGAGACAGTAAAAGTCAGCATGAGGATAGTAGGGAACAGACATGGACACTGAAAAACCATAGGCAAGAAAGCTGTATGGGATAGTAGTAGTATCAGTAGACCCCAGTAAGTGAACAGTATGAGACAGTAAGAGGCTGTTGGAGTAACAGACCGTGGTAAGACAGTATGGAACAGTAATGGACAGTAGTAGGATCAGTGGAATCCAGTAGGGAGACAGTGAGGGACAGTATGAGGCAGTTGGGGAGAGTATGAGACCATGAGAAGACAGTATGGAACAGTGATGAAGAGTTTAGAAACAATATTGGATAGTACAAGACAGTAGAGGAGAGTAACAGAGTAAGACAATGTGGAATGGTAATGAACAGACAGTGAGATCGGTAGTAACCAGTAGGGGAACAGTACAGGACAGGACAGTGATAGACAGGGGTGACAGTAGGGAAGAGTACAACACAGTAGGTTATTCTAGACTTGGCTGACGGGCCGGGCCGGCCCTGAAAATCTCGGGGCAAATTTTTAGAAAAAGGTTTTTTTTTGGCCAAAATGTGCTTTTTTTCATCATTTTTAGTGAAAAAGGTCAGCGAAATATATATACATTATTACTATTCTATTATTTAGTTCTAAAATACGCTAAAATGCACTATAATATGACCAGCTTCATTTTTGGTCTGATCTCAGTCTGACGGCCAAGTCTGGGGACCGGGCCCAGGCGGGCCGGCCCGGATCCAGGTCTAGGTTACTCGTTTCAGACGTCAGTTCTCCCAAAAAAAGTGGAACTTTCCGATCTCTCAGAGATTGCGAACGGCTTTTCCTAGCAGCCATCAAGCACTATTGTCCTCAAGTAGACAGCAAAAAGACAATCACTGTGACGACACAACGATCAGAAAAAAGCGAATTTTTCAGTCTTCAACAAGTACTTCAAGATGGCCTTCTCCTCAACGGCCGTCCTTAACATGTTTTTCACACTGGCTCTACTCTTCACCTTCACCCGAAAAACTAAAGAAGTCTGTCCCTACTTTCATTTTTTAAAGATTTTTCCAACCCCTATTTTAGCACGTCGACGTATTCTCCATCCTCATCAAGTCCATCAGTTTCTCAGTTTTTAGCTTCACAGCCCATCAAGTCTTCCACGAGTACCAAGTCGGACTCTCGATGCCGTACTGTCACAGCTACGGTAGGTGCACTAATTTTTGAACTGGAATCATCGTCCTAGTTCCGTTCTACTACGCCGTCTTGGAGTACAGCATGATTGCTGCCTACGGAGCTTTCCATCTGTCAACGCTGATTGATCTTCGACATGCTCATCTGATTTGCTATCCGAGAACTTGCAGGTAGGATATAGAGAGACAGAATGACCAAGCATGCTAAAGGAAAAGGCGAAATTGGTAACACGTAGTAAAAATGAAAAAAGCTTAGAAATCATAGGTGGAAGAAGGGAAAAAATCAAGAGCACCAAGGGGAGAATCTACTGGCACAGGAACAGACTAACAAGGGAAGTGTTTGAATAGAATTCCACCAATCGAAAATCGGTCGATGCCATGCGAAAAAAAATACCCCGGAATGTGAATTTTTTACTGATTCGCGTGGCGATTTTCGATTGGTGGAGCTTCTGTTCAAACACTTCCCTTGTAATGGAAGAAGCTATGAGACATGGGAAGAATCACAATCAAACGTGGGAATCTATAAGCTTGGTGAGTTTCTAAGGGTGCCAGAGAACAGGAAAAATCGTGGAAGAAAGAGAAAAACTTATCAAGAGATACAAGGGTTGAAAAATAAGCAAAGGCGTTAAAGGCGTTCCGTGGATCAGGTTGGGCAACTTCGGAACGTAAAAGCCTCACTTGATCTGGCCCCTCAAATTGACACCTCACGCAATGGAGCTCGTCTCCCAGGGGATTCGTTGAAATTCTGGCGTTGAAAGGGAGGAACTTTACAAGGGTTTAGGTTCTAGCAGAAAGTATGGATAGTGGAAAGGGCCTGGTGAAAACAGAGTACAATTAGGAGAAACACGGGGGGTGAGATGGATTTGGGAAAATGGAAATCACTGACGCTAACTAACAAACAGAACAACATAAATTCAGCATACAGGGCTTTTACACCTGTAGCCGTAGAAATAGATGCAGACTAACCTTGAAGAGAATGTCTCTGCTGCTACTACAATGATATTGAGGTCGTCTTTCCATTGATTTTCGTAAATCCAGGCGAGAGTAGGATAAAGCGTAGTGATGACAGGAAACAGTAGCTTCGGAGTAGAATGGTAGCTGATAGGCTCGTCGTTTAACTCCTTCTCTTTCTTTCAAATAGACATCCGAGGAAAATTTCAGCAGAAATGGTAGCTTGTCCTGAAAGAAAACGAGAGAAGAAGCAGAGTTTGGAAGACAATATCAATCAGATAGAAAAATAGTTTTAGCGCTAGCCGAGAGCACTTTCAGTTCTCCCAAAATGGATTCGAAGGACTCCAAGAACTGTACCAAACACCGCTATGGATTCAGGGAGTTACCTTCGGATCCTGGAGGAAAACTGAGCAGGACATACCCTCTTGACGAGAGCTGCTAGTCGTGGCGGATTCACAAACTAGCATGTCACATGTGCCGTCTCTCAACCAAAAAAAAACAAAATGTTCGCGGAAATGGTATGGTAGATTCTACCGGAAGAAAGGGGCAAAAAGACCTGACCTGAGGTAGATGGTAGAGAGTTAAGGAAGCCTGCCGTCTAGTGGGAGAAGCGAACTGCTGAGTGGCACTTTGAGCAACTTGCCAAGTTAGTTGGCAAGTCAAAGTTTCGACAAGTATTTATAAAGTCTTAAAAGTCTTGGCGGGAAAGTTGGAAACTTAGAAAAATGGAGACAGAGAAATAAATCTATTTCCAGTGGGGAGTGTGAGCCGGTAGACATTACCAACTTCCAAGCTGGCGGAAAATACGAGCACTGTCGGAGTTTCGAGCACAACCAGCGACGAATCATGCATTTTTAGACTTCCAGTGATCTTTATTCTCTTGTACTAATGTATTATAACTGTTAATTAAATGAATTCTGAACCCGTCTGGCTTGGAGAATGAGAGAAAAAAAGCACGTTGAAGTAAAGGGAGGAAGAGTTTTTTTTAGACCTTTTTGAGCAGGAGACGTCGCGCCGTGTTCCTGTCAACCTGAAAATTGCTTTTCGAAAAATAAAGTTACGGTAATACCTGTATTTGAATTTTGACTCCTGGTTTGCCTTGACGCGGAAAACTTCGGCAACTGGAGCCTCGTCCGGAACTGCTGGACTCCTTTCGGAGGAAAGGAGTCAACTCGTCGTTCCGACACCGTTTGGGAGGTCTGGAAATGGGCTCAGTCAGTCAGTCAGTCCCTTTTTCTAAACTCACTTTCGAATTTTCGACTGAATCTTCCTCTTCCCAAGCTGCGTCGTTGAGAAACTGGGCCAGGAGGACGAAGATCTCTGTAACTGGTTGAAATTAGTCCACAACGTACTGACTCGTAATAATACCGAAGTATTGACTCCCTCGTCATGTTGTTCTTCTTCGTCTTCCGGAATCGAGATCACAGTGATATTCTTCTTCTGCTGGAACTTGGCAAAAGCTTCCTCCTGTTGCTCACGGATTCTGTTCGATTCTACATGAGGTTTGTTCTGAAAGCTTGAGTTTTTTTTAGAAATTTTTTGAGAAACTCATACACAAAAGAAAAGGGAGAAAAAATAACCTCTAAAGCTTCCCTCTTCATAGCCTCCTGCTTGATTGAACAATAGGTAAAGTAGACCCGTTTGCGATACCTCCATTGAGAATTGTGTAGTGCATATCTGAAAGATTTTGAAGTTTCAATCAGTTTCAAAAACTGACTTGAACTTTCGACTATCCGATATGAAGTGATATACTCGTTTCGTCATCCAACGAAGGTAGAACTGAACTGGGAGGAAGAGGAGAGAGAGGAAGGCTATAAAACGGATCAGGGGAGGATTCCGTTGGCAGTAGAGGGCCTGAAACGATTTGGGTACAAAAGAAAACAGAAAAACAATATCTTTACCTCTTCATGATATCCTCCGAAATCGGCCGAAAGGGCAAAACTAGCGTTTAAAAGAAGAAAAACACACGTAGCATACTGAAAAATGAGCTGGATCCAGAAGAGCCGCCATCGTCGCTCCAGAATTCCGATAACAAACAAAACCTGAAAGTTGTTGGTCCCTTCCAATTTGTGGCTTTGGGGGAAAGGAACCTGTCCGGGAGGCAGTCAAGTGGAAAAGCGTTCTTCTCGCACCTATCTAATGGACGAGAGGCAATACCTGTCACGATAGGGCTATCAGAACTGATGGGATTGATGAGATTGGAGGGGAACCGGAACGACTCTCTGTCTCTATCATTCTGTCTCTGACTCTTACCTTAAAGCTGAAAAAAACAGAGTACTGTAGCATAGTACAGCAAAATAAGAATATCGGGAGACCTATACTGGAACAGCTCCATATCGTCAAGACGAAGTGAAGAAAAATGGAAAGGAAGCCAAGCACACCGAAGATGCACTCAATGATGCAGACCAGCAGGGCCCTGAAAAAAATATACAAAAAGAAAAGAAAATGTTTTTTTTTCATCCAGGATTCGAACCCTGATCTATCGAACACTGCGCGCGCCTTAGACCACGGCCATCGAAACAAAGTTTTCCGCCAAATTTAGAGTAGTAGAAATAACGTGAGTTTTTTTCAGGAGAAACCTACAGGCTTTTTGGAGAAAGGAAGCGACTAGGAAGTCGAGGCTGTTTCATTAGGCGAGACTGTTCTCGTGTCCCGAAAATCGCGTTAACAAGGCACAAGGATTGACCGTTCAGGTATATGATTTACCCCGCAAGGTTAAAGTTTGCGATTCAAAAAGAAGAGAAACACATACTGATGGAGCATTTTTTTGGTCTTTCTAGACAGAAAAATAGTTCCTTGTCAAATTGTGATGGAAAACAAGAAGGTAATGGTCGTGTTAACCTGTCAGAGACGATGTTTTGTTTTTGACAAATTGGTGTCAATGACGAGGAGAAAATCGTGTTAGAGGTGATCAATGACAGAACAGATGGACCAGGAAGTACTGTCCAGAATTCAAGAGTGACATATTTTCTAGGACAGAGCTGTGAATTGTCATCGAACAATGACGTCGTAAGTCTGTTATTAGGTTCAACTTGGCAGCCCAGGTTTCAGTTTGGGATTGCCCGAAAAACTGTGGCTCAGATGAAAAGCTGCAACTTTTCACTTCTTTGCAAGCTAAATTCTCAAGTTTTTAGTTTTCTTGAAACTGCCATGCAGGCCTGAAATACAACCTGACTCGAAATTGGCATGCAGACGACACGGCCGCCGGAAAATTATAGCTGTTGCCAAATCTTCACTTTGCGTACTTTTCTTTACACAAAGTTACGTACGATAAATCCAGTACAAATACGAATAAAATGGCTTGGCCGCGCGTACGCAATTTCTCGTCAATTAATAATACGTCAAGTTTTGGCACGCGCTATAGCTTAGTTTTGTTCCAAAAGTAACGATTCGTAAGTTAAGAAAGTGCCGCGGGTTCAAGTTCCTTCAAAACACGGTGTTATAACGGTTAGACCAATCTCAGAAGCTATAAAACAAGAATCTTGTCATGATCAGAAGCCTAAGTCCAGAAACTCTGAAACCTAGCGCAAAATCTAGAGTTCTCGCTGTTTTTTTACTGCACTAGCGAAAGTGAGCAAATCTGAGGTCATAAAGTTGAAGCCTGAAAATTGGCATAGATTTTCCATTTGTCTAATCGGCAAGGCATTCGTCCAATTTGTCTAAAGAAACCTCTTTTCAAGTTATTCTGTCATGATCAAGTCTTCCGATTATTTTAAATCAAAAAATGCCTGAACTATAAAAACTGTCTCATACCAAGAAATCGTGGCTGGAACCTCGTCCTGTGCCCAGAAGAACGGCATTCGGTACTTCCAGCTCTCCTCATTGAACCTCGCCGGCTGAATGAGCTCGTAGACTTCGAGGGGAGTGTGTTCCGGCCAGTTGAAGTGCATCTCTGCAAATGGTCAGCATTTCCCCCCAGAAAAGAACCCCTCTTCGACTGATCACGCTTAATCGAATCAGTTTTTTTTTTGCAGCCTCCCTTCAAAATCATACTTCCGTGTTTGCTTCCCATTCCAAACATTCTTGGAAATCCCAGATGGTTCAAAAATTTGTAAAAGGAAAGGTGTGTTGAGTTATTCAGTTAAATAAAATAGCATTTCAAAATGTTATCTAACAGCTTTTTTCCCGCGCTAATTGATAGCCAATAAGACCCACGACCGGTTCCTATACAGGTTTTTATTTTCTTCTATTTGGAAAGAAAATGATCTCTGTTTTGTCGAGTCTACAGTTCTGGACAGGGTTATTGGATAGCGAAAATGAAGTAGAAAAAGAATTTGGAAAAGACCGACAGGCTAAGAAAATACCCGGGAAAAGTTAACGTGATTCCGCAAAAAAAAGTTATTCTGAAACTGACAGTACTTGACTGGGTACAAGCCAAATTATTCCCATGTCAGACCACCTGAATAAAATTCTTTAAGGCCGGTTTGGCATAAAGGTACTGTTTTTCCTGGACTGAAATGATATCTGGAGAAGACCAAACGAGATTTTCCAGTGCAACTTTGTTTGATTGTGAGAATACAGACCAGACAAATATCTTGGACAAAACCCTTTATAGACATGTGCAAGACCCGTCAAGATTTATCCAGGATAAACTCAAAATGTCTGGACTTTTCTTGACAAAATAACTGCCAAGTCTTGTAGAAGTTATTCTGGATAGAACAAGTAAAGGGATAACAGTCAAAAACACCCTAACTCGAAACTAGTTCAAGCCGTTTCAAATGAGTGATTGAAACTGGTTGAGCCTAATTGTAAGACGGTTGATAATGATAAAATGCACAAAATTCGCTGTTTCTGAAGCTGTTCAACAACTTTGATCTTTTCTAACACCCCAACGCCTCAGGAGTAAAAAAATTCGTGTAACAACTGGGTTTTCAAGAAGCAAAAAAAGCTTACGATGTGGATCAGCCAACATCGTCCATAGTGCCCTCCATTCCGCCTTTAACTTCTTCCACAACTCTCTCAAATATGGAAATTTCTTCGGTTTCGCCGGTGCAGCATGAGAGGCGCGGCGGCCACCCTGCATGGGCCTGAAGAGAAGTGGCCGACCTGGACAGGACGATCCGGTTGCTAGGCTAAACTTTCAGTACTTTATTGAGAAAAAATATATAAAGAAGAGACAAAATACCAACCTGGCAATCTTTTTGCTTCGAAAAAGGGTCATTAGACGGAAGAGGGATGAGAGGAAAATGGCGAAAATCCTCTCACTAATTCAATTGTTTTTGGGGGCAAGAAAGCCACTTTTACAAAAACAATCAGAGAAAACATGAACTCATGATAATAGTGACAAATGCATCCATAAGGGTAAACAAGACAAAGAACAGAGGGTTTGGTGAACTGAACCAATGCATCTGAGACTTCTGTTCCTCTGTACCCCAGTCTCTCTAACCATCTTTGACTCGATCCCACAGTCTCTCTGTCTCTTTGATCCGATTGTCATTGAACTATCGAACCTGGTACACATGTTGTGTTCTGGCCCTCCAGAGAAGCTACCAGTCGTTAGAACACTTCGCGCACTTGCTTTTTCTGTTGCGCCTTGTTTGAAAATAATTTGACCACAAAGCTTTCCTTATTCCTTATTCTCAATTAGAGCCTCAGACATGCGAGAGCAGTCTAAAGTGGATTAATTTTTTATCGAACAGGATAGTTTTTTGAGGGGATCGCGTCTGGGAATTTAGAAAAACGGTAGAACAACCAAAAGAGGCTCACTAATAGTCCGTCGCTAAAAACGGAGGAAGTTGCCGTAGGCTGCTGGTCAGGTAATACAGATGTTAAAAAAGATTTGTATTAAACAAAATTCTCGATGGAAGGACAGCGGGAAGGCCCAGCCCAACTGTCTGGCATCAACCAAAAGATCACTGCTCCTCGATTACCGATCACTACGATAGAACAAAGAACAGTTGAGACTCCTAATGTACAATTGACGCCGAGAAATATTTCCAGAGCGAGAAATGTGTTAAAGCAAAGAAACAAATAATTGTCAAGAGAAGAAACAGTGATGTAAGACCGGGTTGGCTACCGGTGAAAAGGTTGGGTTTTTAAGCGCGAGACAACCACGAAGAAGCGGAAGTCTTCGGAAGGGATTTTCACAGCCTGGGCTATGACGAGAAAAGCTTCTTTATTCTCTTCAAGAGCAGATGCAAAAGCTTTTAGAGAAACAGAATTGGAAGGGACACTAAAAGCACAAGAAAATCTAACAGAGGGCTAGATTCCCTTCAACAACAACACACTGACTGGTGCAAAGATTGAAAAAAAGTGCGGCAACAGAGAGTTGGCGCGCCCGACGACGGTTTACGGTAACACATGGCGAGAAAATTCAAACATGGCGAGCATCCTAGGCGGAAAGAATGAGTGAAAGGGGAGGAATTAACGATATTCCTGACAAAAATGCTAAACTGTTCCATCGTACGAAATCAAAGATTTTGTTTTGTCGAATACAGTTCTCTGTCCTCCACTCGTTCAACTGTACAGAAAGAGGAAGAGGATCAGACAGAATTTAACCAAAATAGTTGGAAAAAATTTCAGAACAATAAATGTGTTGCAGCAAAGAAAGTTCTCTGTTTTAGGCCTCAAAAAGTGAAGATCATAAAAAGTTAACTTCAAAGGAAAAAGACCATTTTTTTAAACTTGAAAAGCATGGTTGAAAGAAGTCTTAAAGTCTCCCCCATCGTGTTCAAAGAGTCTGACTCACAGCCTAACGAGCCCTGTAAGTAGCCCACTGACAATGAGTCAAGGTCCTCCTCTTTTCTGAGTGAAAAGACGGAACCGGTATAGGTGCGACTCTTCCTCTGTAAGAGGTCAAAATCAGTGACTCATTCCAAATAACTTTAGGTCAATTTGAACGGTTCTGAAAAGATCTATTTGTTATGAATCGAGCTTCACTGACAGAAAGTAATAGATCTTCAAAAATAGTCAGAAAAAAACTGACAGCAGAGAACTGCTGCGGAAGTTGTGGAATGGCTAGTATGTGGCGGTACAGGCGTCCTTGAATTAGGCTTGTGAAATTGCAATCAATTAGCAGATATGGGGGTAAGATTAACAGTGAAAAGGAGACTTTTGTTTACTCAGCTCACAATCGTGTTTTTAATGGATCCATTAATGATCTTGTACGCAACATACATCCCTGATCGTAATGCGTATTGACAGATGGTTCCTTCTATAGATTAGTGGTCAGGCGAAAGAGGACCGCAAAGGATAAAGAACAGTCCATTTGTGTTAAAGGGAAACGATGAAAGACGACATGGAGTAAAATTATATTTTTATGCCTGTATTAGTCTAAAAAAGAATGAGAATGAAAAACAGGAACGGTACAAAAATTGCATCAGGTAGCCCGTGTTTTCGGAAAGTTCTCAAATGTTTTTCTTCTTAGTTTCATGTTCAGATTGTGAGAAAGTTACGGGTCAAGCTTCGCTTTAAAACGGCAGATAAAGTCTGTATATATAAAGAACATAACAGTAACCCATAAATATTTCGCTTCGAAAACCACAAACCCCTGATTTTCAAGGTAGCGCGGCAATTCACTGTTGAGAAAATTAAGAAATTGGTTTGAATTGTTGCAGTTTACCCTGAAAATCAGGCGTTTGTGGTTGAATGAAGATATAGCGCGTGCCAGAACTATTTCAAGGAATTGCTCTATGGTTTTTGTACGCAAATTTGCGTAGTGAAAAGTACGCAACGTGAAGAATTGGCAAAAGCTATACAAGTAAGAGTAACTAGGTCTATGAGACGCAGGAAGTAAATGAAGAAGAACAAGAAGACTGGTAGTTCACAAACATTCTATAGCCTAAAGGAGAGAAATTACATATGTGAACATTTACAGCTTTTAAGATCGTGCCATAAAACACCGAGACAAAAAAAACTGAAACTGAAACTGTTGAAGATGCACCAAGAATATCCTCGAAAAACATTTTTAATTGAAACTTGACTCGAAGCTATCGAAAAGAGTATTCCTTTCAAGCATAGGAAAAAAGCAGCGAACTTTTCTGCAGACTAGGAAGTGATAATCTGGTCGAGATTGTTCTCTCTCGCGCAAGCATCTAAAAACTGCCCCGGAAAGAGAAAAGGTCAACCTGTCATGTGTCTTTTTAGAATCAACGAATCGATTGTTTACAGAACTGGCTGGAACAAATTAAAGCCGGGATAGAAGGTTACGCAATCAGTGTGTGGTGGCGGCGGCAAAGCGCCCGATTGCGGAATTCGGAATGACAGAAAGAGAGAAATGGAGAAAGGGAGACAGAGAGACACGGGCTGCCGGAATTGTGGAGACGGGAGAGGGGGAAGCACCACGTGGGCTGCACCTGAACTGTCTACGGAAAAGGCTATAATTTATGAGACGAACGTGTGTGCGGATGAGGCGTAAAGGAAGGAAGAACAGAAGGAACTGGGTTCCTTCAAAAGATGTACTTTTAGAAAAGGGAGGGGAAGTAATTTTATCCCTCCCTCCAAAATTTCAGGAAGAGAAGAAATCTCAAAAATTTGGTGTAGTGGTAAGTGGCGCCGCGATGAACCCAACCGACCCGCGTTCGGTTCCTCCCCTCGTAAAACTTTTTTTCCGCCAAATTGTTTTTTGAGGGAAAACATGAATTTCCTTTGAGGAACGAAAAAATCACAAAATTTGGAAGCGAAGGCAACCGCAGGCAGCTGGCATGTATTTTCTTGAGCTCTGTATAAAACGACAGTTCGTGGCTACAGAGCAAAGACTACGACCGAAGCATTTTCTTGCTTCACAATGTTCTGCAAAGTTGTAGAGCTGGATGGTTTGTTCAATATGACGAGGTCTCTATCGTAAGTCATTTACTTTGCCGTTAGACCATTATAACACACAAACGTAGAATACTCAGCCTGGAAACTTGGCTGACAGTATCCTACTTTTCATAATTATCCCGGTCTCGCAGGAAACTAAATGGTTTACGGTCGAGTATGCATGAGCACCGGGCCCGTGTCAGTGTTGACCGAGTTGTGCCAGCAAGGCGCATTTTCGGGGGAACATTATTTTAACGAAAAAACTTGGCACCCATTTTGAACATAAGCTCGACGTGGCAAATTGAGCCTATTTTCAAATTGGGTGCCAAGTTTTCGTGGTTCCCCCAAAAGTGCGCATTACTGGCACGGGTCCGGTGCCCATGCCTACGGTGGAGCCCTCTTACTATTGAACAAACTATACCTATCATTAGTCTCTCTGTCTAGTTCCGGATCTTCTAATTCCTTTCCAGTCCAAGTCACATCCCAGTCCACATTCATGTCGTGAAACAGAACAAAAAAGTATCTGTGCCTCTTTCCCGAAAGTGTCGAAAAGATAAATAAATAACCAGGGCCAAAAACTGGTCCTCTGCCCTTCTTGTCGCCTAATTAGATTTCTACCTTCAGGAAGTTGCCGGGGTGCTGTTGTAATACGGAGAGAGAACCGCCTCTGTGTGACGACGACAGAAAAGCAGCTAATTCGATTTCGACAGTCTGCGGGAGAGTAATCCCCTCAAATATTTTCGCATTTTTTCAGATGAGAATCCGGGTTCGAAAGATGCTGAGAGACCTCTCACTGGACCACTCATTCTCTGAGCTTTGCTATAAAGTACAACCAGCCGACTTCGCCGTCTGACGACGTCGTATCCCTACAACAGTAATAGAACTTTCCAAGTTTTTCCAAGTTCAAAACTTTGCTGCTTAAATTCTCAACAGGACATGACTTGCTACCTTCGACTTCAGAGTACCAAACCATAGAGGGACTTGAAAAAAAAAAGTGAAAACGGGACCATTTCGAAAAACGGACGTGGCAGCCGGATTCCTCGCAAAATTTCGATAAAAAAGGTTGCCCTCAGATTCGCATTTTTACAGTGCAAAGGGGCCCGGATAGCCGAGTGGATAGGATGACAGTCTATGAAGAAAGAGATCACAAGTTCAATCCCGGGTGGTAGTACACGAAGGTAGTCTACCCTGGCATCTTTCGCCAGCCTAGCCTGTCCAGCGGATCTCGTAGTTTGAGCAACTCATTCAACGCGCTCATCATCACTCCAAGACCCCTCTACTCTTCGGATGTAATTTCGGGCAGGTGAACTACCTTAAATACCGAACAAACAGTTTTTTTAAACAGTGCAAAGGGGTTGAAAAGTTTGAAATACACTTCAGGCGATCTTAGCTTTCTCGTCTCGTTGTTCACATGTTCTGACAACACAGAGGATATCACTTTCTGTCTGGATCATTTACTTTTTTTCCACGTTTGCTGTTCTGTCTGTGACCTTGTTCAGAACACAAAAGTCTTTAATTCTTTAATTAATGAGAAAACTTTTAGCGTACGGTAACTTCTACAGTACCCCAATTAAAGTACTGTATATTATATGTTAAAAAGTGTCTTACAGTAGTTTCGACTATGACGTCGCCTGCTCTAGAATAACCTTTCTCCCCAATTTCTTCGAGATCCCACCAAAAATTTAGCGCCTCTACAGTAGCCGATGTAGTTTCTACGACTCCAGCAGCGGCGAAGACTCTCCTCTCGACTGGAGCATGGACTGGAATAGGCTGTGGCGCAGCCGGCCTGCTCATTCTGATCATAGTTCTGATCGTCATCTGTGCCGTCTGTTGCTGTTGTCCGAAGAAAAAACCTCCTCCGCCTACGAACACGCCAACTCCGGGAGCTACTCCCGTTCAGGGAAGTAGAACACCGACACCGGCATCTCCTGCTCACGGATACGGAGGACGTCATGGAGGGCATCATGGAGGAGGACATCATGGCGGCAGTCGTGACCACAGTAGCTGTCACCACAAAAAGCACAAGAAGCATCACAAACACTAACGGACGAGAAATGAGGTTGAGCAGGAGCAGATCAGATGGGTTAATAAAAGATTCACCCCCCACACGTGTTCTGACAAAAGAAATGCACCTTCAACTGCATTTTCAGCTTTTTTTTGGAACTGTTCTTTCTTAACTTGTTATAAATTTAATTTTAATTTATTCTAGCAAAGTTCAAGCTTTCATCGCTAGAGTGTATCTTCTAACAGTGTCCCAGTTGTTCTCATCTTCAGAAAACTTTGTTGTTGAGCCTTTGGCTATCTTCCCATCTTGCATGTTGCCTGCCTGGCCTTCTTCTGCCTTCTAACAGAGTCCATTCCGAGCAAATTGTTATAACTAGTCTGGTAATTTCAATTGACAAAAGTCCACGTGAATTTTGTCAATAAATAAGTCTTCAGTCAAATTCCATTGTCTACCCTTCAGGAATCATCTCTCTTCTTCCAGTGATCTCTGGCAGCAAGTTCGTAAGATCCTTGCCTTCGGAAGTATGCCCTCCACGTCAGATTCTTGAATTTCTGGAGTAAAATAATTGAGCAAAAGAAAGGGGAACAATGTATACTATTAAAGCGAGTGGCCGGACCTTTTTTTCGAGAATGAGTTATCATCTGGGTCTTGTAGAGAAAAACTCGCTGAACACGGAGCTATATATTTTATGCATTATATTTTCGATTTTGACCGAAATACAAGCGGTAAAAGTCGCTCTCCCAGCACAAAACTTATCATTTGCCGAGAAAGCTTCTCGGCAGTACTTACCAACCTAACTTTGACAAGTTATGACTCGTTCTTTCAAGTCAAATAGTGAGTTAGGCAGAGGAATATTTAGTCGAACTTGGGACCACTGGGAGCAAGTTGCTCCTTGTTTTCGTAAAAAGCGTTACAACCGCTTTAAATTTAGTTGTGAAGAAGCATTTTTTGCCTCAAAATTTAGCGGATAAAAGCAGAGACAAACGGCATTAATTGAAGTTCACACCCCCGAAAGCTTTAGCAAACGGTAAAAAAACTGGTAGAAAAGTTTGGCGCTACGACGCCGTTAATCGGCGAAGTTGTCTGGTAAATAATGAAGAAGTATAGCGTTCTCTTTAGCTCTGCCTCGGAATAATTGACATATCCTGTAGTATAGTCTGTTTCTTCTTCTGTTCGTTGTTATTTGATCCACGTGATTTGGAAGAGATAAGACTACAATTACGCAGAGATATGGGAGAAGCTTTCAAGCCTATTTTTGGAGGAGCTGACCTCTTCTCATTTTTTGCCCTGAAACAGTTTCCTACCCTCGATGAAGTATAAAACTCTCGGCCTCAAAAAATGTCAGAAATGAGCTCCATGAAATATCAAATCGATGAAAAAGATTCCATTATCTTCTTCTGTTTTTTTTAACAGCGATAATCGTTTCTGGTCGCCGTGCTCTTCTTTCCACCATTGTGTTATCTCTTACCAAGCCGCAGAGCTTTTATCGCTCCCTCTCTTGCCCGGGCTACTCGCGTCCAAAAAGGAAGCGTCTTTTGTTCTGTTTTACGCATTCCCTACAAGTTTTGAAAGGCTGATTCTCGTAAAAATCACTGTACTTCTCTAGCGGTGAAAGAAGTTTGAGCTCTCTTTTTTCTCCGATCGATCACAATTTTTGCTCGGAGTACAACTCGAAAAATTTAAAGTTTTGGAAGAAGTTTTTAACATTGTTAACCTACCTATGGTTTGTTCAAAAAAAAGAGAGCTCAACCGTAAACCATTTAGTTCGCCGCGAGACCTTTATAACATGCAAACGTTGGATACTCAGCCAAATTTCCTGATGTTATTCCGGTCTATTTAGGGATCAAGTTGTCCATGTCATCGCAAAGACTATAAGCTAGCCAGACTAGATTAGAAGCCGTTGAATCGTTTAAATTCTTTGAGAAGAAAAATTTAAATTTATGTCAAATATCATCGGATTTTCAACCAAACCTTTCTGTGGAAAGGACCTGCAAGCTCTTTCCCTTTTTCTCGGCAAGTTTTAAATCCTCTGCCTTACTGCCTGTGCCAAACTTTAAAATATAAAAGGTTAAAAAAACTTAATTTTAGTCAAACTGCAATCAAAGACAAATACCATTCGATTTCCTTGTCAAATCAATTATCAGCAACTTGATCCCTGAACGCTTCCCCCTCTTGCTCTGAAGAGACTCTCTTCCAGCACATAATAGAACTGATAAGGGAAGGACAGAATGACACAGATCTTCTTTCTCTAAAGATTGTCTAAATAAACAGAGTGCTCAGAATGGGAGCCGAGGATCATTATCCGTCTCTCGCCCAGCTGACTCCTCATCACAGAGAAAAGATTGCCGAGCTGAGGAAGAAGGCAGCAGCGGAATTGGCTCTCTATCCAGAGTATGACACGGACTTCAATCTCCTTCGCTGGCTCATGGGATGGGACTACGATATTGGTAAGAATTTAACGGTCTTTTCTAAGCTTCTTCTATACTCTTGGGATCCCCAAGAATCCGTCCTCTGCCCATGATTAAATTAAGAAGGATCGATTTGTAAAAAGCGCCTGTGAAAAAATATGAAATTTTTAATTTAGGAGGAACCCTTCGCTAACGAACCTTTTAAACTGCGTTTCTTTTGAACTGACAACCCTGTCAACTATAAGCTTCTCCTATACACATAAGATCCCCGGGAATCCGTCCTCTACCAATGATCAAGAAGGATAGATTTGTAAAAAAAAAGGCCTGCGAAAAAATAAGAAATTTTTAATTTAACCAGTCGCTAACGAACCTTTTAAACGACTGTTTCTTTTGAGCTTGGACTGTTTTACTTGTCGTTGCTAGTCCAAATGAAAGCTACTAGGCTTGTCAAGAGTATTGTCAATACCAAAGGATATTTGTCAATTCTTATCTGGGAATAACTCTTGACGTGTGTCGTTTCTATCAAATTGCATTGGTAGAATCTCGTGTAGTTTGACTGAAAGTATGACTTTGGTCATCCAGAAGACTACAGTGACTGTTGTACAGTACGACTCTGACCATGTCAAGGTAGAAAAAGACCAGAGTTATAAGAGACGAGAGGATTAGGTATTAGTTCGGTAGACAGCACCGTTCGTTCAAATATTTTGGCGCGAACTCCCAGCAAGCAGCAAGAACTTGCGTTTTTCAACATTTTCCATCCTATGTTGAGCTTACTAAGTGTGTTTATCAAATTCTCCGTGTAAAACAATCCCCTGGACGCCAAAAATCGAAAGAAATAGGTGAAACTCTTCAAGACAACCTCGCGTTGGGAAATCTCGTCAAAATCTGACAATGTTTGGCTGAAAACGTTTGAACGAACGGTGCTGCCTACCGAACTATTCCCGAGGATTTTACATACTGGAGTCTTCTGTAAGATTACAGCCAGTCGAGCATTCTATAGTAAGAGCATTGGGTCCCAGGCTAGAAGCAGTTACCTTGAAAACTGTCTTTTCCTAACAGAGAGCTTTGGTGACCGCTTTGGACAATCGAAAAACGCGACCTACCGCCACATTTTTTCATTTTCTTTCACACTTCCGCCGCCCCCGAAAAACAACATACAAACTGGCCGTGGGGCGCGTTTTCCCATTGTCTAAACCGATCATCAAAGCTCTCTTCTAACTATCCCAAGTGATTCAATTGTATTGGAGCAGGGCCGTTTCACCGAATCTTATTCAAACCACCTTCAGATGTGATCGTGCCCAAGCTCAAAAGCGCCCTGACCTACATCAAAGGACTTGGCTGCGAAGACCTCGGAATCATGGAACCAAGCGATCTGAATGCTTTCGTCCGCTCCCTCTCAAACGCCGCCGACTACTTTCCCGGTGGTCTGATGGGAACCGATGACGAAGGAAACGTCATCTATGTACAATCTATCGGCCTGACTCATCCCAAATCACTTATCAAAGCCGGTGCCGTCAGCGAACTCTTCAGACTGAACATCATTGAGACGGAGATGGCTTTCAAGCTGGTCAGACGGGCTGAGGCAAAAGGTGGAAAGAAGTTGGGATTGAAAATTGTCATCGACTTGGATGGCTTCAGTATGGATCTACTATACACGCCAACTTTGATGATTTACAAGGATTTGTTGACGATTATGCAGGTAACAATGAGAGGTTTAAAACTAAAGGGGGACCAAAAAAGAAGGATGCTTTACAACGAGTAAGCTACGAAATTTGGTGGGCCAAATTCAAAACGCTTTTATTCCAAAAACAACGAGAAAAAAAAACGTTTTTGACCGAAGTTATATGTTTTCTCGAGTATTTTCAATTATAAGCTGTCCATTTGAGCACAACTAGTCGGAAACTTACAAGAAACTACCGAAAGAAAGGAAATAGGCCCTCAAAAATACACTTTCTGGGAAACAATTCTTGCATTTTTTTTTATTAATTTTGGTTCAAATGACCTTTCTTGATATCACTTTACAAGAAATAACATAAATGGAACTGAAATCGTCGAAGAACTGGCAAAAATCCAAGTTTTGACAGCTTTTCTTGCGTTTCGCGCCATTTTACTTGAACCAACTTAGCGCCCACGTTCCCAGTAGCTGCAGACTCGCTTTAAACAATCCTTATTAACAGTATCTTTATTAGCAAAAATGGCTCGAATTACAGTATATTGCAACGCATTTTAGCATGAGCAAAAGGATTGGTCTCGGCCAGAAGTTGTTGGTTGACCATGGGGTCCTCAGCCTTGTGATCCTCCGTGTACTGGATCATCCTAAAAACCAGTCACATATATACTAAGACCTAAAAACTCACTCTGTTAGACATTCCGAGCACTTTTTTGGCTCAATAGCTGCCTGTTTCTTGAGCTCGGCAATTTCTTCCTTGGTCTCTTCTGTCATCTGTTCGACGGACTTGTTCTGAACATTTCGAGGAAGAGTAGTGTAGAAGCGTTTCGGTTGATTGTCGTCCATTGACATGGAGAATAGTAGTCGGGTTGAGAGTAGCTGAGGGAATGTGACAGGAAATTGGGAGAAGAAGGTAATCATGGACAGGATGAGGGCTGAGCTGTCAATAGTGGGAAAGGGAGGGACAGGGAGACAGATGGATAAAAAATCTCTCAAATTTTAGGCAATCTTCCCCGACTTTGCTCGCAAAATCTACCTCATCAACACTCCCATGATGATCAAGACCGTCTATGCCATGATCTCCCCCGTCCTGTCGAAACAGACACGCGAGAAGGTCAACTTCTTGGGATCAGACTGGAAAGAGGTCATTGCTGAGGATTTCGGAGCTCACAACATCTATCCTCATTGGGGCGGCACAAAAGAACATTCCAATCCGAAAGGAGACGTTCGTCTTGGAGGAAAGACGCCAGAGAAGTGGTGGTATGTACAAGATAAGGATGGACCTTTGGAGCAGGGCTTGACGAAGACGAATGTACCGGCCCGGAGCAAGATTGAGGTTGGTTCAGTTCAGGGTTGGGCGAACAGTGAAATTTTCGGCGAAGACGCCGAACATCCCCTAATTTTTTTGGGCCGAACCGAGCAGTTCACTTTTTGTTCGTCTGCGAACCGAACACGAACAGCTTGCCTTCCCAATGTTCGTTCGCGAACATGCGAACGCAACTCGAACATTTCACGAATTTCCTCCCAAATCACTGCTTTTTGTAAGAACCAGACGTTTGCTGATTAACGTCACAAAAAAGAGAATTGGTAAAAAAAAAACTGGAAACGAATAGGGAATCCAAGGGGATTCTCCGCATTCTTCTCAGTCTGTTGCGCTCACGACTCTGCTTCATTGTCACGTTTGTTTTCACTTTCAAGCGAAAGATTATTCGGAAGCTGTCCCCAAAAATAATTAAAACCGCCATAGCTCGGTCCAGGAAGCGACTAAGCAAATTTGAAAATATACCCCTCGATCCCCCATGTCATGGGCTATCGAATGACTCATCGTCAAACTCCACCTTGACCTGAAACACTTCCCTTGTCAGCCTATAGGTATTGCCATTAGTACTGGATAAAATGTTCGTGTTCGTGCCCTTTTGAACTCTGTTCGAGCTCCGAACAGCGGAAATTTTCACTTTGTTGTTCGTCAAGCGAACCCGAACAACCCTGATCTCTAACCCGGCCCAACTTTCAGATCCGTGTCCACTGCGACTCTGGCAAGGAGCTCAACTGGTTCTGGAGAGTCTCCAGTGGCGATCTGGACTTTTCCATTCATAAAGACGGACGAGAAGTCTACCCCAAGTTCCGTCTCTCCACCGACTGCCATCCGGAAATTGGCAAAATGACCGTAAAGGAAGCCGGAGAGCATGTGATCATTTTTGACAACTCTCACGGCACCGTCTGGTCCAAGGATGTCAAGTACAAGACCTGGCTGGTCTAGAATCATAATCCGGAGAGAGAGACTGAGAGATTTATGGGTAAAGATTGTTATGTAGAGTATAAACAATAAAGAAACTAAACTCTATGAAGACAGTCTCTCGACTCGCCCTCAAACTTTCCAGCCAACTGGAATGTACCGAAATCAAAAAGTTTCTTCGGCTCCTCGCCGCTACTGATGTACTTGTCCGGAACGTAGATGGTCAATTTTCTTTGACAGGGCTTGATTCCGTCGTCGCAGTCGTGGTAAATGTTGAATTTGGGCTCGATTGAGGTAAATTCCTCGGCATGTCCCTTCAGCACGAAATGTCCCTGGTGGTCGGTCTCGGTCGTGGCCATGTGCTCATCCGGACTCACTGAAAAAAAAATTTTCAGGAAGAACAAAAAACTCACGTTTGTCCTCATCATAGAGCTTGATCTTGACTCCAGCTGCTGGATTGTCATTGCAGATGAGGGTTCCTGAAAGAAGCAGTCATGAAATGTAACTTGACTGTACCCTGGTATTTTTTATACTGTACAAACCCCTTACAATCTATCATGAACCGGCGCTTTACTGGATGCCGAGCGTAAAATGTAACTTTTAGTATTTGGACTGGAAGGACTGACTATAGTCTGTTCAAAAAATAGAGAGCATTATTTGAATTGGCCCGCACTTTTTCATTGGCTGAGTATGCAACATTTACACGCTCTAACGTGCTACGCAGCTAAATTCCCGTCAATTTGATTTGAAAACTGTTCTATGAAGAAAATTCAAAAATGCTCTATACATTTTGAACAGACTATAGTCAGGCCAGAAGCTATACTCAAAGATCTCTAGAACATACTCTAGAACAGTAGTCTTTCGGATAATGCCGAAAAGTGACAGGCCCCTCAAAAATTTCGAGCTTTTCCCTAACTTTGGGTTATATTTGTCTCCTTAGTTTCCAGACTCACATCGATAAAAAGTTACATCTTGTACCCAACTTCATAATTCCTTCAAACTTGTACTCGTTAGATTCATACTGAACCATTTTTTTGTTAAACTTTGGCTATCAGTGAAGGACAGCCAATAGGTTACTTTACTGTCCAACAAGACTTACCAGTAACTCCCACAGATTGTGTTCTTCCCAGAGCACTGACTGTGACGATGAGACTCGCCGCTATCAACAAACGGTACATTCTGAAGTTTTACTGTGAAAAGAGGTTTGAAAAAGGCAAAGTTTCGATAACAAACAGGGTCAAATCGAATAAGAAAACAGAACCGATCTCTCGGGGGTCGCGCTTACAATCGAGATGAAAACAAAAAGGAAGTGTAACAAACACAAAGGGTCGCCGTAGCGGCACGGAAGGCCATCTCGGCCAGCGATCTTGTAGCTTATAGGGAAAATGGGGGGAGTGTTTAGCGAATCTTGAACCTTGTCAGAAATCGTCATTAGACTATTTTGGGGGACAGGAAGTGATGTAGACAGAAACGGAGAGAAAACTGGTTCAGGTAGGAAGATGAAGCATCTGTAAAAACAGGGTGATGGGACAGGTTGAAGTTGAGACAAGGTGGGAGAGAAAATATTATGTCTTTGTCTCTCTTCTGATAGTTGTGAAGCCTGCGGTTTATTTTCTTCAACAAGGTTTTCAACGGCCTTTTTAGAGCTAAAAAGAGATCTCTCCACTTCGTTCTTTCTTGGAGCCTTCCTAGTTTCTCTTCCATGTCACTCTGTCGTCGTCTCGTCAAGTATACTGCCAAAGTAGTAGAAAACAAAACTTTTGCGCTTCCTTTTTTTGTCTCGACATGTTACAAAATCTACTTGTTTTACACAAATCTTGTCGAGATTATCCTCAATTTGAGATTCAGACACATTTTAAAATAGAAACTTTTGATTCTCCTTTGGGACACAACAGGGCGAGGAACAAGAAGAAATCAACAAAATCCGTCAGACAAGGAGAATCTACATGACAATAGCGAATTGCAATACAAGGGGCCGAAAATTGATTTTGTGAAGGTGCTGGGTAAAGGAGACAAAAGAATCGGAAACAACAGTAAAATGAGAAGAGGGTTCGAAGAAAGAGGAGGGAAGAAACTGTTCATCGATGAGCATACGATGATTCAGCCTGAAGCAATGTGTCCTCTTCAAGTTGAAAACTGCCTTCATTTTACCAAGTTTCAAATGCACTAATGACTGTCAAGTCACGTCAGATCTAATCCCTTCTCCACGAACAATTTTACTATCTAATTGTGTTAGTTGTGCCTGGGAGTAAAGTCTGGGACTGTTTACTCGTCACTTCTCGTGGGACAGCAACTGGCGATCAAGTAGAACTACCGCCGAAGGATGACAACGACAGCTCAAGAAGACGCAGCGTCGATGTGGATGGAACAGCAGGAGCAGCAGCAGAAAAAATGGATGGAACATCTGGAGGCGCAGCAGAAGAGATGGATGGAGGAGCAGGAGCAGCAGGACCCATCGCGTCCAATCATCAATTTCTCGCTGAAAATCGTCGTAAACGAGTGAGTTTTTCTTCAATTTTCATTGAAAGATGGGGAGAACGTAGGCAAAGAGTCATGGTAGATTTTTTTTTGGAAAGTAGTCTTCTGTAGTCTTTGTTTTGAAGTTTTTTCCACAAGTTATTTAAAAGCCTTTGGAATCCTCGGCCCGGCCTACGCCGGCCTGTCGCTTGTCTACACCGCCTTCACAGCCGTCGTCCTCCTACACATGATGCACCATGTGCATCGCATCCAGGACAGATTCCATATCTACCGCGTGGCCCTCTTCACCGGATTCTTCGTCATCAAGGCTCTCGTCTACGGTATCTTCGGCACCAGCTACTAGCTGATGCTCGTCAGGCAGCGGAAAAATGATCGAAGAAAATAAAGATTTCTCAATCATTTTGTTCGTTTTGTTGTGATACCGGGGGTAGAGACAACAATGGGACAAGAAGTCTAAAAAACTTGAGATGATGAACTGAATGTTAGTCAACTTTAGGGACTTTGGAGAGGGAAGGGGACATTGCCACTGGATCTGACAGTACAGACAGTATTTTTTCGACTCTCTGCTCCTGGGTAGTACAGCTACAGTATGGGAAATAATTTGTTGCACACTTGGCTCTATCTCCCTCATTTTTCCAGACAATCAAGCAAACCAAAATAGATTTTGACGATGTTCATTCAGGCACTTCTGTGCCAAAAAATCAGCTTGCTAGCTGCTGTTTTCTAAAAGTTACAGGGTTTTGATCACTTGTGATTATTGTACCTATTACACAGCCTTCGAAGAAGCATGAGTAAAAATTCTGTCTCTCTCCTTCTCACAGCGCAACCAGACGATATTTAATCTCTCATCTCATAGTCTTCTTGGCCCGATGCCCCTAGCTAATGTCTATTACCGCGCCGAGTTTCAGACCGATTCGTTCGCGCATCTCTGAGAAATGTGTTCCGCCAACTCCGTTTTTGGGTAAACTTCGACCCTTCGTATCTCGGCCAATTCTGAACCAATTCCAAATTTTCGAAATGCATTCGAAAGGTATGGATGAGCTCTACAAACTTGTAAAACACGTCAAAACTGTATTCATTTGTCTTCAATATGTATTTTGAAATGTGATAGACTGACCTGAGATCCCCTACTACCTACCTACCTACTGTGTCTACCTAACGCAAATAGTTAGCACGCAAGCACGTTGTCAGAAAGATCTCTCAAGGGTCAGCCGACAGAGCATACGGTGCCTACAGTATGCTCTCTAGATCCTCTACAGTAACAACACTGGTAACGCCATGAGTACCCCTCGATTCCGTAAAATATGATCTGGATCTTTTCGCATCCTCTCTCCATTACAATACTCTCATTTCAGCACGGTCCCCAGCGTTCGACGTCCTCCGAGCAATGTGGTCGTTTTTTTTTAAAAAAAAATTTTTTTACTTTTTGTCCGGTCTCCTAAAAGAAAACACAGGGTAAAGACAAATCCCTCTTTGTCTAAAGAATCCACTTTTTCACAAATCCAGATTATATTTTAGTTTTGTCGAACGAACAAACGGGTATGCGCCCCTTCAACTGTGTCCACGAGCATACATGGCACCGTGTTTGTAACATACTGGTCTTCAATCGGTGATCTCCTTGTTGTTCTCAGTCTACCGGTAAAAAGAATCTGTAAAGAACAGCAAAAAAGCTCAAAAATTAATGAAAAGCCATAAAAATGCAGCTAAAAACCATTGAATCCGGCTGCGATGGGTTAAAGGACTGCCCCCGTGGTTCCCGTCACGAATTTCATAACGGCGAAGCTTTTTCCGCTGAGCTGCTGAACAAACTATATGTAGTGGCCTCATTCGCCGGACTATCGAGTGAGCTACCAGATAAGCCTTTAGAGTGACGACAGCCAGAGTTTGGATTAGAGCTGACAAGTTAAAAAAACGGTTTTTGGACGCTTTGATCTCGCAGTTTCAACCCAGTTCAGGCAAAAATTGATTCTTCTAGCTAGGCCTATTTGAAAACACTTGAGTACTGAGTGTGGAACTAATTTCCCAGCCCAGTTCCCGGCCCAAGTTTCTGCTTGTCTTGTTGCCCTGGGTCTTCTCCCTTATCACGGCGTACCGAAATGTTATCAATCGATCAGGCCCGTTAGAAAGAAGCAGGCGATTGCCTTCATTTTTTCAGCATACTCATTTATTACCAGACGACTTCGTCGCCTGGTGGCGTCGTAGCGCCAAACTTTTTTGCCTACGCCTGAAACTGAAGCATTGTCCTACGGGTCAATCTGTTTCTCTTGGACCCTTTCAAACCATCTCTACCACAACAAGAGTGGGCAAACAAACAGACAAACAATAGTTTAGATTCTCATTTTATAGTTTTCGTGAAAATAGAAAAAAAAGGTTCTAGAATGCCTGCTAAGAAGAGAAAGTGTGATCCGAAAACGGAAGAGCTGGAGCCCACAGAAGCTGATCTTCTTCCTTTTCAAGAAATTCGGCGCCATATGCTCAGAATATTAAACAAAGTTGGTTTATTGCCCTATGAATAAAAATGATTAAAATTTAGGTTGACGTAAAAGATTTCATTGAAATAGTCACATGTTCAAGAGTTGTGAAGAGTTTCGTCGAGGCCAATGTAGCGCAGATTGAAGTTCGGATGGGAAAAGACCTTAGTTTCCGCCTAATCAAGGTATTTTTAGTCAGAGAGACAAGATCGTGACGGAACAGTCGTAAGAAGAATAAGTGAACGTATCTTTCAGGAAGACGATAATCGAATCGGCCTCATTGCGTTCACAGATGACGGAACTTTCAACGATGTAACTTTCAACTCGTCGCCCCTGATCGGTACCATGTACTACGATTCTATTTCCATTGTGAGTTGGCTGTTCAAATCATTGTCGATATACAGTTCAGACGGCCGACGACGACAAGTTAGAGGAGCTGAGGAATCTTTTGAATGTGTACAAGTTTTCTTGCACTGAACTGTATCTGTGGTCCGAAACTTTTTTTGACATTGTCTGTGACAAGATCCACTTCAAGGAACTGGAAATACATTATCTCTCCCAGGAACAGTTGTCCAAGATCCCACAGGCGAGTTTACTATGAAATAGTACGAGGGTTGATTTGTCAGACGTGCTCCCATTTGGTGGTATACAAGATGACGCAGTTCGTGCCGTTCTCAGCTCTTAATCGTTTTGAGTCGCTCGAAATTATCGAAAGACACAATTTTTCACTCGACGACATTCAGCTCTACGTCAGTGTAAGTTATCAATATACTGTCTCTCGGACTTTTCTAAACTTCTATTTTTTCAGGAATTCGTCAATGGCGACCGTGGCAACCTCCGGAAATTAGTTCTTCCGTCTGTGGACGATGATTTGACGGTGGCCATCCCCGGCTGCTGCAAACTCTTCCACGGAGTTTATGACAAACCGTCAGAGACGGTGGCAGTGAATGCGAAGATCGATAACAACGAGCTCATCGTCGGAATTTGTACCAAAAGTCGTAGGCAGGAATGGTCCTGTATGGAGGACAATAGGTTTAACAAGAAGTGGATGACTGCGATCCTAGAACACAGGGACTGGGTCACACCCATTAGCTTTGGAAGACGCGCAGCTGGCCGATTCGAGCCTCTGACTAGCATTCTCTCAGCCAAACAGTCAGCTCTGACGGATCCGAACCCGTTACCTTGGGAGCAGTTTGAGGCTGCATTCATCGAGTTCATCGCTGAACAGAATGAACGGCTGAGAAAATATGAGACGGAGAAGGAGGAGAGGAAGAGAAGCCTTCGATCCGCTACCAAGAAAAACTAGAAGAAGTACAGGCCGTCTCCAATATGATCAAGCTGTATTACTCATTCTTCATTAAGTGTAGCTTATCCGTATCTTTGAATGTCTCGGTGTAAGAGTACTCAAGAATAGTTGTTTACTTACTATTCCATGTAATTTCATTATCACATGATGATTCTTTTCCCGTCCATTTCGCTATAGTTTGTTCAGCAGCTCAGCGGAAAAAGCTTCGCCGTTATGAAATTCGTGACGGGAACCACGGGGGCAGTCCTTTAACCCATTGCAGCCGGATTCAGTGGTTTTTAGCAGTATTTTTATGGGTTTTCATTTTTTTTCATTTTTCCGGAATGTCCTCCAAGTCGATGTCCATTATGGACTCCTTCGTCCGTGACGTCTTCGAACGCATTGCTGGAGAAGCTGCCAGACTTGCCCAATACAACAAAAAGAAGAGCATATCTTCTCGCGAAATCCAGACGGCTGTTCGTCTAATTCTTCCTGGTAGATATTTTTGTTCTTTGAACAACAAGCTGGAGCTTCGACTAGCGTGTTCACAAACACTCGACGAACTATTACCAACGAGATGTATTTCGCAGCTAACGAATTAGCTTCGAATTTTATATTTTCTTTGTTCGAGACGCTTATTGTTGCATTTTCAGGAGAACTCGCCAAGCATGCTGTCTCCGAAGGAGCCAAGGCCGTTACAAAATACTCTGCCGCTGTCGCTTCCAAATAAAGCCCGATCGATGATCTACAATTCTACAACCAAAACCCAACAGTTCTCTTCAGAACTATAGTCTATTCTTATTTCCTTATTCTGCATTCAATAAAGTTCTCTGGTTTTTCGTCGTGTAATCCTTGGCTGCCTGCTAAGGTTTATTTTGACGGAATCGAGGGGTATCATGCAGAAACGGTCGTTTCTTGGAATCCTTCGCCGCTCTCAGGTCTCGACCACTGCCCAGTTTCTTCTCATCCAGGAGGTGACAACCTGACCGAGTCGTGAAGACATCTTCTTGACTGGAGTTGTCTTCTTGTTCGGGTAGACGGCTGCTTGACTTGGTGGAATCACTGTAGAGACGAGCATCGCTGGCGGAGCCGTAAGTGTTGACTTGACAATCCCGCTGTGTCACAGTTCTGGGATTGGAATACTCTTCTTTCCACAGTAGATTCTGGTCTTGGTAGAATCGCTGAGCAGCGCTGGAGGAAGCACTCGCACAGCTTGTGAAAATAAAAGCAATGGAACAAGCCGAAAAGAATTTCTTTAAAGGGTTGATCTTCGGTAAATTTAGGTATACTTCACCGCTTTTTTTTGCGTTAGACCGTTATTTACACGAAAGCTGTGCTCTGAATGCAAATGTTGTGCTAGGCCTTTTTTTCTATGGATTTATGCAACACACTTCGACCCAACGACACTGCTCAACTCTACATGGCTAGTGTTCGAAATAAGGGGGTCGGAATTGCTAAATTTGAGTTCGCAGACAGAAAAACCCGTTGTCTTCAGTATTTGCAAGAAAAGTGAGAAAAAGCGAGCTCGGCTCCAGAACTCGTGAAGTATACTTCTCACTAGACATTTGGCACCTCATCCAGTGATTTCTTTCATTTTTTGCTTCGACAGTTCCAGAACAGAAACAAGAAAAAAGCTCATAAAATACATTAAAAACTACGCTCTCACATACACACATACAAGTGAAAAGTCTGTCATATCAAGTGAACTACTGGAAGAGACAAAATGATCTACATTTCTCGTATTTGGTGGGGCTTAAAACTGGAGGAATGTCTCGGGGGCAAATATACAATCTCTGAGAATAAAATAGGGAAAAAATTACAAAAATTCGAAGATTTAGGAAGCAGCAGCGGCTGCCTTGGCTCCTCCTCTCGGATAATACTTTTCGAGGGTGCTGTTCGGAATACGCTTCAACATCTCTCGAGGGAAAATTCGCAGAAGCTGCCAGCCAATGTCCAGGGAGTCGAAGACGGTACGGTTCTCGTAGTTTCCTGAAAAGCAGATATTTTTAGTAGAAAACGGAACGAATAATGATATGTCAGCTATGCAGTTTATAACTTCGAGCTCAGGGTTTTTAGGATAAGCTCCAACTGTAAGATTATATCCAGAAAAGCGTCTTAGTTTGCCCATAATAGCCAGAAGTATTGGTTTTCGCCAAATTCCATCCGTTTTTCACTTTTTAACCGAGTTTAGGTTGTGCAAAACATACGTTACCACATCCCCATATGTAGTCCGTCCAATTTTTACGGAGAATTTCTGGACCGTTTTTTTGCGTTAGTCCGTCATTTATCCGTATAACATGCAAACGTTGGATACTCAGCCAACCAAAAACTTAGCCAACCAAAATTTTTCAAGTTTTGGCTGCGTAAACTAAAAACGTAAACTGAAACTGGGTGAGAAATTCTCCGTAAAAATTGAACAGACTATAATATGGCCACAAACAAAGGGTTCAACCTTTTAACTACAATTCTGACAAAACTACATACGGATAGGTAGCATGTCCGTCTGACAACGGTTATATCTGGTTTCAAAAAAAGATTGCGCCAGCATTTCAGAATAGAACCAATATTTGGCTCGCGTAAAAAGCGTATAGCAGAGGAAACGACTGAAAGGCGCCTACCTTGAGTGATAAAAGTCTTCTCAAACTTGGTCAAGAATTCCAAATAGAGCAGATCGTCAGCCGAGAGAGCCTCTTCTCCGACGACGGCCTTCATAGCTTGGACGTCTTTTCCGATGGCGTAGCAGGCGTACAGCTTAATTTTTAGTGTTATTTCTTCAAAAAGACAAGGTACCTGATTTGAGACGTCCGAATGATCCTCCCTCGTGAATCCCTCTCCAATGGCCGATTTCATAAGTCGTGAGAGCGACGGCAGGACGTTAATTGGCGGATAGATTTGCCTGTTGTGGAGCTGTCGATCGACGTAAATCTGTCCCTCTGTGATGTAGCCGGTCAGATCGGGAATCGGGTGAGTGATATCTGCAAAAGGTGCTGAGAAGGTAGACATTCTACCAGGCAACTACAACTAATATCACTTTTTGAAGAATGTTCGACCTGTTCCAATTTTAGCTGACCTCCACGAGAGAGTTTACGGGGCAAAAATTCAAGTCGTCAAAGAAGCGCAAGATACTGTAAACTTTTAGATTTATAATATGGCTGTCTACTTTTCGCCGTCGATTCTAATATCTGGGCCGTTTTTATCCAAAAAAAGAACAAGGCATAACATCTGCCGGTCTGTTTGCACATGTAGAAAATACATAAAAATAGTCTCTTACCGTCATTAGGCATAGTGAGAATAGGAATCTGAGTGATTGAACCGTCACGGCCTTCGACACGCCCTGCTCGCTCGTAAATCGTCGCCAAATCGGTGTACATGTAGCCGGGGAATCCACGTCTACCAGGAACTTCCTCTCGAGCGGCTGAAACTTCTCGAAGAGCTTCGGCGTAGGACGACATGTCCGTCAAAACGACGAGGACGTGCTTCTCGCACTGGTAGGCGAAGAATTCGGCTGCCGTAAGAGCCAGACGCGGCGTGATGATGCGCTCAATTGTTGGGTCGTTGGCCAGGTTCAGGAAGAGGCAAACATTCTCCATTGAGCCTGAAATTTTGATATTTTAGCAAAGGAACATGTAAAAGAATGAATTTCATCGACGGAACCTCTTCGGAAGACAGAAACTGCCTTGGAAATCGCTCAAATTAGCCCCAGTTACCTTCCTGCGGCAAATTTTTGACTTCCTATGGCAAGACAACAAACTTTGGCATTTATCATTCACAAATCGAAAACCTTACAGGAAGAAAAGACAGCTTACTTTACAAACACAGAAAATGACACTGAAGTGCTGAATTTCCCGTTTTAAGACCAAAAAACCGCTGTATTCAGGACTTGCACCCGTAATTTCTCGTCGTTCAGCGTATAGGGGGTTATATAAGCAAGTTGGATTTTTAGAGAACTATCTATTTCGGTTAATGACATACCTTGGTTATATTAGAGTGGACAGTATGTAAAATATTTTTTGCCTTTTTCAAGGTTTCTGGTCTATTTGATTTTTCTGGGGAAGGTTTTCTTCAAGAAATTTGTCCTTTAGCTTTATTTTTTTACAAGAAAAGGTCAAGATCTTCCCCGAGAAGAAAACAGACTAAAATATTACCATTTTCCTCGAAATCCTGCTTGAAGAAGCGAGCCGTCTCCATGTTGACTCCCATAGCTGCGAAAACGATGGCAAAATTCGACTCCTGATGATCACGTCCCGGCAGCTGGACCAGACCTCCCTGTCTGACAATCTGGGCTGCAATTTCGTTGTGCGGCAAGCCGGCAGCCGAAAAGATAGGAATTTTCTGTCCTCGAGCAATAGAATTCATCACATCGATGGCCGAAATTCCCGTCTGAATCATCTCTTCCGGGTAGATGCGCGACCATGGGTTGATTGGCTGTCCGTTAATGTCTAGAAAGTCTTCGGCCAGCACGGGAGGTCCCTACAATTTGTTGTAAAACAAATTTGAAGTGGACAAACCTTGTCAATGGGCTTTCCGGATCCGTTAAAGATTCGTCCGAGCATATCTTCTGATACTGGAGTGCGAAGAATGTCTCCCGTAAACTCGCAGATTGTGTTCTTGGCGTCGATGCCCGACGTTCCTTCGAAGACCTTAATTTACCCTTTCTGTCGATAAATTAGAAAAGGACCTGTACGACGGCCTTGTTCCTCGAGATTTCGAGAACTTGTCCCGATCGCTTCGTTCCATCCGGCAGCGTAATGTTGACAATCTCACTGAACTGGGGAAACTTGACGTCGTTCAGAATGACCAGCGGGCCGTTTACTCCCGTCACCGTTTTGTAAACTGAAAATCGACATTATTAAGACGGGCTGATAGTACATTTCGATCGTTTTCAGTCAAAGGCTCAGATTGGTCATTTATGCCATGATTTTGACAAATTTACGAAAAATGACTAACGAAAACTCACTAAGCCTCGGCTGTGTGTTGTAGTTGCGGATGGTGGCCGTCTTGTGGGATGTGATGCCCTCGTTGACGTCTACGGAGGCCATAACTGAAATTTGTGTGTTTAAAGCAGAACTAAACGATCAAAATACGAGTAATACAAGAAAACCAGTGACAGGGATATTTTTCAACGACTTTCCTACTAAAATAAGCAAATTGGAGCAATGTAATCGGTAAAGGAGGTGAAAACGCGAGAAACTTCTCAAAGCAACCTTTAGACGAAGAAATTGAGGAAAAACATGTTCGGACCACGAAAATTTGGCAGAATGAGTCAGGAGAGGGAAAAGTCAATGTGTGAGGTCCTCGGACCTCCATTCACGCGACCAACTATCGGTTTTCGGCCGCTGCCTCGCGCTCTATTCGGCATAATAATCGAGCACGGCTCACTGACATCATATAAACTTGCTTTGTGAGCCAGTAACACTTAATAATGACTCATTTTTAGATTGGGACATTTAATTTTATCTGAATTACCCTCGTAAAAGCAATAAACCTAGTGTACCCGAGAGATAAGCGGAGGAAAGATGCCAGTTCATTGTATTCGAAAGATAAGGGGAGTTATGACCGAAATAAGACCAATTCACCTTTCTCAGGAGTTCATTGCGGAACATGTGTAGAAGCCGTAGCGAAGCTAGATTGTTTCCGAGAGCGAGAATAGAAACAAAATGAGACAGTAATGTTCCATACTGAGAAAATAAGAGCCAAATCATGGGAATCAACGGAATGAAATAGCTTTTCCATACATTTTGGGACAGTATATAACAAGGTGAAATCGTAGCGAGCAGCAAACAGAAGTGACTGAGAGAGTCTACTCTAATCGAAGCGAGCAGGACGCTGTTTCTGGAGGTTTGACAGCTTCTCTAGAAGCCATGTTTTAGCAAAAACACTCCGAATACTAAAAACTGATCAAAAATGGGCACATTTCTACTAGTTTTCGCAGAACCTCGTAAGGAAGCCGTTTTCGCTGTATTTTCCCCACAAAGTTTGACTCAAAATAAGCAGGCAACAAATAGCAGTAATTATAAGCAAATAGAACTTTGCAGCAATTTAAAATATTTTCAGAAAATGAATAATAACTTTATTTCAACGATCAACAATTTGGAGAAGAGGTTTTCAATTTAGTGGGACTGTGACTGAACAATGAACAAAAACAACTGAATAACGAGAGGTGGAAGAATATGAGAAAAATCAACAACGAATTAACAAAAAAGAGACTAATTTTGCTGGAGGTTTTTGACGATGGATTTGACGACGGCCAGCGGCTGTTTTCCGCAGATTTGAACACTGGCCGAGTTGGATTTCTTCAGCTGCTTCCAGAGCTCGTCCTTTTCGAGCATTTCCTCCAAAATTGGGGCTACCGTCTTCTCGACCTGCTCCTTGACCGTCTCCGTCAAACTCGAACTAGCAGCCACGAGAACCTTGAGGACTGTGGCAAAGAAACGGGGCTTGATCTAAAATTTATGAGAGATTTGAGCTAGAAATTATGGAGTACCTCAGACGGAGCAGCAGTAACCGTCGTCAGGTAGTCGGCACAGCGTTTGGCCAACTTTTTGGAGGAGCTCTTGTCCACAGGATGCGTTTTGACGACGGCCTTGTTCAGAAGAGCAGCCACGCACTGGAGGGCTTCCATCTGAAATTTAGAATGTTTGATGGCTGCATTTGGTTTTGGATGATAAAAGATGGAAACTTTCGTATTTTTCAACTGAATTAACTGTCTGTAAGCAGTTTTTGCCAGAGGCTGGGGTTAGAGCATAAATTTGAAGCGTGTTCTGCCTCTAGATTCATCATATAATAAATCTTCCAGCTGTCTTTTCAGAACGCCGAAAAAGAGGGTTCAACAGTCACTGTTCAAGTTTTCTACTTCGTCTATGAAAACAGTCCGTACAGCGCCATAAACACGAGGCAGTAACACTATTTTCCTGCGATTTTAGCATGAATCGAAATTCTTGGAATTCAACAAAAAAGCTCACCCGTCTAAAGATCCTTATCTCCTCATTGAAGCCTCCTTCCAAGAAGCTCGTCATTTCGCTGACGAAATGTCCCGGATACTTGAGAATGGCCGACGTGGCCAATTCACTGCTTAGACTGCCCTCTTCCTGGACGAGAAACTTGTTAAAGACTTCGACAAAGGCGCTCTTGACTTCCGGCAGAACTTCGTCATTCGAAATTCCCAGGGAGAACTGGAAAATATTATTTTTAGGTGAAAATAAGCCACATTTAAAGGAAGAATGATAAAAACTCACAACGAAAGCGGTCAGGGAGGCCACAGTCGAGCTGAGAAGTGGATTGCTGAGATTCGGGGCTTCCTGAACGAGATGATCCAGCAGGGAGCGGATTTTCTTCGGACTGGCAGTCATCTGTAATCGAGGATCCTGTACTTCTTTTAACATCAAAACCGCACCTTTTTCTGCTTGCTCAGCATGTCCAACAGCTCGACCGTGCGCTTACTGACGGTTCCCTCTGCATTCCGCTTCAACTGAACGAGACTGAGCTGGAGAAGAGGGACGATCAGATCCAGCTTGACGTCGCTGGGAGTCTCGGGAGCTGAGACAGTAAAGAGAAGGAGATCTGTGACTTTGGAGCGGAATTCTTGCATCGCCTGCGTTTTCTGGTCTCTGAAATGGTGAAATTTTGAAGGTTTTCGGATTCTGTTGCTAATTACAAGGCCTTTTTACTTTCTGAATGTGATCTCGGTCATGGGGTACAACAATAAACCCGAAGTTTTTTGGTTCGAAATCTTTGGATTATAGCAGCAGCTAGAAAATCATAGCAGCAGCTAGAATTTGCCCTTATTTAATCGGGTCTAGATCAGTTCACCTGCAAACAGGCTCAAGTCGAAAATTTCCCACTTTTTGTCATCTGTTCAAAGTTTTCGTTGAACAAGGAGCTTTTATCAGTTTTTATATCAATCTATCAGTTTTTCAAAAATCTGGTTATTCTAGCGGTTGAAATCATTCGGAAACATCCAAAACCCGTGAAAACATGGCTCGTTTCTCCCATCTAAAATCTTGAAGCTGGATAGGTTTTAGGGATTCTTCTGTCCAGTCGACTAAAACTGACCCATCTTGGTCAGAAGTGCTTCATAAACTCCACAAATTATCAACACTAGCCGCTTTCCAGAAATCAGCGCATTTCGTCCAATACTGAAATTCAGCGCTCGCACCCGTAATTCCTCGTCACTAGTAGAATGGGTGGTTATATAAACAAGTTCGCTTTTGAACGAATCGTCGGGAGGCTCGCCTCCCGGTGTATATCGGTTATTTCTGAATATTTCGGCTAATGGTATTCGTTGGTTATACTGGCTTATGTTAAAAATATTTTTTTTTGTTCAAAACTAATGAAAAACCTACTTTTCCTTTTTCGGATTCATCGCCTTGAAGACGCTGCTCAATTTTTCGTCCATCGCGAACATCGTCTCGTCATCCATGTCGCTGAGCGAGGCATCGCTATCCTCCTCCTCAAAATCGCCATTTTCCTTTCTCTTCACAGCTGCTCGACCGAGAGCCTGTTCTAGACGAGAGACCAGCTGCGGATCGACGTCTTCCGCATCATCTTCGTCCTCTTCTTCAGATTCAACTTCTTCTTCGTCGTTTTCCTCCTTGTCCTCCTCCTCCTCATTCTCGTCCACTTCCATGGCCTCGTCGTCATCGTCATCAACTGCGGCTTCCATTTCAGCATCGTCCAGCATGAGAGACTGAAAAGAGACAATTTTAGAGATTTCCTTTGACAGAATTTGGGATGCTATTTTCGCGTTGCTAGGATGAACAAGGACAGTTCAGAGCTCAGTTCTCAGTTGTGTCAATAGACTTTTTCTGCCTAGAAATATAGATTTGAATCTCCAGCAGAGCGCTAGACTCTTTTCCCCTTCCGGTTTCTTACTTAAAAAAATCTTCACAAACGCACCTCAACAATGTTCTGAACCTCTGTCGTCTTGATGCTTGGCAGGAGACTGACGTAGACAAAGTAGACGACCGTGCGGACAAATTTGTGCGTCTGACTCAGCAGCGAGATTAGGAGATCGATCAACACCTAGATTTATTTATGTTTTTGAGCCTAAAAAGAAAAACAAACAGCAACATTTTCCTCATCTTCCGAGCTGGCAATGGTCTCAATTTCCTTCAGAGCTTCCTGGTAAGCCTTTTTCTCGTCCGTCTTCTGACTCAGCTGCTCCCAGAGCTTGACATTCATGTAGAGAACGGTCAGTGAGGTTTTCAACTCCTCATTCGTGAAGTTTTTCACAGCTTTCTTGGCTCCTTTTTCGCCCAGAGCAACGAAAGCAGCTTTCAGAACGGCCAGATTTTCGTCGGAGAGCTTGATAACAGCACGTTCACCGGCTCGGACCTAAATTTTTCATTTTTGTTTAAAAAATGACAATACCTTGACATAAAAGAGCGAATCGACGGCATTGGCCACGGTCATCAGCAAATCTTCCGACTTTTCGCGCGTTAACAGCTGCTTCAAGACGGCCTCTTTGATTTCTGGTGACCAGTGAGAGAAGACGTGACCGATACGACGAATAGCGGCTTGGGGAAGATCTTGGCTCCATTTGAGAGCAGACGGCTCATCTAGACGACTCACAAGCTTCTCGACCACGTTGCTGCCGGTCAGCTGATCGAAGGAACCTGGAAATGAGAGAATTAGAGCTGTCTGGCGCTAATTTGTAGACAAAACTTTGTATAATCGTAAAGAAATACACCCGGAGTGAACAAATACTACTACTATGAAAGCTACTGGATATTCGAGGAGAAAAAGAAGAAATAGTATTGTAGTCGTGCCAGTTTCCCGACTTACTGTACTTTCAATGGACAAGAGCCCCGGTTATCGAAGAATCACTGGAAAATGAGTCAGGACAGTTAGTGTAACCGTTGCGGCAGGAGCGAAAAAAGGAGTTTGGATTCCAAGCTCTCTCTTCCAGTGTGGACCGTACTTTCACTACTCTCTTTTATCACTACTACCAGGACAAAAACTTCTCTCCTAGACGTTTAACTTGAAAGGCAAAAGATTCCAGAGTTAGATCAGTAGTCTGATTCCTAGGTTACTGTACTTGAACTGACTGAAAGCGCGTCTGAACAGGAAGAAGATACAGATGTTTCTCATAGTTACAGTAGAAGAGAGAGCGAGACCGTAGAAGTTACCTGTAGGAACTAGGAGCACTAGTTTAACAGAAACTTACTGTCTAGGTAGTCAGTAGAACAGTAAGAGTCACACAAGTGATGCAGTCCGTTTCCTAGGTTACTGTAGTAGACCTACCAGTCACCCGTCTCTCTTTCCATTCCAGTAAAAGTCCTGTAGAGAACGACCTTTATTGATAAGCGTAGATTCAGTGGTTTTTTCTTCAGAGCGGACGTCCTTCCGGCTTGACGACGATCGCCAGCTCCTGATTCTTCTTCCCCTTTTCTTGCTTCTTGTCCAGGTCGAACTTCCTCAGGACGTCAATGTAGACAATGGCGCTGTTGATGATCATGAGCAGCAAGGCGAAGCCAACTGTGCCGGCGCAGAGCAGAATGGGCCAGCTGGTGGCAGACTCAACAAAACACGTCGATCCGGCCATGTCGTCAAGGGGCAAAACTGACTTGAAATAGCTTGTTTGACTGGCTTTGACAAGTTGGAGATAATTGGATTTCGTAGAACTATTGAAAACTTTTTTGAAAGAGTTCAAAAGTACTTTACACTATTTAAAAACAAGGGCAAACAATTAAAATTACTGTGACTTGCAGGAAAGTCGTTATCGGGAGGACGAGAGTTCTGGAGCGTCTAAAATACCAAACGTCCTAGACTTTTGGTACTGAAGAAATCATCTGATAGCTGTTGACGCAGTCTTTTCTTTTTACGTCTTTGTAGAGATATAGTCGACCAAGACGCCGTAGACTCACAAGCTCAGAGAAAACAAATTGAACGAGAAACCGCTATCTTTTCTGCACAGAAGATTATGATTATGACGGCTAGATTGTAGAAGACGAAGTAGTCTTTTGACAAGCTTGCAGGCTGTTTTTCTTCTTCGTAGATTGCGTACGGTAATTTCTTCTTTTCATCGCGACACCGTCTTCTTCTTTGTAACTCCTTCAACTTGTCTTTTCTACAAGACGAGCGCTGCCAATTCATTGTCCTTTTCTCATTTTCTGGTAGATCAATCCCATTCAAGCGCAGCGAATAAGGGTACCCAGCAGCCAATTATACGAGTTTTCCTGTAGCGAAAAAAAGGTCCTACCTTTCCTGTCCAGATGTCCAATAATCTCCAAAAGAGTCGTCGAATCCTCTACTTTTGCCAGCGTTTCTGTGATGTAGTTGCAGAAAGCAGTGATCTGAAATTTACTTATTTACACCGTAACTTTCTCTGGTTTCGCCCTTTTCTAACAGTCTCTCCAATTTTGTGTACCTCTGTTCCTGTCTCAATGAGAGTCAGTCTCACTCTCTCTCCTAGCCAGTAGTCCGGAACCAGTCCCTCTGTCTCTATTACTCTCTATCCCAGCTTTCGATTTCTGTTTTTAGTCTAGAGAGTGTAAATTACAGCCACTCGACCCCCTCTCGGGTCTCGTAGGAGAAGAAGCCGGTTCCGACGCGTGGAAAGTCTCGAAAAGGAAGAGAAAACTCGCTAATCTCAAGATCAGATTCCTGATCATTTTCCCTCTCAATTCTAGTTATTTTCAGCGTCAAAAAATCACCAATTTTCAGAGGAAAACATGCTCAAAATAGTCAGCATTCTTCTGGCTCTATCTCTACTCTCATTTCAGCAAGAAAACGCCGAGTTTTTGATAGAAAACGCTAAAATTTGTAGAGTACAGCTTTCGGTCTCATAACATAACAAATTTAGGCGGTAGTCCTTTTGCTGACCCCATCTGGATACCAGTTTTGGATACTTGTACAGAAAAATGTGATCAGACTAGTGAGTACTGTGTGGAGAATGAGGAACTGGTGCAACAGTGCAAACCTTGTGAGTTTTAATTATTTTTACCCGAAAAAAATGAAGCAAACTATTACGCATTTCTAATCCCAACTTTCACGAGTTTTGAATGAAAAAAAGGAAAGTTTCGGTAGTACTTTGGCAGGAGGCCCATTCGTTCATATATTTGCTCGGATGAAATTCTTCATTCAAACTGTGAATAGAACAGCATTTTTTTTCCTCATTATCTTGTTTTTAGGCTTAGTGAAGACTAAAAACTAGAGATAGGAAAGTTTCTTTGTTCTTGGAAACTTCTTCAATATCCATAGAACAAATGGGGCAACCAGTTAGGGTACTATCAAAAGTTCCACCCAGTGTAATCAACTTTCCGTAAAAAATCATTTTGTTTACATCTAGCTACGAAGCCTGAAATTTCAGTGCCAGATGAGTGCAAGAAGCTTCTGGCTCTTCGTCTTCGCGCTCAACGACGGCAAGGAAACTTTGCCAAGAGTCTTGGGGCTCAGAACAGGTAATTTTCAAGTATTCAGTTCAATTTTTGTCCCCCAAGGAAGTTTAGTCGTATCTGGGTGAAAACCCGCTAAATCCTTCATTTTGCCAGAAATCGAAATTTAAGGGACGCAGCTCCAGTGTCTCTACAAGACAAAATTACGGAGCATAGTGGTCCAAGAAAGCTCAAGTTTTCGGTGAATCCCAATTCAAAAAATTAAAGACAAATGAACTGTTTAGGTCCAAGGAAACTCCAAGCTCCGATCTGAACCTTTCCAGGTAAATTTCCATTAAAAACTACTGTAACACAGTCATTCTTAGGTCACCGGAGACGTTAGAAAGTCCCGAAAATCTGATTCTACGAGGCACAGAGTCAAGAGGTTCTAATCATTCAAAAATTGTGGTTTTCTGTACATGAAATCGAAATAAATCTCCTACCTTGCCGCGCAGAACTCTCTGTTGGGGAGTCGGCTTGCCGGTAGCGATTCCCGACAGTCGTTTCATCAGAGCGTCGGAGAAGATGGAGATGACTTCCTTGTGGGACTGTCCTCCTTGGAGAGCCAGTTCGGCTGTGGAGAAGATGCGCTCGAGGACGCGGGACTCGTCACCGCTGGAAGCCCATTTCTCGATGATCGCTGAAAGAGGTAGGATCAAAATGGTTGAAGAGAGTACTTGTTATAGTCTCCTTGTCCTATCTATATCGAATTAGACTCGAAACTACGCAAAGTGAAGGCACGGCAACTTCTTACACGCTATATTTGCAGAATTTTCATGTGTTTTCTCTCAGCAAATTTCGTGTGCTTCACTATTCAGTAGCTAGCTCAAAAGGTTCGTGAGGAAAGCTTTGGGAGCAGAATCTTATGTGATCCGTGCGATAGCCAAAGCTTGGGTCTTTCGAAAGCTCAGCATAGTAAAACCTTGAATGGAACTGACTAAATCCGTTTTCTCCAAAAAAAAATGGAAGTACGCGGTTCGGAGGTCACAGTTCATACGCACCTTTTTAAGGAGATTGTTCTTCTCCACTCAATTTTGTTATGCTCTCATTTTTTTTACAATAAAAATAAGAAATTAAGAAAACTAACTCTTGTAAACAGTATCAAACTGCTTTCCACTCCTAGCAGCCTCGAGAATCTCCTTGATCAACTGATTGATGGCGCTCTTGTCGCACTTCTTCAATGTGGCCAAGAGGGCTTCGAGATCCGTCTCACTGAAGCGACAGCTTCCGTCCTTCTGAATAAAGGAGATCTGTTCATGGAGACTGGCCTAAATTTCGGTCATTTTTTTCAAGGCCTGAAATTAGCAGTTTACCGCGTGTTTACGTCTAATTGTCAGAAGAAGAAGAAGAAATTCGGGAGAACTTGCGGAGAGAGCCGTTTCGAGGTAGTCTCTCAGTGGCGGAAGGAGGGTCTAAAAAGTATAAATTTTCGACCAAAATAAGATTTCGAAAAACCCCTGAAAAACAGGCTAAAAACATACCTTGAACTGTTTAGCATCGACAGTCACGAGCATGGCTCCTATCGAGTGACAGATGGACATGGCCAGGAAGGAGAAGCGACGGTAGAGGACGAGTTCCTGATGCAGAATGACGCCGTAGGCCTGAAATTGTGCTTAGTAAAAGGAAGGGGAAGAAAGCTTACATTGCTGTAAAGACCCGTGTTGATGAGAATGGTGGCCAGTAGATGATGGGCAATGGCTTGACCGTTTTTCTGAGCCTGAAAAAGTTCCATGTTTTTCTTCGAATGTTTCGATATTCTTCTCTTTTCTTGATAAAAATTGCTAGATCTTCTTCAGAATTATTTCCTAAGCTCCAGAAATCATCTAACTTTGTCGCTTCTTCCCAGAAATCTGCGCATTTCGTTCATAATACTGAAATTCAGCGCTCGCACCCATAATTCCCAGTCATTCAGCGCAGCGGTTATATAAGCAAGCTAGCTTTCTAGAGAAGAGCTTTCGGTTAATGCTATACCTTGGTTATATTAGTGTGGACAGTATGTAAAATATTTTTTGTTTTTTCATCAAAACTTTCGCCAAAAAGACCTTTTTTTGTTTATTTTCCTCTTTAGAGATCTGGTATCTTTTTCACAAAGTTTCCGCTCCATTTTCTCCAGGACAACGACCAACCTCATCTTTGAAATCCATCTTTTTCTCGGCCAGCTCGTAGAGTCGCTCAGCCGTCCATTTATCGTGAATCGAGGGCAGAAGAAGGCTGAGAGCTGTCGAATAGCCGATCCTGGAGGCGGCTCTGGAAGACGACAGGCCCACTACCAGTCTCTCCACACAGTAGTCCATCGCGGCAGCATCTTCCTTCTAAATCTTTAGATGAAAACTAAAAATAAGTAAAAACTAACCAATTTCGTCAGAAGAGAAATAATCCCCTCGTGTCGTTTGGCCGAATCGAGCTCCGGAAGAGCGTAGAAGAGATCCATAACGTCTTTGCCGGGACGATAGACCTTCTCATCGGCTGCTGCTGCAGAAGTCGTGGCGGCTTCTGCCTCCTTTTTACCCTTCTTGTTGACCGTCATTGGCTGGAAAAGGGAAGATTTAACGCGTTAAGAAAACTTTTACAGAGAGAAAAAGTTAAATGAAGCAAACTGTCTGGTTGCGAAATGTTTTAGAAGCATGAAAGGGAAAGAAACTGTTATTATAAAGTTATTCAAAATCGTCCGAAACCAGCTAGGTAAAGAGGATTAGACAAATATATCTGAATTGGTTAGCTCTAGGCGTTGGTCCAGTTTACCTGTCCACCAAACAAATCTAAACAGATCGAAATGACTACTCATCAAGTAAAATGCTGAAGTTCCGAACGCTGAAGCTAAGAAATAGGATACACTCTGTTCCAAAATATGGGACAAATCGTTACCGTTTTGCACTCGTCTGGAGGTCGTTCACTTTATTCACACGAATATTCCCTAACGATGTGTATCCAACATTTACCAGCTAAATGAATCTAGCAAATATGAGAGTTAATGGCATTGTGAAGAAGCACAACGAGAATTTCTAACGTATATATAAAGGTAAGAGAAAGAGAAGCGGGTAAATTTCAAGTAAGTTTAATGAAAAGACAATCTTCTGTAACGAACAGACAGACCGAAGTGTTGTGTTCTCGAAAAAAAAATTAGCTACAAGATTACCTAAAAGCACTTCCCGTTCTGCTCAGAGGCAAGACTAACAAAAAAACGAACATTTGACTAAAAAGGCACAGGTTCGACCGGAAACAAAATTTTGTCCTGTTCGCGTTTGACGAGACACTTTGTGCATTGCGTACCTTCACTCCATACTTTCTACCTTACTTTAGGAAATGAAATAACCAAAATACACATATAAATATTGCTTTGGTTTGAGAAACCAGCGTAATAGACCAAAAATAAGAAGAAAAACACGAGAAAGAACAGTTTATAACGCAACTCACTCAATTTGATCTCAAAATAACAATCGAATGAGAGAAATAACAGAAAATCAACAATTTTTCGAGAACTATGGGAGAAAAACCTCTTCTAGTCGTCGAAAACGACTCGTTTTCCCTGCGGCTTGACCTGGCCGAGTTGCTGCTTCTTCTGTACTCTCGCTGCCCAGGAAGGATGCAGCGTTTCTGGGTTCTCTGAAAGATGGTTTTATTTTCAAGGAAAAGATGAGATTCACGTGGATTGGGAGCCGGTTTCCTGTCCTTTGCGCCCTTCGACTCGAAAATGGCCTTCTTTTGGTTCTGGAGCTTCTGGCGACGGTCGTCTCCGCGTCGTTCTATCTTCTCGTGCAGCTTGACTCGCCCTTTTGACATTTCTCTACAATTTGTGGATTTAGATGGAATCTGGTGAAAAGTGGCGTTTTATAGATGTGGGGCAAAATTTCAGTGTTGCTAGGGGAAAGTAGCGTCTAGAAGTTCAGAAACTCTTCACAAGCAGGCATGGGCGTTCGGAGCGAGATTCGAATAGCATCCAGCCAGTCCGGAAGCTTTTGAAGCTTCAGCCACGGCGTTTTACGTGGTGTGAGCTTTGAATGGTACCCAGTCCTTTCTCTAAGATCCACTTCAGGTTGCAGGCCACAGCGGATTACCGGGTCGATTTTGCCTGTTTGTTTTACGGATACGGATGCGACCAGACATGTGCGACCGGACTGACCGGTCCGATCGCACATGTCTGATCCGACCGACGGAGTATGCTTCAATGCTCGTACCGCGTTTAGCTACGTTTACGGACCAATCCGAACGCACATGTCTGCTCATAACTGACGTAACAAACTCATAAAAGTTAGTACCTTGGCTCCTTCTTTCGAAGAGGAACAGCCGCAAAGTCCTCGTCGTCGTCGACACTTTCCTCACCGGAAGATCCGTTACCTGGAAATGAATTTTACATGAAAATATGCCAGGATATGAGCCAAAGCAGCTTGAAAACTCGTACTTTTAGAGCTGGGACTCAAGAAGAAAGACGAGAATGGCTTGTTCTTTTCCTGTTCTTCTTCCTCCTCCTCCTCATCGTCTTCACTATCTTCTTCCGGAGCAGCTTCTGGTTTCTGTAGATCGACTAGACCTCCTTCTGAGAGTTTGACTCGTTTCACGACGGATCCAGTAGACGTCGGTTCTTTGACATTCTTGCTTGGCTTCTTGGTCGGCTTTTCCTTCTCTTGGCGAAGTTCGGCAGCAAGTTTCAATTGATCCTTCTTCTTCGTTTTCGAGGCCTATAAAGGTCGTTTTTAGCAGGTAGAAACACTGGCGAGAAATTTGCTAAACAGGTTCCCTATATTTTCCATTTTTCTGTGAGGAACTTCTCATTCAAGTTTTGGCCAAATAACGTTAGGACAGTAGGGAATGATTATCTCCGCCAAAATAGGCGGAATTCAGTACTGGCACGGAAAATAAGTCAACAACGTTTGGACTTTTCTTTGCTTTTTAGGCAAATCTTTTAACCAAAAGAAGATAATCAGAAACAATTCAGTTCAATCTACGCCAGCTAAAACACGATGGATAGAAGTTTGGGGCGCTGAATTCTTTACGCTGAAAACCTGGTCGCACCCGTAATTCCTCGTCATCAGTGGAATAGGTGGTTATATAAGCAAGTTCGCTATTGAATGAATCGCCGGGAGGCTCGCCTCCCGGTGATATCGGTTATTTCTGTATTACTCGGTTAATGTTATTCGTTGGTTATATTGGCTATGTCAAAAATATTTTTTTTTCTTTGTTGGGTCATAAAGCTCATCTGAGTCTCAATCGTCTTCTTCAAGAGTTTCTTGATCGAATTGTCCTGTTTTCCAGCAGATTCGTCTTCTTCTCCGTCATCATCACTCTCGGCCGGCCGCTTTTTTGGCTTCGGAGCAATTTTCGGCCTCGATTTGTCCTCCTTGATGCCACAGACACCCAACAACTGAGAAACAGTAATTTTCATCGAAAAGAAGCAAGAATTACCAATTTCCGTCGATTATCAATCGTCTCTTCGTCCTCACTGTTGGAACCCATCTCCACGTCCGAGATTTCTCCTTCCTCCTCGGATTCTCCGTCAGAAGCGACATCTTCCTCCTCGGATTCGTCTTCTCGACCGTCAGACTCGACTTCTACTGTCTCTTCCGTTTTAGGCTCCGATTTCGTCTTCTTCTCGGACTTCTGAAAATTGGTTCTTACAGGTACTTATAGGAAAATTTTTGTTATTTTTGAACACGAACCGACCTCTCTTTGTTCGCCTCCACCGAACAATAAGTCTTACCCAAGATTCATTTTTCTTCCATTTTTAAGCTTGAGGATTAATAGTTGCTCACGAAGGATATAACGATTTGTTACAACAAAAAATAGCCGTTTTGATCTTTGCTGTTCCGCAGTTCAGATCAGAACTCAACCGTTGCAGCGTAACCCAGAACCCAAAATCCATTTTCAGAGACCACTTCTGTGGTTCCCTTCTTCTCAAAAGGGTAAAAGATTTAGAATGGCTAGTCCAGAATATGGTAGTTTCATATGAGTGAAATCAGTTTCCTCACCTCTTTCTGCATCTTCTCAGCCTTGGCGTCCTGATACTGCTTGCCGAGCCGCTGAAGGAAGTAGGCAGTTCTCGTCTCCCAGTCCGGATACGTCTCTCTAAACTGATGCTTTTTGTAAAACTAGACAAAAAGGTACCTGAACATGCTAACCTCCTTCTGAACAGGCTTCGAGGTGGCCAGATGATAGAGACAGCGCTCAGCGACAGGTTTTGAGCCCTAAATGGCTTTTTTTTTTTTACAGAAAGTCAGGTAAACTACGGCAAAATTGAGCTGATTCTTGGGCGTCTTGCTAACTAGAGCGTACTTGACAACCTCGTCCTTGTTGAGAGAATCCATCGCCTCAAGCTCTTCCTTCATCTTTTCTATCCGTTTCTGTTCCTTCGGATTCGACTTTTTCTCGTTCTTCTTTTCCAAGAACTTGAGCTTCTTCTTCATCTCTCCTTGCAGGAAGAAAGTGGCCTTGTCGACGACCTTTCTCATGTTGACGATCTGAAAAGTGGGGAATTGATAATAAACTATCAAACTGAGGTTCGAAGCAAGTAAATACTATTCAAATGCTCTGATAGGGTTTTTTTCCAACTGCCAGGCACTGGGTGATTGAAAGTCGAAACTTATCGTATGACCTGCGGCAGCTTTCGCAGCCTTCGTATTTTGGTGGTAGACTATTAGTGAGCCTCTCTTGGTCGTTCTACCTTATACGAAAGTAGTGACAACTGTACGGACAACACCAGCGAGAACTGATGGAAGTTTGCGCTTTACTCATTATTTCAATTTTTGCTCGGAACCCAAACAAGCTCAAAGCTGGGCATTTCTTGACGGGATTCTTACAAAAAGTAGTTTTATATCATCTTTCCCAAATTTGGCGTCCAAAAGTTACCTGATTGTTGAGCAAATTGGCAGTCAGCGGTCTCTTCCCGACCTCCTTCTTTTCCTCCTCACCCTGTCCTCCCAGTTGCGGCATTTTGCAGCCGATTTTCGGTGTCGGGACTGCCGACAGATCCGCAACCACGTGCTCCTCATCCACATCCGACTCGGCGGCCGTTTTTGAGACCAGCGCCTCGGCTGCCTCCTTGTCGTTCTTCAACGAGCCCTTCTTTTTCATCTGCGCTGCTTTTTAGTGGACCAAATATAATAAAAATAGATATAATAAAATAGTGAAATAACTGGAGAAAAGGTTGAAAATTATGCCAAAAAAATTGGATAGTTCATTTGGAAAAGCTAATATGACACGAATGAAATTAAGGCTACAAATTACGTCTAACAAGCTCCATGGATTCGTCATCGGGCTTGCCGCGTTTCGGCTCGGGTTCCTTGGGCTCTTCGACCGCTTCTTCCGGCATTTTCCCCTCCTTTGATTTTTCTTCCGGCATTTGCTCCTCCTTTGGCTTCTCTTCCTCCTTCTGAATCTTCTCGGCAGTCTCGAGCCTATTCGAAAACTCTAGAACGTCTAAAATTGGGGTTTTCCAGAAAAAAAATCGATGAAATACCTCCAGAAACGGCAGCATCAACGACATCGGCCGGAAAGTTGAACTGCTGCAAGACGGGAGCCATCTGACCGGTCTGGAGAGCGTGACCAAAGCTGCTGCAGACTTGATTGTAGATGGGCGAGTGAACGGTGGCCAGAAGCTCTTCGAATTGAGTGTTAGGATCATTCTGGGGAAGGTGAGGCTCGAGGCTGGCTGAAAACGATAATCTTGCATTAAATGAAACCCCACAAGGTTTCAAAATGTAAGATTCCATTACTTTAGACGGAAAAGTAGTACTGGCAGAATTCCAGTCTGACGGCCAGTGATCAAAGACCTACCACTATTTTTCATGACCGTCTCAGTAACTCGTCTTCCAGCAGCTACGAGGGCCAAATCGACTTCAACGCGGGAACGAGGGCCATTTTGTACAGGTGCGTCGTTTCCGGTGCTGCTGCCCTCGTTTCCAGTACTCGAACCTGAAGTCCGTATTTTTGGCTTAAAAAGACAAAGTACCTGTCTCAGCACCGTTGGCGCTCTGATCGGCAGCTTCTCCAGAATTTTCCCCGCTAAGCATATTGTTCCAGGTTTGAAGATTCTCACGAACGTAGCGGCGATTGATGTTCTGCAATTTTTTGTCTTGTTTTATGACAAAGCTGGTATTTGTCAAAAAAAAGGAAAAAACTAACGGGTCCAAGCAACTGAACGAGCTGACGGAGAGCTTCGCCGTTAGGATCCATGCTGCCGAGCTCGGAGACGGCGGCAGCTCTACGAGTTCCTCCGGTGCTGACGCGATCATTCGGTCCACCACGGGCGCCAAGTCGACCATCAGGTCCAGCTGGGGAACGGTTGAGAGCCTTGTTGATCTGGAAATATGGAATATTTCATGAACTTTTGTGCTTGACGATTCTGCCGTAAAATTATCTTCAATAGCCCTTCAAAAAAGTCTTTGCCTGAACTTTTTGTCACCAGTAACGATCTGAAGCTGAAACCAAGGTCAATCACATCAAAGTTCCTATTTTGGCGCAAATTTAAACTTTGTTTAAATTTAAGCAAATTTAAACTGCAAGCTCTCAAATTCTATCTCGTTCCACCGAACATTTCTTTTTTTTTGCTGCCTAGCTTCAACGAGAATGAAACTAGATGACATGTTGTACGTGACAATGGGTCTCGCTACGAACAAGAACCGGAGAACAACTCCGGAAACTTTCTTAGCGACCTGCCTTGCTACGTATGATTATACGCAACGAGAGTTGTCGAACTGCTGCCGTCCGTAAAGGACTGCCTCGAAAGCGTCCTGGTATTATACGCAGCAGAGATGTCGAACTGAAAAAAATAGAAGCAAGATGCACCTCTTTCACAATGCTGTCCTTGTCAGAATTTCCGTCCTGAGCCCAGTAGAGATGATGAGCGTTGGTCTGCTTGAATTTGAGCATGAAGACCTGTCCGTCCGGGCAGCCGTTGACTGCCTTGAATTCGACGTCGGTCGGCATGACGGTGAAATCCTCAACGACCGCCTTCGTCTCCCTGCTCTTCCAGCAGAAGTGAATGAGTCCTTCCTTGGCCATCACGAAAACGAGTCCCTTCTCTTTCTCGGCTACAATCTTCTTCTTTGTCGGACTGCTGCCGTCCTCCAGCTTGCAGCGACCGGCCTTGAACTCGTAGAAGTTGATATTTCCAGAACGCGGGGCAAACATTGTAGATGCTGCCATTTCTGGAAAGGATTTGATAATTTTTGACTGAAGGAATCAGTAGTGCATCTTGTAGCTGAAGGAGAAACACGCAATTCAAGACATTCTGGGCTGAATATTATACTCTTTACCTTATTTACGACCATTTTTAGACAATTTGAGTTGTACTTCGAAGGAAAATAGACGAGAATACGAAGTTTTAGCGATGAAATAAGCAAGACGACGAAATCAGGCGAATTGTGACCAAAGACATAGAAAGTACGCAATTTGCCGTGAAATGATGTTGAATCTGAAGTGCTTGGCCCAGAACAGACCAAGGAATGGAAAAAAGCACAGGGGCATAAAACGAAGTTCGATCAGAAAAACAAGTTCTCTAAGTTGCATCTTCAACGTTCTCGCCTCTAAATGTGCATTCAAGTCGGTCAGACGCGTTCGCGGCTTGGTGAAAATACCGAGGCAATAAACTTTTTATCTCAATCAAACTTTCCACATGTTTTTTGCTTAACAAGCTTTGTTGTGGCATTCCACGATCGTGTATCCACTTTCTCTTATAATTGTCATCAAAACAACGTCAGAACATGTAGAAAATCGCATAAAAAGGAATGAAGAAGACGAACAATTGACAAACAAATCCTAAAACGACGCATCAAATTTGAGCAGTACTGAATACGGTACTGTCTACAAGCAACGGCGGGCATTCAAACAGGGTAAAATCAGCAAATTTCTCACATCTTTTTGCTCTCTTTTTCTTCTTCTTCAATTCTCAAGGTTTTCCTGCTGAATTCTATTGCGAATGCCAGCTGTGAACAGCAGATCATCAAGGAAGATCTTCTAGCAAGAATTAAACCTTGTAAATACTAGAATTTTCTTTGTTTTATTCAGATTCTTCCTCCAAAACATAACAGAAGTATTTATTTGAATCTACTTTCGTCTTGCAAACGATGGAATTGCCCCAATCTTCAAGGTTCGACCGCGGCTGGGGGATAGAGGTCAAGGCGCGTGTGTGACTGCTGTCCCGAACAGTTCTTCCCGATTTCTTCCCAGTTCACTACCCTTTTTCTCCTCACATTCCTAGTCTTTCAGAAAGCAGGAAAAAATGAGGTTTTCACAAGAACAAGCCATCAAATTTACAGCCGGAAGTATTATTTGGGGAATTCGAACTCTTCTTGTCGCTACAGCTTCCTATGCTCTCTCAGCGGCTCTGTACAATCCCGATTACATTGATTCCATCGACTGGGTGAGCCGGAACACAGAAACATACGGAAAAACATTTTTTTACAGTACTCCCAGTCGATTTTCCAAGGAAAGTCACCCCGGATAAGGAAGATGTCCCGTCTCTGGCCCCCTTTCAACAATCACTACCTCTGGGTGCTTCAGTCAGCGGCTCTGATGCTTATTTTTGGGTAAGAATTGTGCAATTCCACCAAAGAAACGAAGGAAAACTGTTCGGAGTTCCTTTTTTTGTGTGAAAGGAACCACGGTGATGTGGCCAAGTCACTCTATCAAAACATCGCTGCGTCCGTGGTGTAATGGTCAGCATGGATGCCTTCCAAGCATTCGACGGGGGTTCGATTCCCCCCGGACGCAAATTGTTTTTGCTTTTTCCTCCTAAAAGTTCTTTTGCGTTTTTCTCTTTTTTCTTTTCAAGAACTCAACTTTTCAGTCGTTTTGTCAAAGAAGAGCATCTTCTGGAAGCTGTTAGACGTCTGGGATTCCTCAAGGGAGCTACCTCTCCCCTCCAGAACCTTCTCCTTTCCGGAATTCTTTGTCTCTTCGTCGCAATGGCCCAGTTTCAGGTGAGTTCCGAACAGTAGGGAGATCAAAACGAGTTCAGTTCCTCTTCCCAATGCTCCGACTGGCCGAGATGCATCCTGTCGTCCTGATTTTGGACTTTTTCTACATGCTGCAGGTAGCAGTTATGGCGAAGATTGTCATTAAGGCAACGAGCTTTTCTCTCAAGAAGAAGGTCGAATAATAGATGAACTCCTCGTAATAAATGGCACAAAGTGAAAAATGTTACTGTTCTCAAAAGAACAGCTTCCCAAAATTTGGTCCTTCTAGCCATTGGTTTCACAGGGCCAGAAACGCTAGATTATCTCAAACTTTGATGTTGTCACACTCCGGAAAACTCTCTTGGTCATGTGGATTCCAAAAGAATACGGGTCAAACGAAAAGGGTCAAACCTTTCACAAAAACGAGAAATAGCTACTTTTTTGTCCTGTAGCCCTTCATCTAACTTTCTAGAACTTTCTTCAACTCTCGCTCCAACTAAAGACGAGCTACTGTTGCTTCGGCAAAGATAGATATGTTGATGTTGAATTCCCAGGTAGATGAAAGCTTCCCAGGTACGTGACTTCCATATATTTATTTTACCGCCAACAAGTATCTAAGCGGCTGTGAGGATCATGTTGTTCGGATGGAAGACGATGAGGAGCTTCTTCATTCCATGTTTGAGCTCCCAAGTCTCGGTTTCGCACTCGTCTGAAGAGAGAATCGGTTACCGTAGCAATAGTAATAGGAGCACTGTCTCTGTAAAAGAAAAGTCTTACCTTCTGTGACCTTGTGGTCATTTCGCCAAAAACGTTACAACATCACAAAGCTGAAAAATGTGATTGTTAGCAAGAAAATTGAGGTTTCTCCCAAAATCTTCCTAAATTGGGGGAGGGGTAAAAGATAACTCCCAAAATGGCTGAGTGGCCTTGTCGCCCCTGCAATCCGGGTTCGTACATTGTGCATTTTGTTGCTTTGCTCGAGTCCAGGTTAAGAATGGTATAACTCAAGTAGTTTTCAGTGCATACTCTTTATTTCCTCTTTCTTTTCGGAGTTTAGTAGGCATGATTGGCGACGAAGAGAGACTGCCCGGCTGTGACCATGTTCGGCTTGAGCAGAGTTCCTTCCAGGAAGACGTTGTGGTCGTTCAGGGCACTGAAATCGGGTCATTTACTCTGCCTGTGACTCTCAGTCCCGCTCTCTTCTTACTGTAAGGAAACATACCGGTAGAAGTAAGAGAGGGCAGTCTCGGTAATCTTCTGACTCCTGGCAAGATCGTGTTATCCATCCGGAAAGATCTCGGGCTCGATGATGGGAACAAGGCCGTTCTGCTGGCAGATTGAGGCGTAGCGGGCAAGAACCTGAGCAATCTCGACCAGAGCAGTGTGAGGTGGGATCATGCCGGAAATCTTGTGGACGCATCTCCATTTGGCGAACTGGGCTCCGTCCTGAAAACCACCGTTTTATCATGAGTAACTGCAAACTTTCCCAGTCATTTCCATGATCAATCGATCAAAGTTTCCCAAAAAAAACCTTTTCACTTTGACAGAGCAGCCTGTTTCCTCAGGGCAGGCTTCTTTACCCCCCCTCCCCCCCCAAACTTGGATTTTTGGGGGCGGCTAGGGCAATACAAATTTTCCGGCTTTCGTTTGCATTTTCCAGTTTTGTAAAGTGAGCAAAGTTATAGCCAGATTTCGTAGATAACGAGATTTTAGAGCTCTTGAAAACCGACGCAATTGAGGAGATCGTCTGCGAGAAGACCGACGCCAACCAGTACTATAGTCCTCTTTCCGTCGCCCAAAACACTAGTAAGTTGCGACTTATTCTAGTCTTGTCACAACTGAATGAATACGTGGCAAAAGATAAATGTCGGTGTGAAGATCTCGGGATTGTAAAAGACTTGTTGCCAAGAAACGGCTATGCTTGTACATTCGACTTGAAGAGTGGATACCACCACCTGGCTATGAGTGACGAGGCCAAAGATTTCCTAGGTTTTTGCTGGAAGACCAAAAAGTATCGCTTCAAAGTGTTGCCGTTTGCCTAAGTTCAGGGCCAAGAATCTACAAAATTGCTGAGGCCTTTCATAAAGAAATGGAGGTCTGAAGGTCTAGGCGTAGCTCTGTTCTTAGACGACGGTGTATTTTATGCCCAAAACGAAAAAGATTGTCTGTGATCAGTCGAAGCGATTAGGAACGATTTACTGGCAGCTGGTTTTAGTTTTTCGGAAAATAAGTGCCATTGGGTACCTTCGCATTCATTTACGTGGTTAGGTTTCGAGGTAGACTTACTAGCGTTCCAATTTTCTATCACCCAGAAAAGATTTGAAAACATCTGGCAAAATCTGTTGAAAAATAGATCTCCGACGGTCAGGGAAGAGCCTCCAATCGACAGTCGCTACAGCCCAACAAGACGGAAAATCTTTCAACTTTCACCTGAAGAAGAGCGAAGAAGAAAGAGAAGAGCTCCGGTTCTGGAACACCTTCTTCCAGTCAGCGCCAACACGTTCCTTGAAGCTTCCTAGTCTGCGAGAGCCACATAATTCATGTATAAGCGTAGGTGCTTCAGCTTTTGCCGTAGGGGCCGTTCTTCATGCACACAATGGCAATAAAAAATCGAGAGAACTTCCACAACACTTACTGGAGGAATCCAGCACTCACCGGGACTTGTTCGCCATCGAATTTGGCCTCGCAAGCTTTCTACCTTTTTTGATAAGCCCCGTGTTGGTTCTGTGCGACAATCCATCTGCTTGCGCCATTTTTTAGAAAAGGCAGCATGTTACCCCAGCTACACAAACGAGCTAAATGCATTTGGGAGATGTTGGAAGCGCCCAACGTTGTCGCATACGTAGACTGGATTATTAGGGCGGATAATACAGAAGCAGACGCGGCTAGTAGAGATATAGATCTGGATGACTGGAGAATCCGGCCTGAGGTAGCCAAGAGGGTTCAAGACAAACTAGGCAGTTGTCAGATCGACTGGTTCGCGAAGGATCGTAACGCAAAATGCTCAACTTTTTCTTCCAGATCCGCATGCCACGGGACGTCTGCGATCGACTGCTTTCAACACTCTGAACTATGGAGGAACGAGACTCGAGTTTGGTTAGTACCTCCCATCGGTCTTGTAGCTAGAGCCCTGATTTTCGCCCGTAATAACAGCTCCAGAGGAATCCTGGGATGCCCCGCTTGGCCATCACAGCCACTCCTTTCGTTAAGAAGATTGTTCGTTTCGAGACGGGAGAAAAAATCTTTCGAAACATGGCATTTCAATCAAAATTCGGCTCAGAATATGCCAAAAGCCCATTCATCTTCATCCATTTCGATTTCTCCCAATAAGGAGACATTCAAAAAGTTAATTCTCACTCAGTCGGCCAAAGTGGCCATACGTTTGAATTTCGCGCCCATTTACAGTTTGGTTCCCGCGGGGAAAATCGATTACGGTGACTCTCTTACACAGCAATGCCTACGTCCTCCGGCTTTGTTCTTTATTTTCGAATGAAGCGTCATCCTGCCAAGCTCAAAATGTAGTTTTTCTCGTAAGGAACGAGATGATAATCGAAGAGAGTGAGGAGAAAAGTGTAATTTCGAGCGCTGGTAAAGGATTTGACGCTGAATGAGGGTCTCGCCGCGAAGCGGCAAGCTACAGTAACCTTCCGCCGCAAAGGCGGCTGGTAAATCCCAAATAGCCATTCCGGCTTTTCGTGTTTCGTTCCCACCAACCCACCCTATTACAGATCAACGATGGAAATCGCTGGAGAACCTGACGTCTTTCAGCGAAGCAGGTCTACTAGGAGCCAATGAAGTCCTGATGGGATCGATAACGGAAAGCAGAGCTCCATCAACCGTCGCGATGTACCAGAACAAGATCAAGGAGTTAACGAAGTTCTGGTGGACGAGATGTTCTAAAGTTCCTCAAGACAAGCCCCGACTTCTCTTCCTGGCGGACAAGTTCAAGTGCGGAAAGATGAAAACCCTCACCAGTCACGTAGCCGCTCACAATTTATACCTCGGCAGTCTTCCGCCGAATCTGAGGGAGATTCAAAAAGCCCTACTGGAGTCAGCTACAATGTCTGCGGCTCCGACACAGCATAATAACAAGATAGGTTCCGAAGATTTCTATCATTTCATGACAACGACGCCAACATCGGGAGATTTTGCCATAAGAAGAGAGAGAATCATCGGACTCCTCTCTTTCCGAGCAGCCCTGCGTATCTCGGAAGCTCTACATCTTAAATTTGAGGATCTTGCTGCAGCTTCGGAGCGCGGTTGGACCGTCCTCATCAAGAAATCCAAGACAGATCAGGCCGCTCAAGGAGTCAAGATTCCATGCAAGCTCACAACATCAGAAGACTCGGATCGGAGCGACCAATCACCTACTCCACAGCGGTAGCAGATCTGAAGAAAGCCTTCGCCGAGGCAGGACTCGCCAAGAAACACTACACCTCACGCTCCTTCCGCGGAGGAGCGGCACCGGCTGCTCTCGAATCAGGATGGGATTCGGCTTCCGTCATGGTCACAGGAAGATGGAAGAGCGTGACGGCGTTCCAGGCCTACATCCGCCCAGAGCCATTCCCAGTCGTCTGCGACAAAATATAATCTGGATTTGTGAAAAAGTGGATTCTTTAGACAAAGAGGGATTTGTCTTTACCCTGTGTTTTCTTTTAGGAGACCGGACAAAAAGTGAGCAATACAAATTTTTGTGATTAGATTTAGTTTTGCCATCAGAAAAAAACTGAAAGAAAATCGAAAACTGACTATGAAAATAGAAGAAAACTGCTATTTTTACCGAATTTTGTCAAAAATCCGCATTTTCTTCTTTTTTGGTCGTCAGTTTTCGATTTTCTTCCAATTTTTCTGATGAGAAAACTAAATCTAATCGGGGGACGTATTTAGAAACAAAAAAAATCAGGAAATGAGTAAAACAGCTTGATCGTATTGGAGACGGCCTGTACTTCTAGTTTTTCTTGGTAGCGGATCGAAGGCTTCTCTTCCTCTCCTCCTTCTCCGTCTCATATTTTCTCAGTCGTTCATTCTGTTCAGCGATGAACTCGATGAATGCAGCCTCGTACTGCTCGAAAGGTAACGGGAAGAGCTGCAGCATGTCCTCCACGACAAATGACGGGAGGGCCTCCAGGGTCAGAGCTGACTGTTTGGCTGAGAGAATGCTGGTCAGAGGCTCGAATCGGCCAGCTGCGCGTTTTCCAAAGCTAATGGGTGCGACCCAGTCCCTGTGTTCTAGGATCGCAGTCATCCACTTCTTGTTAAACCTATTGTCCTCCATACAGGACCATTCCTGCCCACGACTTTTGGTACAAATTCCGACGATGAACTCGTTGTTATCGATCTTCACATTCACTGCCACCGTCTCTGACGGATTGCCATAAACTCCGTGGAAGAGTTTGCAGCAGCCGGGGATGGCCACCGTCAAATCAGCGTCCACAGGCGGAAAAACTAATTTCCGGAGGTTGCCACGGTCGCCATTGACGAATTCCTGAACAAAAAGGAGTTTAAAAAAGTCCGAGAGACAGTATATTGATAACTTACTCTGACGTAGAGCTGAATGTCGTCGAGTGGAAGACCTCTTCGAACTTCGAGCGACTCAAAACGATTAAGAGCTGAGAACGGCACGAACTGCGCCATATTGGTTACCGTCAAATGGGAGCACGTCTGACAAATCAACCCTCGTACTATTTCATAGTAAACTCGCCTGTGGGATCTTGGACAACTGTTCCTGGGAGAGATAATGTATTTCCAGTTTCTTGAAGTGGATCTTGTCACAGACAATGTCAAAAAAAGTTTCGGACCCCAGATACAGTTCAGTGCAAGAAAACTTGTACGCATTCAAAATATACGTCAGCTCCTCTAACTTGTCGTCGTCGGGCGTCTGAACTGTATATCGACAATGATTTGAACAGCCAACTCACAATGTAAATCAATTCGAAGTACATGGTACCGATCAGGGGCGACGACTCTACATCGTTGTAAGTTTCGTCATCTGCGAACGCAGTGAGGCTGATTGGACAAATGTCTTCCTGAAAGATACGTTCACTTATTCTTCTTACGACTGTTCCGTCACGATCTTGTGTCCCTGACTAAAAAATGCATTGATCTCGCTGATGTCAAGTTTTTTTCCCAGCCGAACTTCAATCTGCGCTACATTGGCCTCGACGAAACTCGTCACAACTCTTGAACATGTGACTATTTCAATGAAATCTTTTACGTCAATCTAAATTTTAATCCTTTTTATTCATAGGGCAATAAACCAACTTTGTTTAATATTCTGAGCATATGGCGCCGAATTTCTTGAAAAGGAAGAAGATCAGCTTCTGTGGGCTCCAGCTCTTCCGTTTTCGGATCACACTTTCTCTTCTTAGCAGGCATTCTAGAACCTTTTTTTTTCTATTTTCACGAAAACTATAAAATGAGAATCTAAACTTTGCCCACGGCTTACTCTTGTTGTGGTAGAGATGGTTTGAAAGGGTCCAAGAGAAACAGATTGACCCGTAGGACAATGCTTCAGTTTCAGGCGTAGGCAAAAAAGTTTGGCCCTACGACGCCGCCAGGCGATGAAGTCGTCTGGTAATAAATGAGTATGCTAAAAAAATGAAAGCAATCGCCTGCTTCTTTTTAGCGGGCCTGATCGTTGATAACATTTCAGTACGCCGTGATAAGGGAGAAGACCCAGGGCAACAAGACAAGCAGAAACTTGGGCCGGGAACTGGGCTGGGAAATTAGTTCCACGCTCAGTACTCAGGTGTTTTCAAATAGGCCTAGCTAGAAGAATCAATTTTTGCCTGAACTGGGATGAAACTGCGAGATCAAAGCGTCGAAAAACCGTCTTTTTAACTTGCCATGTATGCTCGTGGAACAGTTGAAGGGGCGCATACCCGTTTGTTCGTTCGACAAAACGAAAATATAATCTGGATTTGTGAAAAAGTGGATTCTTTAGACAAAGAGGGATCCCGTACTGCATATTGACAGGACTCGTGATTACCGCGCAGCAGGGTGACCTGATTCGGGTAGCGCAGCTTGTAGGCGAAGAGCAGCACGATGATTTCCAAGCTGTACGGTCCGCGATCGACATAGTCCCCGAGGAAGAGGTAGCTGTTCTTGTCCGAAGGGAAGCCGTTGATGCTGAACAAGGCCAGTAGATCCTCATATTGTCCGTTTTGTTGGTAGCAACAACAAGAGTCTAGCCATTCAGAAGTATAGAGGCACAGAGCGACAATACGCTCAGTAAGCAGACAAATGGAAGACTCTTGTCCGTTTCCTCGTGGTTTCTATTGGTCCCATTTTGTATTGCTTTCGAGTCAGCACGTTCTAGTCACATTGTCCAGTTCTACGATCACTCGGCTCTCAAAATCTTTCCGCAGTTTCATTCGGCTTCCTCGTAGATTTGGTCTGGTTTCCCGGCGTACAATATTGGACAAAAGTATGATTTCCACAACAAAGGAGCATACTTGAACAGAAAGGATAACAGGCATTGGAAACAGAACAGATACATGTTTAGGACGAGAGGAAGCGCAAGTCAGAACCGGAGAAGACATAGGGACGGCTAGTTACTTTGAACCAGATCTACTGTTATCCATTGAGTGAACTGAGGCACTCATGTAGATCTACCCTCAGAGAATGGAAGAATACGGATGATTAGAAAAACGTCTTTTCTGGTTCACTGTTACCATCCAGTACAAACTACCCAGCTCTCAATTGTCAGTCAAGAGACCACTGAATAGGAAAGAAAGGAAAGCCCGACCATTATTGGAAATGTATAATGAGTTCAGGGGAAAGGAGACAGACTGATACAGGAACGGTAGGACAAAGAACAGTTGAACAAGGACAAGACTCAGACTCTGTGCATTCATGCTCCACTCGGTGTCTTGTATTGGTTCGGCTTCGTACTGTTCCAGTAGCTCAGTTTCTCGTACGTTCTCTCGCATATACTTCCAGCATTCGACTCATTCTCTCGATTTTCTCAATACTTTTCCGATCGTATCCTCAGAGATTCGATCATGTTCTTCTGACTCCAGAAGACCTCCCTGACGCGGTAGCAGCTCGAGCAGTTCGTTTTCCGTGAAGAGAGACTGGCAGAGAGCCGGCTTCCAGTCCTTGGTCAGTCTCGTCACGATCGATTCAGCCCATCGGAGAATCTTCCTCTTGCGGTGGGAGCCTTTCTTGTCCTTCTCCTTCTCTTCGGCAGACATCGTCGAGTTGATTACAGGTTTCAAACGAAAACTTTCTTAATTGGATGCTTCTGAAATTTCAATTTTACACAAAACTATTATTTAGTTTTGTAAAACATTCTAAAAGTGCGAGAAAGTTTGCCTTCATAGCCTAGTGGCTAAGGCACTCGTCTCTCATCCAAGCGAGGCAGGTTCGATTCCTCTCAATGGAAAACCATTTTTTTCTTACGTTTTATTAGAAAAATATACACCATAAGCTTATAGAATGAGATTAAATGAGCCAATACAACATTTCAGCTCAATATGAGCTCTACAAGAGATCGTCTGAAGGCCATTTCGGGACAGTCAAACTGGAAGAAAATATGTCTCGTGGGAGAAAGAGTCTAGCACGGGGGAAACCTTTTGTACAGACGGGATAAGAACTAGGTAAATGTGCTCATCCGACGTTTCTTCATCTCCTTGAACATGGCCCGGTCGTCCTTTTCTTCTTCCTTGCCGGCCAGTCCGAGCCATCTCAAAAACTTGTTGGATTTGCCGTGGTCGATGGAAGCTCGACCACATTGCTCGGAGGATGTCGAACGCTGGGGACCGTGCTGAAATGAGAGTATTGTAATGGAGAGAGGATGCGAAAAGATCCAGATCATATTTTACGGAATCGAGGGGAATCGAGGGGTACTCATGGCGTTACCAGTGTTGTTACTGTAGAGGATCTAGAGCATACTGTAGGCACCGTATGCTCTGTCGGCTGACCCTTGATACTCAGAGACTCTTGTCTCAGACAGGGATCAAGATAGAGTTTTTTTTGCCTGCTTACGCTTACAATCAGGCGGACTCTTTTTGACAACTACTCTCTGTTTATTTCCGACCCTAACTACTGTAGCACCCAGAATCCAGAAAGTTTCTGGACCGGTTTGTCCATACTCTATCCTATGAGTATTCATAGTGAACAGTACTGATCCCGACCCCGTAAACCATGTTCAATCCGTACAGTACTGAACCTGAACCCGAAAGAGTGTTCCCCGTACTGTTCGGAGTACGGTAGTTGCAGAGGAATGGTTGCCAGAACAGGCAGGAGAAGGGCTATGCGACTCTCTGTCTAATACTTGACTACTGAACTAATGCCTTGGTTCTCTTGTCAAAAGAACTGGAAATTCTTATGAGAATTGGAGCCTAGGTCGTTCTTACGAAACCCCAAAAAACTGGACGATTTGCTATACTACCAACCAATGTCTCTTTCCAGAACTGTCTATACGTTTAGTTTGTGCCAATGCCCTTGATAACCAACAGAAGACTCTGCCTCTCTGTACCCTGAGAGTATCCTATGTCTAGTTTTCCAATGGTCAACTGCCTTTTATCCCCAACTCACCGACTTGCCTCCCTTGCTATGAATTCTTAGCTTTTCCAAGTCTTCTGGAGTGATAGTGATGTGATTGGCACCAGATGAATGAAGACTGTGACGATGTTTCGGAGTCGTCTGTGTCTGTTTCGCCACAGGCTGAGCAGCCAGCTCCATCAGTTTTGCGGCGGCTTCCTCACTTAATTATTGTCTTTAGAACAATTTTTGAAATTGCTATTACCATGCAGCTCTGTGCAACTTCTCCCTCTGAATCTCGATACTTCTCAGCCGTTCACGATGTCTTTTCTCCTTTTCTCGTTGCTCGGCTCGCTGAAAGTGATATTTTGAGAGTAGTCAAGAGTTATTTTTGTCTCTCAGCACAGATTGTTGTGGCCGCAGGGCCATCCCGTTCTCAGGCTGCATTGTTTGCAGCAGAGCCGCAGCCGGTCAGCTGATGTCACAAACGAAGAGAGTCCAATTCGCATATTGTCGTAAATATAAAGGACAGAGTCGGTTTGGGAAATATGCCAGTCATAAGAGAACCAGGGGTTCAGTTCAGTGAGTCACCTCTGTCATTCTGACCCTCTATCTCTCTGTCCCTCTGACCCTCTGTCCCTCTGTCCCTCAGTCCCTCTGTCCCTCAGTCCCTCTGTCCCTCTGAGTCTGTGACTCTTTCCCTACTAAAACAGCCCAATTTCCATGATGTCCACTACGTTCCCACGTTCCAATCAAATCCAGTCCCAGATTACTAGGACTTCCCCAAAATACACTCTGACTATTTTCGAATTCAATTCAGACCCCCATTTAAATTCAGACGCTTGTTGCTCATATCATCCAGATATTATGGCGTAAACAGTCCCCGAGGAAGCATGTGTGACAATGGGACAAAAGAGAAAAACAATCTGAATACAACAAGATATTGAACATTGGAGCAGAAACCTGCTGGTCCCGGAACCTTCCAGAGCAATTTTTCCCTTTGTTCTAAAGTCTAATCTTGGCTCTAATTCACCCCACACTCTCACTCCTCGGGGAGTTCTTCTGCGTGCCTTTCGTCAAAATTTTCCAAAAGTTTTAGACAGGTTCCGAACAGTGGGTATCATCTTTCAGAGACTTTTTCCCCCACAGAGAAATTCTATCAGGAACAGAGTTCAAAATAGAACAAAGAGTGTTCAAGTCTCTTGAGGACTTTTGAGTCCCCAATCTGCAGAGCCACTTGAGAAATATCAAAATTCGGCGGGTGACGAAGCCACTTCCTCCGAACGTGTGTTCAGTCATCATTTAGGGCCGTAGAAGAAGGCCGGCCGATCACAAACGGCTTTTCGGAGCCAGAGAGAGTCCAAATTGGCCTTTAATCCCGCCGTCAACGATGCTAACAATTGTCGACGAATTTATGGGTTCTTGGCAATGGAGAGGGTGATTCTCTTGGGAAATGCCACGAGGAGAGAGAGAGATGACAAGTCAACGAATTGGAACGGATGTGGGAGGTCTGTCCCTGTCCCTGTCCCTGTCCCTGTCCCTGTCCCTGTCCCTGTCCCTGTCCCTGTCCCTGTCCCTGTCCCTGTCCCTGTCCCTGTCCCTGTCCCTGTCCCTGTCCCTGTCCCTGTCCCTGTCCCTGTCCCTGTCCCTGTCCCTGTCCCTGTCCCTGTCCCTGTCCCACTTCCCAGTCATCCAAAATAACCAGAGACCTATTTGTCACTAATCAAATTGTGTAAAGTGCTCACTCACACCCCTGGAGGCTCGCCATGATCTCCCCTCTCAGTTCAGTGACCAAGCTTAAACTCTGAGGACTGACTGACAGCTCTGGGAAAATATCCAGAGGAGATAGTATAGTTCAAGAAATGAGTCATACTGTAGTCTAAAAATAGCCAAAAGTGGCCATGTTTTCATGCTATTTTGCAACCTTTTCGGCTCCACAACCTTGTCCAACAAGCCAATTACTCTACCCGGACCTTAGGTTTAGTGTTTAGACCCGCGACCACCCTCAAGCCCCTCTTTTTCTTCAACAATAGCCGACGAATTGGAAGGGGAGAAACGAGAGTCGACACGACGACCGGATCTGAGCCGTTTGGATGCTGGAAGTGCTCTTTGCTGGCGAGACTGACAAAAGTATTTTTGGTTTTTCCAAGAGAAGCTCCTCTGGGACGTAGTGTGAAGTGCTAACGAGAAAAAGAGGCAGAGGCGTAAATATGAGAGGAAGCTAGGACGAGTACTCTTTTTTTGGAGAAAGATGGGCGAAAAAACCCCTGACAGTCTCTCAGTTTTAGTCATTCAGTATCTCTGTCCCTCAATGTCTAAAAGCTCCAACAGGACAGCCCAGACAAGCTCTGACCTTATGACACATCAGACCCTGTTGTCTTGTCCTTTCCCGTTGTCTTGTTTTCTGTTTGTCCCCATTAACCTCCCCAGAGAGCATCCATGTGTGTCCTTTTTATAGCCATTGTGAACTTTGAATCGAAAGTAGCCGTTCGCTTTACAGTAAGCCATTCCGAGTCATTTGTGTCAGTAGATTTCCATAATTTGGAGGATGAGAACGGACCCGAAGGCTAAAACTAGATCCGGAAATGATCCTTCAAAATTATGGAACTTTCAGACAGACAAAGTGCGCCCAAACTTATGAAATGTGTTTTGTCTGCGGGTGGGATTAATTTTTTATGAGACTGGATGTTTCAATGTTTACCGATTCGGAAAGTTTTAATAGGAAGCGAGGGTGGAAAGAATGACAAAACGAAAGTAAAGAACTGAAATTTAGCCAAGAAAATTAATTTAGCCAAAAAAATTAGCCAATTGAACTGAAAGGACTCTCTGACGTAAGCCGAGTGTTATGACTCATAAACAGACAAAAATGACCATGCTAGTGGTCAAGAAGGCTTTCAGTTGGAGTAGGTCTGGCGTCATGACGGGGCCTTTGGAATTGGAAAGAGTCGTTTTACTGTAGTTGATCTAGTGGTTCTAATATCTTCAGTCGAGTTACTGCAGTGGTCTACTTATCAGTCAGGGACTACTGTAAAAAAGTAAAAATAAAGTTTCTCCCTATCAACGCCAGAGTTCCGAAGAATCCTCTGAGAGACAAGCTCCTACTGCATTAGGGGGTCAATCTGAGGGGCCACATCGTGTGAGCCTTTACGTTCCGAAGTTGCCCAACCTGTTCCATGGAACGCCTTTACTTCGTAGCATGCTACTACCAATTTACCGACCTCGATGCCTTGGTTGGGCAGAAGCGGGGTTTGAACTACTGTACGATGATTGGGCGAGGATTTGCTCGGAGTGGACTCCGTTAGAAGGCAAAAGAAGGCCGGGCAGACAGCATGTACGATGGGAAGATAGCTTGAGACTCGACAACCAAGTTTTTTGGAGATGGGACGAGATCAAATGGGAGGCTGCTAGAAGAGACGCTCTAGCGATGAACACTTGATAAACAAATAAATAAATAAATGGTCTCCGTATCTGAAGTGTCTCATTCCAAATCTACTGTACAGTAATACTACTATATTTTTTACTGTAGAATACAGTAACCCTTACCCGGTTCTGGCTATTCCAAGTGTCTCTCCCAATGCGAGAAACAGAGACGGAGTCTTTTGTCGTTCTGAGTTCTGCTCTGATGAAACTGGTACGATTCAGGTCCGTGACAGTTCAAGACAAGTTATGAGTCCAGTTATTTCAATCGAATACTTATCAGACTACTGTATGCGGCAGGGAAGTCAAGAGTCTCAACACAAGAAAGTGACAATCAAACACCAAAGATTTCGAAACTTGTGAGTCATTATAAGTAAGCCAAAGTCTTCTTTTTGACCTCCAGTCCATCCCCCCTTCCAGAAAAAGAATCCCATGTTTAGACAAAAAGCGACCGAGTCCAGAATGTATACAAAAAGCTTTTGACTCTTACCTCAAAATCTGAGAATCCACCGGCAAAGATCATCTCGAACTCGAAGGAAAGCGTCTTTAGTTCTTTGGGTTTGAGCCCGGCTGAATATAGAGAGTCGGACCGAATTTGAGAGCAGAATTCCACACACTAAGAGAGGGCGGAGACTGGAAGGGGGAGAGAGGAAAACACGAGCCTTGGCGACACACACAACTCTTGCCAAATGACCAGCAACAGCTGTTCTCTGGGCTTGCAAGCAGAGAGATTATGTAGAGGAATGAGGAAGGTCTTTAGAGGGTAGAGTTGAAGTGATGACTGGGATTAGCACAGGGCCATTTTTGGGAACTCTCGAACGTCAAGATGTTTGCGTGAGGTTTTGGGGGCAGTTAAGAGCCCACTTTTTACTAATAGGTTAGGGATGAGAAGTAGTAAACAGACTCTCAAAACGTAAGAAGATTCAGAGAGGGTAAGGATCAAAGGTTTCGAGTTGAACCGGACAGGTAACAACTCTTTGATATCAGGTCCAAAATTACGGTCGCCTTGAAAAGGCGTTGAGACTGTTCTGGAAAGAGTAGGGTCTAGACGACTAAAAGTTTTCCAGTTAATAAACTGGATCTAAGAGACAGGGATGGTCAAGTCTGGTGGCAGGATCCTTATAACAAGGAATATGTTCTGTTAAAAAAGAGGGATTACCGTAAGATTTTAGCTCTTCCCTTCGAGACCCACCTAGCACACAAACTTTGGATACTCAGCCAACAAAATTCAAAGTTCGCTGCGTATCTTTAGAATTAGTTGGCTGAGTATCCAACGTTTGCATGCTAAGTGGGTCTCGAAGAGAAGAGCTAAATCTTATGGTAATCCCTCTTCTTTTTGAATTTGACCATAGAAAGGTGTGAACTAAGTGTGAACTACAGGTGTGAACTACAGGGCTAGAAGAAGGTGGTGGTCAAGATAGAATATTTTTATTTTGAGGAGTCAAGAAACAGTGTTCTACAGTAACTGCTGATTGTGAGAGTACAGGGGTAGCATCAGTCGGCAGTCAATTTACGGTACCTTTAGTGGAGATACAGAAAACCTCTCTATCAAGATACAGTATCGAGGTTATAAAAGTCAATTTTGGCCGGCGAGCTTCAATATCTCCTTCAATATAATCACTCAAAGAGTCTAATCAAGGTACAGTATCCGGAAAAATAGGTACCCAAACCTACAATTCTCTTATCTCATTATTCACTGAGTCTACAGCCCAGGTACTCTATCTCTAAAGTTAGGTAGTCCAGCTACAGTAGCTGGTGCAAAACAAAGTACGATGAAGCTATTGTATTTTTAGGAACAGCTACAGAAAAAATCCTACGGCTAGTTACCGTATACCAATTAAAAATAAGGCCATCAAATCTAGTACAGCGGAAATCTACTGGAAGTTTGTCTCAACCAGCTAGACTTTCACTTATTTTTTTTCGAAAACCTTCAAGTACTCTCTACCCGATCCTATTGAGCTAAAAGCATTCCTCCAGAAAGCTCATCAGCCCCCTGCGCGTGGAACATAAGAAGTCTAATGATCCCACGAGAACACTCAGAAAAATCAAGAAGCACGGCTCTTGTAAACAACGAGCGGTTTAATTCCGTGACCCACGACCACAAAACCTCTGAACCCAAACCTCAGTAGATTAGCCGCGAGCTTTGGTTCTTCTGCTGGCGGATAAAAATAGGTTAGGAGAGATCCTGTTTTGGGTCTGGGCGAAGATAAATGATCTAATCTTTGGGATGTAGTAGATATCCATTTTCCTGTTTTTGAGCTCATTGGGTTCCGGTTATCGTGTATCAACTGGTTCCGGGGTTATGGAGGTTAAGCAATGGGAAAGGTATACAAAAACGAGACAGAGGGACAGAAAGTGGAACTGAAAAGACAAAGTTTGGACTCATTCAAAGAGTCAACTAGTAAAGCTGTCTCTCCAGTCGTCTCGCTCCGTCTAGTCTCTCTCAGTTTATATATAGAGAGACTAACAAGAGAAGACGTCTCGTGTCTCCCTACCTAAAAATGAGCGAGCATGACTCTTCAAAAGAATCCATTGCCCTCTGCTCCCAAGGTCTTCTCTACGACTATTGTTTCTAAGGCCAAAACAAGCAATTCTCACGCTCTACCAGGATTCCTTCCCCTTCATTTTAGGTGGTTGGTCTTTGCTTCGTTAGAGGGTATATTGTTTTGGAGTCTTTCATCGGTCATTGTGACGGATTATATGGAGAGACATTTAATTTGACTAAGAATTGGGAATGAGAGGGAAAGGGAGTGGGGGTGGAAGAATGAGGAGCCGAGTACAGGAGGTTGAGAGACAGAGACAGAAAGACTGGAAAACCTTCGTGACATAAAGTAAAGTCCCCAAAAAGGAAGACCTTCCTTGATTCGGAAATGACGGTCAACTAATTTCCGGTAGTCCTAGAAAACACGTCTGGCGAATGAATCCAGCAAGTTACTAAAACTTTACTTGTCCGAAAGAATAATTCAAAACTTTGCATATTTTTATTGGAAAGGTAAGAATGAGTAAACAACGATCTCAAAAACTCAAACTGGAACTTAACAGATTCCTTTTCAAAGGCAATCAAAAAGGAAGACACTCAAAAAAAACCATTGCCCTTATTCTACAGGAAAAAAAATGAATCATGATCCTTAGCCTGTTATCACATCTAGTTCCAATGACTTATCCAGACCTAATATTATATTGTTCTCTGGAGATGTCATATCTCACAGTCTCTCTTTCTCTGTCAATGGATCTGTGGTACCAGGGGTGTTACTATCGATAGAGGATCGTTCAGACATTATTTCTTTTTTTGGAAAAACCTCCGTAGCTACTTCTATTCAAAAGTTGTGACCATTTTTATGTAAGGGTCTGTCCAGTTCCAAAGCCTGTACTCTTAACCAGCTCAGATTCTATTGCATCGGGACAGATAGACCTTCCAAGAGTAGTCTAACAGGGACCCGTTCCTAAAATTTCGCAAACCCAGTTGCAAACCCGCAAACCCAAGGACTGAAAAAAAAACTCATCTGTCTCCTTTGACAAACACTCTCTTTTCATTCAGTATCATGTAAATCAAGAGCAAAGAACTGTTTCCAAATCTTTCCAAAAGATATCAAAGACCTACTGAACATGGTATAGTCTGTTCAAAATTAAGGGAGCATAATTTGAATTGACCCGCTCTTTTTGGTTAGCTGAATATACAACATTTACATGCTGTTTCATCCTCCGCAGCAAAGTTCCCGCCAATTTGATTTGAAAAAAGTTCTATGAAGAAAGCGCGGGCGAATTCAAATTATTCTCTCTACATTTTGAACAGACTATAACATGGACTGGTAAAAAGTCTCTGTCATGTACCTCAGTCTCTCTTCCTCACCCAGTAAAACCAACGCTACTGACCGGCACTAGTTCCTCCTCTCTGACTCTTTGCTCTCCCACGTGACCTCTATTTCTAATAGCCGTGAGTGCTAATTGATGTTTACCCAAAAAAGGACACGTTAGCTGCCAATAGAATGGCGCGAGGGGAAATTGAAATTCTCTGGGCCAAGAAAAACAAACAAAGGAACAGTTGTCTTCCCCTTCTCAAGTAGTACTAACGGATTATAAATGACCATCGGGGAGCTTTTCTTTTTCAGCTCTCTAGAACACACTCAACTGGTCCCGATGAACGCCAGAAAGAGTCACAAGACGAGAGCCAAGTTAACAGTCCCTGGAGGACACTGGCGTCAGAAAAATTTGACAAGAATGGGGGACTAAGAATCAGTTAAGAGACGCATGAAATATCACAGTGAGGAACGCTGGTGGCTTTTTGTTCTTCTAAAAGTGCAATTTTTTTTTAGAAAAGCGAGCATTAGGACCTTCGTAGTTTTGACTGAACTTGACAAAAACGTCTGGTCTTGGAATCAAATAAAGTAAGAGTAACTCGAATATTCTACTAGTAGAATACAACGTTTGATGAGAGACGGTCAGAGATAGATGCTGACCTTCATTTCAGAAAGAACCTGATCAAAAACAAGGCGAAAACCGATACGGTGCATCTGGAAGGAGTCAAAAGCTTTAAATGGTATCTAGTATTGATCTTGAACTGATTCCGGAAGAGGAGCTTCAAATTTGAATAAAATCTAGGTTGGGTTTTACACTCACAGATCCGATAGTAAAGCCAGTCTTTTAGCCGTCACATTCTCTTGAATAGACCTTTTTGTGAAGCTTTATCTTTTTCTTTATACGTATCCTACCTCAGAAGAATATCTGTAAGGAAGAGAATTCCATCGTAAAGTAATCATCCAATTGCCATCTTTCTGAACTCTGTTCGGGACAATCTTCTGGCTCTAGAAACAAAAGTTGGCCCAACTTTAGTAGAAAGCAGGGTCCTCCATCTGATCTGCTGATCTTGTCCAATTCGGGGTTCATTTTTCGACAACTTTCATCCAGTTGTTTCCGTCTTCATTGGACACTTTCCAAGCCAAGTCAAAGATTCGTCTCTTGTGCGATGTCTTTTAGTTTGTCTTATTGCGGATTTCTCCATTTGGAATATGATCTAGAAGTGAGATTCCAAGAAGCAATGGGAGAACTGTTTAATAAGCTGAGAAACAGGACGAAGCCCAGTGAAGACTTGTTAACTATACTAGATCACAAGGACCAAAATTAGGGACTCGAGAAGATTTTTAACCGACTCGGCAGGTCTCGTTGAGTTTTGAATCTTAGATTTAGATTTTAGAAAAAAAGCTGTCCTGTAGTCCGCGACACTCTTCGGATTGTGATAAACTTTTAAGCAGGGTGCTAAATTAGCAGGAGCTCAAGGTGACACATTTTTGAGGGAAAACTTGGTGTACATGTTCAACTCTGCCAAATACCAATTTTTCATTGAAATCTTTTTGATCTCCTTGCAAAAGTTAAAAATGTTTCTCCCTCGCTGCAGCAGCTTCCGAAAATATCCTGTCCTCCTTTCCCCTTTTTCGACCTCGTGAGTCTCGACAATTGTTTCCCAATCTGCGGCTCCCACAGGAAATCTGATTGCTCCTTCGGCCCCTCTTCACGGACTTTTCAAAGTCCAAAAATAACTGCCCGAAACAGAAATTATGACCATCGTTCCAGCTTTATTGCACTTTTCGGGCAGGCAAAAAGACGCATTCGGAACTGCTGAAAAGAGGAAGCTCTCGGGAAAATAGAAAAAGGAACGTCTGAGGTTACTGTGGAAAGCCCCCCTACTCTCTCTTAGTTTTGAGTATCCGAGTCTCTGACCTCTTGGGAGGCTACGTGATCTATGCGAGAGTCAAAGAACAAGACTAAATGGCTAAAAATAGAGGGAGAGTCGGGTGAACAAAGGCTGCATTGAGGGTGTCTTGAGTTGTGCAAAAATGAGTACCAGTTCTTTGATCCGGAGTCTCTCTGTCTTATTTTTGACTCTTCCCGCTTGTTACAATTATTTGGCTATCTGTTTTTCTACTACTTATTTCTCTGTGTCCTTGTCCTTCTGTCCCTTTCAGAACCTCAGTCCAGTAGATCTACCAAGAGACGTCACCTACTTCGAGCAGAGAACAAGAGGAAGCAGTGGTTTTTGCCGAGCCTAGTGAAGGCAAATAAATCCAGAAGCCTAGTAGAGAGCACTGTGTGAATGTCCGAGAGTCGAGAATCGAGAGAAATGAGATTGAAGCCGAAGTCAGGAAGTCGTCTACACTATCACAGCTGAGCTCTGGAAACGAAGGTCATGAATGAGGAAATTCGAGCAATACGTCTACCGAGCCACCAGAAAGCCAGTCCTTCTCTGTGTCTGTCCCTTTCAGAAAAATCTGTTGATTGAATCGTTCATGACGTCGCCTACATCTGGAAGAGCTGTGCCTTATGATGCGATGAGTATGAGTCCGTCATTGATTCAAGGAGCCTGAGTCAGAGTCATAGACACTGGCCGATTTGTTCTTCAAGTTCCGGAATCAGCTTCTTGACGTCATCTACATCAAGTCAGTTTGCTGTCAGGAACTTGAGCACTGGAAGAGCACTCATGGCCAGGTAGCCTACCCAATCTTTGTCTAAATACCAGAATTTTCAGATCCTCAAGAAGCTTGTGGAACCAGGAGCCGGAATTGAGAGAGCAGGAAAGTCAGATAGTCGAGTATAGAGAGGAGCAGTGTAGAGAGTTGAAGCCGAGCTACAGAGAAGAGTCAGGACGTCGCCTACACGAATAGAGCTGGGCTCTTGATTTGCCAGCAGAAAGAAAAGTGAGAGAAGAGTTCGAGCACCAATTCAAGGAAGTCACCGAAAATCCAGCCAATCTTTCTGTCCCTCTGTCCCCAGTCTCTCAGACTCTCAGTTTCTCTGTCACTCTGCCCCCTGTCTCTCTGTCCCTCTGTCCTTCCCCTCTATCTGTCTGTGTGCCCCTGTTCAAACCCTCCCCCTCCAAAACATGTCGCCAGACTGGGCTGTCTATCTCTCTCAGTGGCACATATCACATCATCCCCTGCCCGAAACAGAAAGACATACATAGAGACAGGGTCTCCAGAGATTTGGCAGTTTCTTTTAAATGTCCGCACACTTGCCTCTTTCCGAGCACGAGTCTTCTTGTTTGCTCGTGTGGAGAGTTTATACCACAAAGTGACAAACTGCCTGCAGATTTGTCAAAGCAAACTTGTCAAATTGGGGGTTTGGAGAAAACAAAAGGGAGGAGAGGAGGATGGGGATCTGTACAAGCCATCTCGTTTTGGATAGTTGAAGAACACAACTGCATTGAACCTATAAGTTTCAGATACTCTGCGGACAAGATTTGTTGTGAGTCTTTAATCTCGAGAACTGACCAAAAAGTATATAAACTGAGCTAGACAGTCTTTACTTCCAAAAAGGGTCATATCATCTGGACTGATCTAAAAAACAGCTCACCCTTACAACTGAAAAAACACGTTCACCTGGACTATGAATTTTATTCAAAAGATGCTAAATTCCCAAAACTAGTTTTCCTGTCCCAGTAACTGAGTCATGTTCAGTCCATATCACATGACCTGGTTCTTATTGTCGGTCTGTTATTCTCATCAGGTCAGGGTTACCGGAACTCCCTGCTGTTCGAACCCTCGGAACTCATTAGAATCATACCAAGCTTTGAAACTAATCTGGGAGAGTTCAAAAGTTCCTCTCAAAAGACCAGTCAAGCCTCCTTTTCAACCCTCAACGGATAATCCCACCACTCATCCTGTCCTTTTTCCAATAGTTTCTCGTGGTTTTTGAGTCACTATGCTCCCTTAGTCCAAGGAGGTGTCAAAACAATATCTCTGACAGATTGCACTAGAGATGTGGCTGCACTACAAATATTTTGTCCTAAGGGGTTCAAGAGAACAAGTTCTCCAAAGTCAAACGACTCTCTCTGCAGTTTTATGGCCAAGAGACTCCCAAAAATATAGCCAGATGAGAGCTTGAGATGGAAATAGGGAAGAGTCTGCAGTTTTTATAGGGCTTCTAGTCTCTTGGAGCGAGAATTCTTCAGCAAAGACCGTTAAAACTGGTTTGTGCAAACTCTGTAGCTTACGAATGTAAGAACTATCAAAATGGCCAAGATGGCCAAGTGGTTAGCGCAGCGGCCTGTCAAACCGAAGCTCCGGAGTTCGACTCCATATCGCTCTTTTTCTTTTTGTTTTCGGAATAAATCAAGCTCCCAAGTTTTTTTTCCGTTTTGAAATTGGCAATTAAACTATTATGAATTACTGTAGTTTTTTTTAGTTTGTAACCTGACAGTAAAGAAATGCGAAAAAACGTCACTTTTTTCCACTTTGTTTGGTATACACTTTCATGTTCTCCCGGCAGTCCAACATAAACACTTCGGTGTCTTCTTCCTTCTCCCGCTGGGACTAATTCCGGAGCAACATAAACACTGACATAATCCCATAAAGCCTACCTGTTTTGTACGAAGAGCCTGTGCTCCTAACATTTTCAAAGACGGGGGGCTTGAAGAAGACGACGGGACGATAGAGAGACGAACAAGTGTTTGAGGAGGAGCTGTCCTAAGGGGCCCTCCTTTGATAGATAGGCTGCTCCGGACGGGTGGGGGCGGAGCGGATGATTTTGAGGAAAGGATGAGAAGAGTACAGGGGACAATGGCAAAACCGATTCTGAACGAAAACAAAAATCTTTTGACAAAGAAAAAAATATGAATCAGGAGACAGGATAGTTTTTATTGACTACCGCCTTTGAAGACTAGTCCAGTCTGGAACCAAACTCTGGAACTTCCAGGGCAGTACAATTATTCCTTTCCGCCATAGATTGAGTGATTGAATTTAAAATGATCAAGGACCGGGACGAAAACTACAATTTACTCAATGAGCTACTTTGAGAAGATGCTCCTCTGGTCGGCAAGTTCTGACAGTGATTGCGTAATTATTGTAGCCGGGAAACAGTCCAAATAGGTCTCTCCTGTTCCTTACTCCTCTCTGACCTTACAATTAGTTAGACGTCCTCGCAACTTTTGACTAACATTTCTCCCATTGAGGAAAGGATGAGAAGAGTACAGGGGGACAGAGAAGTCACGATCCCTTCAGTGAGAACAATTAACAAAAAGAGCAAACATCTGTCTCCGTTCCCTGCCTTTTACAAAATATGGCTCCTAAAAAGAGAATGTCGAGGAAGACGCTTTTAGCATCAACGAGGGCACGTCAAGGAGAGGACGCCTCAGACAAGCCTTATGAAGGCTGGCGTTGGATAAAGAATACGGAGTAGAGAACGTGGATCTGACTAGGAGATAGAGACAGAGGCTGTCAGAGCCTAACTTACTGAAAGTTGCTGTATACTTAAACGTGTCAAGTATAATCCAGTCTTCTTTAACAAGTCAAACTACTGAAAGTCTCTTCAAAAGCGATTCAGTTGCTCGTAGTCTGTTCGTCTAGCACAGTTGCTCCGGATGTCGTCTGTCGGTAGGTTCTACTTGTCATCGTCTCTAACTTTTCTGTAGAGGAATTGGACAAGATGGAGGAAATTCTGAACCGAGATGACTGCCAATCTGCACCTCAACTGGTCCAGGAGATTGTCAGTGAGCATCCGAACAAGACGGACGAGGAATGTGCCACTCTGACGAAGGAATTTGATCCGGCCACCTGGAATCCGGCCATGGAAATTGTCCGCCTTCCGGAAGTATTCAAGCGCATCGTCCAGCTGTCGAGTCTGGAGACGCAGAAGAACATTCTTCTCGTCAACAAGGGACTCTGTGCTCGTACGATCGATGTCGAGAAGATCATCCCCAGCAAGCACTACAACAAGGAGACTCTGGAGCTGGCCGAAAAAGATTTCAGAGTGCGCAAAAAATTGATTTTATTTTGGTTTTGTTCAGATTCCCGGAAGAGACAACAAGTACGTTGACTACAACCACTACGACTACAACAACTATCACTACAACCAAGGTGAGTTTTCAACCGGTTAAAAATCCGACTCGCGTCAATACTGACCGAATCCGTGTCAGTAAGACGCGTTTTCGGGGGAAACAAATTTTACATAAAAACTTGGCACCGGTTTTAACAGGGGCTATCGCGTAGAGCTCATGTTAAACATGGGTAACAATGTTTCTTGATTCCATCGAAAAAGCTCCTTCGGGCCCGGTGGAAAAACCTCCATGCGTGGATCTAAACTATTAAACAGCTTTGATGGCTGTCGCTGACTCTGTGTTGTTTGTCTCTTTGTCTGTGGCCACGATAATCGTCGTAGCAGGTCAAAAGTTGTCAGAATTAAATAGCAAGTTACTTTTGAACTTGAAGTTAGAGCAGACTTTGGCTTCTGCTGTATCAGAAGCAAGTAGAAAACGTTAGAAAACGGTAAAGATCAGGTAGAAAAGCTTGGCGGCGACGAAATCGTCTGGTAGCATGTTAAACTGAAATGACTCGAAGACCAGTTTATACACAAAGGCCACATTGAAAGCATTCACTGCAAGCCAGTGAGCCGAAAAAGGCCGACTTTGGACAGAAGGATCTAGACTTTCTCGACTACAAGAGGTACATGTACGAAAAGATTTGTTTTTTAAGCGGTGAGAGCAGGAATCTGGTCGTCGTCATTATTCGTACTGACGTCTTCATTCATAAGAATGGAAAATACAAGAGGGAATATGGTGATCTGGTAGAAAGACCTTAGCTATAAGTTTTTCTGTTTCTCTATATAGCAACTCTCATAATCACCGATTGTGAGATCAATCTCAATCGTCCCGCACAGTTCTCACACTACGCTTCGATCATAAACTCGGAGAAAAAGAAAGCGCCCTCAATGATCTTCCTCCGCCTCACGCTCGTCTTTTCTGTAGTAACTGGACGCACCTTCACCTTTGGTAACTTTCCATCTCCCAAAGAGAAAGTCAGATGTTCAGAAGAGATCTTGAGACTGAAATGTGAGGCTCTGCCGTTCCGAACGCAGTTCAAGGACATGTCCTGTTCCATTTCCACAAGCACGACTGAAGACTGTTCCAGATTTTTGATCTTTGAGGGAAAGTTGAAGGTCAAAAAAGGAACAGAGGCTGTCTACAGGAATACAATGTTTGAGGCTAGAAATTTTAATTTTAGCATAAATTTAAGTTTTCAGGGAGAGGACAAGAAAATGTGCATTATTTGTAGGTTGAAGCTTGTCTTAGAAAACTTGAACTTTTAGCCTGGGAAGGCCAATGTGGCCGGTCAACTTCAAACTCGGAGTTTTGTACAAAAGTCGTCGCTACCAGTAGATTCTCATGTACTCTTTCAGTCGAACTATTTTCAGAGAAAACGTTTTTCGAAGCAGCCGAAGACTGTACCAACATGGGCTATACTCTCTTCTGTCCCCATTCCGACAACCAGTTGCAGAACTTTTGGAGTTGGGGTTCTTTTTGTAAAGAATCTGAACATTTTTCAGAACTGGTCGTCGATTACAATGACCAAGAGTTTTGGACTGGAGTCGGCACCTACCAGACAAAGTGGCTCTTTCATGATCGCAGTACACTGGATTTCTATCGTCTGAATCCCAAGCACGGTAGATTTCTATCGTTCATTTAAATTTTTTCCAGATTTCCCAGAGAACGAAGCCTTGGCTTTGGCCTTCACCTCAAAGTTCAGAACTCATAACTATCTTGGCTACACCAAAGTCTATCCAGCTTCGACTCTGTTGGCCTATGTTTGCGTCAGAAAAGCTATCAATCCTTATGTGGTGGTCAAGGAACCTGAACCGTATGCATATGCGCTTTTGAGACCTAAAATTGGTTCAGATTCCAGGAAGAGACAACAAGTACGTCGACTACAACGACCACTACGACTACAACAACTATCACTACAACGAAGGTGAGTTTTCAACCAATATGGTCTGTTCAAAAAGAAGGGGGATTACCGTAAAAATTTAGCTTTTCCCTTCGAGACCAACTTAGCATGCAAACGTCGAATACTCAGCCAACAAATTCGAAAGATACGAGCGAACTTTGGAATTTGTTGGCTGAGTATTCAATGTTTGTGTGGTGGGTCTCGAAGGGAAGAGCTAAAATCTTACGGTAATCCCTTTTTTTTAACTGGACCATAGCCATAAAAATTTCTACAGAAAGTCTGTCCTCCTGGAGGAGAGTGGTCCTACTGGGAGGAGCCGGTGAAGCCTTGCCGCGATTATTGTGGCTCTTTTGAAAGGACAACCTGGACCCGATACTGCATTTCGACTAGTTATGGCTGTCCATGCATGTAAGTCTCTCTGTCCCGTTTTTCAAACTCATTTTAGTGGTCCCACTACCTGGCCCTGGTTCTGTGGCTACAGCGTCTGCTTCTATCCACGTTCTTCTTGTTCTCCAGGGCTCTCGAAAAAGATTCTCAATAGCTCTTTTGTCTGTGGAACACTCTCCCTGCCGGAACGACTGGACAAGCCTCCCGGATGGTGTCCCAGCAATGGACAGGGAGAATGGTCCGTCTGGTCCGCTTGGTCTTCCTGTCTAAATGCTGCCGGATCCAGTGAGAAACCTTGTGGATTAGGATATACACAAAAGAGAACCAGAATCTGTCTGACTCAGTGTCCATGCCAGTAAATTTTCGTATTTGCACTTAAAAACTGTTTTCAGCGGTGCCAGTGTACAAACTCAGAGCTGTGGAGGAAAACCATGCTTGGTCAACAATGTTCCTACTTGCTACAAGGGCTGGCTGGCGAATGCGGCTGATGGAAAAAGCAAAATGTGCGCTGATGGAGTGGTGTATGGATGAATTAAAATGTTACTTGTTAAGAGACCTACTTCCAGGTGTCAGAAACACATTAAAATTTGGAATTAGAATCTCTTTTGGGCGATTTTCAGGTATACGGTACTCTCGCACTCCTCTTATTGGGAATATCAAAGCCCAAGCAAAAAGTTACAATAATCTTTTCCGAATGAACGGGATTGGGCAGCCTAACAGCAAAAAGTTCAAATTTACCTGGCTTGTAATGGCAGGAAGGCAGCCGAAATACGTACCTATGGGTTCCACGGGACGTATAGTCTGTTCAAAATGTAGAGAGCACAATTTGAATTGGCCCGCGCTTTCTTTTCTCAGACTATAAACTATTCGTCCGAATTATTTGTCGGACGAATAGTTGCAGAGCGCCAGTTAAACTGACCTATATTTCAATCTTCAAGTTTTGAATAGAAAATGAATAGAAAGTTTTTCTTTTGCTTAAGATACAGTAGAGGCAAATTTACTGAAAGAGAAACTGCTGCCCGTGGCCGACTTTATCGCCAAAGACGAGAGTGAAGATCCATTTTTTAATGCTTAGGTTATCACTAGAAGCATACTGTTAATTTTTTAGCACGAAATCGATCGAATTATGCGATAAAATTCCAAGCGGTGCTCTGCAACTATTCGTCCGCGTTTGCTACTATTCGTCCGAAGCTGCAACTATTCGTCTGAGAAAAATTCAGACAAGGAATTTTGGGTAGCTTTATTTCCTTGAACAGTCTTTGCGCGACTCTTTTTGATCACTCAAACATCTTTATTTGCTTTTCATAAGCATCCCATTTCTGGGCGGTATCCGTACTTGACTCGGCAGTATCAGGTGTGTGCAAAATTTTTAGGAAAAATGTATTTTTGAAATAACTTTTTGTAGGATGCAGGAAAATAGCTTTTTCAAAAAAGAAAAAATTGGTGTGAGCAAGCTCTATCCGATAGTGTATATATCGGTTAGGTTTAGAATTAGAATATTTGAGTTTTAGCTGAAGCAAATTTTTTTTTCTTTGAAGTAGAGCTAGAGCTGTTTAGCGCACATCCCGGCCAATTTTCACAGAAGGTCCAATTACAAATTTGAAGGTCTTGATGAAAAACATTGATAGCCTCGACCCGATTTCCCAGAAATTTTTTCTCGCTGAGATATAGATGGTCCAAATTGCGAAAGTGACCAACTTCAGGCAGTTGCACAGCTCTAACGGGTTCGAATTGGACAAATCGGCCGATGCACCTTGAAAGAGCTCAATCTGGGCTACAAAATCCTGTATGGAACAAAGAGGGCCCAATGGAAAGTTTTCGAGAAACTCGCCTCTGAGGTTCAGGTGGTTCAACTCATGATAGGACCGAAACGTCCATAGTCTCACCGATTGCAGCTTTTTCTCCTTTCGGATTCAAACAGCTAATCAGTTCGCCGTAGATGTTTCTCATGACGTTCTTACAGAGGTAGAAGAAGCCTCCATTTATCGGGTCCAAAGGACGGTTCATAAAACTAAACCCCGGATTTTTGATGGCGGAAGAAAAAAGCCCAACTGTGATCCTTTGGTACAGATTCTGGGATCTTCAATTGGGTAGTCGGCATAGACAAAGTATAGAAAAATGAAGAAGAGAAGAGACCTCATCTTTGACAGATTTCTTCCTCTCAAAGGATGATTTCAAAGCAGCTTGAAATTCACACGATTCTGAGAGGCTGGAAAGAAAACAACAAAACAGCGTTCAGCTTAAATGGAATTTTCCTGCTTTGTTGTATTCAGCAAAATTGTAGAATTTGCAGAGTTCTAGAACTTGGGCTTGAAAACTCTTTGGCCATGGTGAAAAATTCAAATTTCCTCTACACAAAACAGCAGTTCGGAGCAAACTTTCACTTCCCTGAATCATTTAAAAATTTCGCGTTTCTAAAAAAATCGTCTTCGTTCTGCGTTCTGTCGTTCTGGGTTAGGCGAATTTACGTACGAATTTAATCAAATTTGTGTAGGAAATGCTTCGGGTACACAATTTCGCGTACTGAAAGTACGCAAATCCAAGATTTGTTACAGAGAGTGTCATCTGCTACAAATTTGTTTAAAAGGGGTTTAATTTTATTCGCCGATGAAAAAGAAGCAGATAGATATAAAGACGTCAACACTCCTCTTTTCCATCGATTTCTATTCGGTACCCAAGGTTGCAAGAAAAAATTTAACACTATCAGGGGTTCCGAAGTCAATTTCTACAGTAACCCAAAAGGATTAATCCATTGCAAGTCAAGTTAGAGTCTCAATTTGCTGCAAAATAATAACTAGGAACTGGCTAAGTCATAACCGTCTTGACAAGCCTCGACCGCGTGTGACACTTTTCTAAAGTGTCACGAGTTTTCGAATTTCTTAAGAAAACTATATTTTTGGAATCAGCGCGATGAGGTCTATCTTCTGAGATCAACTTCATTTTGTCCCTGATCGTCGTTTTTCTCGTCGACGATGTAATTGAGAAACATTAGACGAGAATAAAGCTGATCTGTGTCGGTTTGGATCGTTTGCAAGCGTCAAAACAACGGTGCTGCGCACCAACTCTTGATCATGAGTGTCGATACGCAGCTCATGTTCAAACTAAAAATAAGTGGAGTGTGTGGGCACTTTTGTTCAATAATGTGACTTCGATTCAATGAACACAAGAAGAAGAAGAACTTGTTTTAATCTCTATATTTTTTTGGTTCTGCTCATCGAGCTTTTCAGCTGACTTCTCTGCTATTCTTCCAACTTCTAGCTCTGACTCTTGTAAATATCCGTAGCGAAAATATAAGGTCTGTTCAAAAATAAGGGGGATTACCGTAAGATTTTAGCTCTTCCCTTCGAGACCCACTTAGCACACAAACGTTAGATAATCAGTCGGCAAATTCCAAAGTTCGCTGCGTATCATGTATTCAATGTTTGTGTGTAAGTGGGTCTCGAAGGGAAGAGCTAAAATCTTACGGTAATCCCTCTTATTTTTGAACTTGACCATAGCTCCTTCCCCATCGATTTGAAAGCTCCGACTCACCGTAGACCTCACAGTTGATGGACTGTGCTGACTCTGCCGCGAACCGTTCCCATGTCTCCTTCCGCTTACAAAAAGACTCATTCGCTGGCTTTAAATAAATAAAAGTAAAATTTCTTCAAGCCTGAGTTCCGAAGAGACTCATGGGCTGTAGGTGCTTCCTGAGTGGCCAGGTTGCGGTAGGTGCTAACGTTCCGAAGCTGCCTCGAATTTTCTGGGAGCGCGTTTACTCCGTAGCAAGCTACTACCAAGGCTCTGCGGAAAAAATAGACATAGACTCGATCCATTTGATTAATAAGAACGCTCCATTAACAAACAATAAACAGAGGACAACCGAGCGTCTAATTCAGATCGATAACAGAAATATCCATGAGTGACCAGTTGGAAAGAAAGCTGGTGTCTGACATGGGATGCCTTTGCTAGCCTTTTTGTGGTAAGTCAGTTCTTGACACACATTCCTATTCACTTTAGACTTTTGCCGCGCCAACTGCTCAGCTCGTCCACTTTCAGCCCTCCAATATTCCTCTCGAAAAACTATTGATTTGCTACGCCCATTTTCGGTTTATCCATGGATTTGCAGTAACCATATACTTTGAAGACCACACAGTTACCGACTGTCTGTAATCTGCATACGTTTTGCTTTCTGAAGGACAGCTTGCCATTATTCGTCTTCGTCACGAGCTTGAACTTTTGGTAGAAAGAGAAATGTGTGAACTGGATGCTGTTGTGTGAACACTGTGGGATTAAATTTGTTAACAAGTAATTTTTTGGAGACAGATTTTTTTTTGCTATATCTGAACAGACGTCTTCTTCAACAAGAGTTCGAGGCCTCAAATGCACCACTGAAACATACAAAAAAGCCTACTGTAAAAGCTCTAATAGAAGCCCACCCCCTTACGTAAGATGCGCAATTACGTATGCCCGTTTTTTGGGGTCAAGACGACATTTTCTGACTTTGTGATGTTCTGCAAAGTTGTAACCACTGACGTCCTCTACAACTTTGCAAAGCACCAAGAAGCTGAAATACGACGTCTTGACCGTGAAAAACGTGAATACGTAATTGCGTATCTTACGTAAGGGGGTGGGCTTCTATTATATTTGGTTATTTTATAAAAGTGTACTACCTGCACTGACATCCAGCTGGAAAACAGTATCTCTTTTGTTTAATCCTCCTAGAAGTACACTTTGCTCCAGCTAGATTTATCCACTCTGTCCAGGTTCCCGAACATGATACTGGCTAAGACTAGTCGTTTTCACGGTAAACTAAAAACTAACTGGAGATTTTTGACAGAATTGGTAGCCATCATAGCCGGTAGCAAGAAATTTCCCGGCACAACATGGCTTGGTAGCGGAACAGATTAGAGCACTACAGGCTTCGGTCTGGGTTGATGAGCCTCTTAATTTGATTAATTTTTTTCTGGATAGAGAAAATTGATACTTGCAAGGGCATCCGCGAGACAGCGAGCTGCAAGTCCGAGTACTGGTGCGAGTCCCACATAGCCCACAAGTTGCTGAACATTGCGACCACGCTCCCCAGCTGCTCCAGACTCCGCGGCCGTCTGAAATGCAAAGAGTTTGAGTGGCTTTCATGCCCCTTCCGGGTTTAGACCGCGGTTATTCCATATTTTCATATTTACGTATCCTAACTCAGAAAATATATCTGTAAGGAAGAGAGTTCTATCGTTGGGTAATCATCCAATTGCCATCTTTCTGAACTCTGTTCGGGACAGTCTTCTGGCTCTTGAAACAACATTTTTAGTAGAGAGTAAGGTCCTAAATCTGTGTGGTGGTTGGCCAGCTGATCTTGTCCGATTTGGGGTCCATTTTTCGACAACTTTCATCCAACTAGTTTTGTTTTTTCCAAGCCCAATCAAAGTCTTCTCTTGCAGTCTGCTACGACGCCTTTCAGCTTTTTGTGTGTGTGTAGAATAATCCAATTGTTGTAGAATTGTCAAGAGAAAGCAATGGAAGAAAGATTGAGAAAAGTCCGGGTGATAAAAATAGGCTAACAGAGACATCTGCAGCCTTTACCGTCTCGGACCATGAGCAGTTAAAGAGCAAGAGCCATTTTCAGAATCCAACCTTTTGAAAAAGACTCGACATACCTGGATGACAATCGACAGCTGGACATCCTGGAGCTGGAGGTGGTCTAACTTCAGTCAGAGTTGGCTGAACAATTCTAAACCGAAAAAAAAGAATAAAAACTGACCACTACTCCACAAGTAAATGAACTGGGGAAAGGTACCGAATTCACGCCAGCTTTATAGCCTGGACAGCAGCTCAGTCTCGGATAGTAACAAACTTCAACATTGCACTGGGTTTGGAAGCTGGTCGGACCACTGAAAAATTTCGAATAGGGATATAGTTTAAAGGACTCACCTGCATGGACAACCTTCACTCTTAGAGAGGCAGGTCCTGCTCATTGTAACATTTCCACAGGCACCACAGTAATCAACACACTGTTCTGGAGTCTGTTTCCATTCAGACCAGGTTCCTCCAGGTGGACAACACTAAATGATTTGGCATAAAAAAGTGCTCTTTTTCATTTTAACCGTCCCAAGCGATATTTGACCGTCCCAAGAGAAAGAAAAAAATTTGATTGTCCCAAGAAAAATAAACATTAAAAAATCATGTAGGTAACAAAGTTTATGTTTCATCACTATGCCGTATGAGAGATGCTGGGAACTGGCGAAGACTGAAGGCTGTTGACGGAGACTGATACGACTAATGAAAAAAATCAGCCGTTTCGAAGCAAATTTTTTTTTTGGGATGGTCAAATTTTTTTTCCAACTCATGGGACGGTCAAAGTTTCTCTTGGGACGGTCAAAAGTCATGGGACGGTTAAAGTGGAAAAGAGCCGAAAAAAGACGACAGAGCGTTTTTTCACCTTGGTTGTGGTGATAGTTGTTGTAGTCGTAGTGGTCGTTGTAGTCGACGTACTTGTTGTCTCTTCCTGGAATCTGAACCAATTTTAGGTCTCAAAAGCGCATATGCATACGGTTCAGGTTCCTTGACCACCACATAAGGATTGATAGCTTTTCTGACGCAAACATAGGCCAACAGAGTCGAAGCTGGATAGACTTTGGTGTAGCCAAGATAGTTATGAGTTCTGAACTTTGAGGTGAAGGCCAAAGCCAAGGCTTCGTTCTCTGGGAAATCTGGAAAAAATTTAAATGAACGATAGAAATCTACCGTGCTTGGGATTCAGACGATAGAAATCCAGTGTACTGCGATCATGAAAGAGCCACTTTGTCTGGTAGGTGCCGACTCCAGTCCAAAACTCTTGGTCATTGTAATCGACGACCAGTTCTGAAAAATGTTCAGATTCTTTACAAAAAGAACCCCAACTCCAAAAGTTCTGCAACTGGTTGTCGGAATGGGGACAGAAGAGAGTATAGCCCATGTTGGTACAGTCTTCGGCTGCTTCGAAAAACGTTTTCTCTGAAAATAGTTCGACTGAAAGAGTACATGAGAATCTACTGGTAGCGACGACTTTTGTACAAAACTCCGAGTTTGAAGTTGACCGGCCACATTGGCCTTCCCAGGCTAAAAGTTCAAGTTTTCTAAGACAAGCTTCAACCTACAAATAATGCACATTTTCTTGTCCTCTCCCTGAAAACTTAAATTTATGCTAAAATTAAAATTTCTAGCCTCAAACATTGTATTCCTGTAGACAGCCTCTGTTCCTTTTTTGACCTTCAACTTTCCCTCAAAGATCAAAAATCTGGAACAGTCTTCAGTCGTGCTTGTGGAAATGGAACAGGACATGTCCTTGAACTGCGTTCGGAACGGCAGAGCCTCACATTTCAGTCTCAAGATCTCTTCTGAACATCTGACTTTCTCTTTGGGAGATGGAAAGTTACCAAAGGTGAAGGTGCGTCCAGTTACTACAGAAAAGACGAGCGTGAGGCGGAGGAAGATCATTGAGGGCGCTTTCTTTTTCTCCGAGTTTATGATCGAAACGTGTGTGAGAACTGTGCGGGGTTGGGATTGCTTCAAGGAGGAATCGAGAAAAAGTCCGAAGTACAGGAAAATTTAAGACAGAAAAAAGTTTATTCATCTTCTGTTACCAGCATCAGATCTGTAAGCAACGAGTCTTCTTGGACCATGTGCTGTAGCCTCACGGCTACAGCGCCAGAGCATGATAACGAAGAAGAGAAGAATGAGAGGAAGGAAGGCCAAAAACAGTACGTAGGGATCAAGAGTCGACTGAGCTCCGTTTTCAGTAGACTGAATCTCAACAGCTTGTACAATTGTAGGTGGCCGGGGTGAGGGAATCGAAGCTGAACATTTTTTGAATTCTCAGACTCTCAGATTCTCAGACCAGACTCAGTCTCTCTTTCTCTCAGTCTCTTACCTTTAGAAGGAATAAAGCTTGCGAAATTTGGAAGAGCAGAAAATGGCGACATTCTGTTGTGAGGTAGTCAAGGCGACTGCTTGACTCACACCTGAAGATGTCCCCCTCTTTTTGTTTGTTTTGAAGTGTCCCTACTCAATCTCTTGGGAATTTGATTATTGTTAATGAGAAGTTTTAGGCAGAGAACAATTTTTAAGGGTAATAACCTGAGAAAAATTCTTGTAAATAGCACTCTAACAGAGGAAAGTTGGATTGCAATGAACGCAGCGGCAGTACTACAACTTCTGCCAAAGTTTGTGGAGGAGGACGCAGAAGTGGTTTCACTGAAGCTGATCAGCGAGCCGTATGGAAAGTCTATGAAGATCAGAGTCCACTGGATCGGTAAATCTGATGAAGTGAAGAAGAGGTTCGACGAATTGAAGAGCAAGAGGAATGAGAGATGTGAGTTACTGTCCCTGTCCCTGACCATCCCAAGCAAAAAAAAACGACGACCAGATACGAAGAGAGAAACGTCTGCATAACTCCACCAGCATGTTACCTCTTTCTGAGCCTTCTCCGAAAGTATAGCATCCAACCACATCAGCATGCGAGTCATCTCTTTGGATTCTATTGTTGAAGTCTCCAGTCAGCACCACGTTATGTCCTCTAGGGCAGCGTTCCATGATCTTCTCCACTTGTGCCAGAAATTGTTCGTATTCCTCCTAAGATGATGTGAGAGCATATGCCAGGACGATGTACAGACGTTTTGATAGCAGCTGCATTGTGGCCATACTTGCAGAATGTGGCTTGAAGATTGCTTCGTGTGCCATCTCCTTTCGAAGGACAAATGAAACCCCATGTTGAGTCAAATTGTCGTAGCCGCTGTGGTACAGAACTGCAGCATTGTCCGGCATCGTAAAACATCCCACTCCTCTAATCCTTGTTTCTGTCAGGCACATCCCAACGAATGTTCTTCAAAGCGGCCTCCAGCTCGAGCAGGCGCGCCTTTCCAGCGAGAGTCCTTATGTTCATGTGGCAGATGGCGAGTTGTGGGGAAGGATTTCTTCTTAGGCTTGGAGCAGTACCTCTCGTGCTTGTCCAGGGCATTGTCGAAAGGGAGAGTCGTCAGCGTCTTGTCGCAAACTTTGATAGTAGACGGCAGGCTTCCAGGGTAGAACTACTCGGAAATTATCCAGAGCAGCTTCTGAGGCAACCTCCCAGCGCGAATACAACTAACAAAACTAATTTTTAGCTGGACGTAAAGAAGGTACCTTGTGAATTACTAGGAGATGAAACTAGAACAGTCACAATACGAAATCAGTGAAGAAGACTAGAAGTAATTCCAGTTCCAAACCATTGACGGTAGAATTTTCGCTACCGGGACGTGGTATTGAAGACTCGAAGAGAACTGCTACCAGAACAAGAAGAGAGTCTTGGAACTACCAAACTAAGAAGAAAGTGCTAGCTGTCTATGTGTCAAAAAAGAAGACATGCTCCCTAACATTTATTCTTTATCTAGGGATTGTATTCGATGGGGAGGTTCTTGCGACGGACCATGCCATCTCCCTGGAACCACTCGCGGCGGAACTGCTTGGCAGCACCGTCCGGAGTATTGGTCCATTCGATGGTGATGCGGTCGTTGTTGGTGTCCTCCTGGCCAAAGGCGAAGGCATCACAGCTCACGGCCATCAGGGTAGCTTCCTTGGGATCGAGACATCCGCAAGCCGGGTCGACTCCGAGACGCTTCATGTTGGTGGTCTTGATGGCCCATCCAATGCGGCGAGCAGAGGAATTGACGATCTTGATGTGGTAGGTGTGCTTGTCGTCGTAGGGCGCGTTGAAGACGATCTTCGAAGCCGGCTGGGTAGCGATGTCTCCGGGAGGAACAGTGGCCATAGTGGTTTTGGTCTCTCTTCAGAAATCTTCGCCTTTTATAGTTTCCTTGATTGCTAACTTTGCACTTTTTGGAGGATAAAACACAAAAACTTTGATGTTATTGCTTTGTTTTGAAAGTTTCCTTTGTAAAACAATAATTAGATTGAAATAACTTTGAAGTTTTGAAGAAACTTTACAAACAGATATTCCTTGTCTTGTTTGGGTTTGACTTGTTAGCTCCAGCAAACTTCTGAGGAACCAGTACTGTTTAAAAATTTGGTTCAGAAGGGACCTTTTGAAGCATCAATTGAACCAGATTTCCAGATCCTAGAGATCTGACCTGACAATATATCAAGCCAGAACACTTTCTCCAAAGGCAGTATAGTAGTCTACTCCAGTTTTCTGCCAGACCATTCGTGACCTACTTTGCTAAACAAGTTCTATCCTGATCATGGTCTACGAATCATCAGAGTCCGATTAATATACCTTTTCAGGCGGCAAAAAGTGGAACTCTTTGAATTTAATGGACGAGTCGTGATCGTTTGTTTCTGGTAGGCATGGGCACCGGGCCCGTGTCAGCAGTGCGCACTTTTGGGGGAACCATGAAAACTTGGCACCCAATTTGAAAATAGGCTCAATTTGCCACGCCGGGCTTATGTTCCAAATGGGTGCCAAGGTTTTCCGCTAAAGTAGTCTTCCCCCGAAAATGCTCCTTGCTGGCACGGTCTAGGTCAACACTGGCACGGGCCCGGTGCCCATGGCTAGAGTCTGGCTAACTCATCAAATCCACATTTCACAAAGAAGTTCGGAGTGAGCTCCGAACTTCTTTGTTTACACTGAAGAGAGATGGCTAAATAGAAATTCCGAGTGCAAATTTTAAATTTGCAAGACAAAATTACAACAGAACTATTTCTATCGCTCTGCTTCTCTGCCTCTCCGCGTCCCTGATCAATTTTGCCTGTCCTGTCCGGCAAAAAGTTGTACACTTCGAATTTAATCGATCCTTTGTTTCTGATTTACAGCTAGTCAAAGCATCTAAAAGTCACCCCTCTTCAGTTTTTTTTCGGCTCAAAACCCCCTGTGACAACATTTCTGATCCCACGCTTGACTGTCAAGCGTAACTACACATACAATCATCAAAAACCTCTTCATTCACAATGATCAAACTCAATCCTCTGGCCACATATCACGGAAGGTCGTAGTCTCCAGATTCGGGTCCGGCGTGGTAACTGTCGTGTAGTTCTTGGCTCCCCCGTAGGGATACGATGACTTGACACAGACGTAAGGGAATTTTGCTGTGGCCAAATTCACCGAAGTATAGCCCAAATTTGAATGAGTCTGTGATTTTGAGTGGAAAGTCAGAGCCAGTTGACCGTCACATCCAGTTCCAGATCCATTTTGTCCTCCAATTGTGGAACAGTTTGCTCTGTCCTCTGGCCAGAGATCTTCGTCAGCGTCCGGATAACAAGGGATACAGTTAGGAAGTGGATTATTTTCAGGGGAAGTACATGACGTGATTTGTCTTTTTCCTCGAGGAGGCTGACCGAGAAAACTCCAGTCCGGGTTTCCCAAAGGATCAAAAGAGTCCCGAATCTGCATCCAATCAGTACCGTTGTTGTCGGTACCATTGTTGCCGGAGCTGGAGCAGTTTAGGTTGGAGACTGAAAATGATTATTTGTCAATGTCTCTTGTGTCTAGAAAAATATCTTCGCTGAATGAAATTCTCGCTCGCTTCACATCTAGCTATTTGCGTTTTTTAGGATAAGTGCGAGCCAGACCAATTTCTGTCAAAATTTGAATGAGCGGCAAGTATTACAGTAAACCCCTGGACAAAGCGAAAACTGCTATTTTCTAGAACTGGATTGAATCTCGGTCGTTTCATCCGTCCTATACCTATTGTACCCGTCCCAAAACTATCAAACACGTCTATTGAAAAGGAGTAATTTTGGAACCTGTTTTTGGATAAAGCTGCTGCCAAATTTTCACCTTGCGTACTTGTTGTTACACAAAGTTGCGTACGAAAAATACAGTACATATAAATTCGAAAAAATTGGCATGCTGGCGCGTGCGCAATTTCTCGTCAAATAAAAATACGTAAGGTATGAAATGAAACCTCAACTTTTCAGCTTTTCGATGTTCTATAAAGTTGTAGGCGAGGTTGGAAACTACTAGTTTGCAGAACATGAGGAGAGTGAAAAATTATTTTTGTGGACCGGAAAAGACCGCTACGAAGTTGCTTGGAATGGTAGGACGGGTATACTACTTTTGGGAAGCAAATTCAGGACAGATAAGACGAACAGGAGCCAATGGTTATGTTACAACAGTCTAGACACTCTATCTGCTTTGTCTGACCGGAGGAGCAGGCTAATCTTAAAGAAACTTACACGTGGCCGGAAACAGTCTAAAGAAATCGACCGTCTTCTGGTCACTGAACTGCCATTGGGATCCGAAGGTTGCTGCTCCGATCCAAAAATCGTCATTGGTATAGATTCTCACATGCTCCCAAAACTTTCGAAGATCCGCGTCATTGTGAGGAGTATAAAGAGTCATTTCCTTCGAAGTACAGTCGTTCGAAGCATCAGACCAAGTTCTGGCTGTCATTTCGATACTGTAGCAGAGATCTTCCTGCACTGAACGACCGTTACAGGTTCCGGACCAAGCTTAACAAATTTTTAGTAAGGAAAATCATTTTCAGACTTACAAATCTCACAGATTTGACTGTTGGCATCTCCCCAAAAGCCCTGTTTTAAGTATTGCTGCGCTCTGGAGTCTGAAGTCAAGATTCTAGCCGCTATTCCTCCATTGAAAGCAAGTTTGTCGCAATTGAATCCGATGGGAGTGGAAGCAGCACAGAAGAACTGAACAAGATTTCAGTCAGTCAGTCTGTCAGTCCCTTTTTCCCTCTGTTCCTCTGTCTAGGCATGGCAAACCTGGCCCAAAATCGGGCCGGCTTCGGCCAGGTGTCAACTTTGGCTAAAAATATTAATTTCGCATATATTTCTGATTTTTCTTGTTTAAAAATACTTTGTAGGGTAAGATCTAATTATGACACTAAAAAGTTACGAGAAAACAGAAAACTGACAACGAAAATTTTCGAATTTTTCAAGAATTTCGTTGTATGGTTTGTTCAAAAAAACGAGCTCGTCCGTAACCCATTTAGTTCGCCGCGAGACCTGAACAACAACAGGCTGAGTATCCTATGTTTCCATGATATACGGGTCTCGCATGGAAACAAATGGGTTACGGTCGAGCTCTCTTTGAAATAAATTTTTTTAGCCCGCCGCAAATTTGACACCTGGCCGAAGCTGGCCTGATTTCGGACCAGGTTGCCATGCCTGCTCTGTCTCTCTGTTCCTCAGTCTTTCACCTTGTCACTGATGGTACGGTAGGGGAGAGAGTCACATTTGTACCGAAGGATACCCTCAAAGTCTGGATCACAAGCCAGCGCCAATCCAAGAGTAAAAAGTAGGAGAATCATAGGAGCTGGGGAAGAGGATGAAACAGAGTCTATTGGAAAGACAGGAGAGCCATTCCCATGACCAATGAGATGGGAAGATTGGTATCAGAGAAACAGTACAGTTTATTTACTTCTTCAAAGGAGGCAAGGTCAGAGTCACAGACTTGTTACTGATGGGAATAGGTGTACTGACTCCCTTTCTGGTTACAACAATACTGGCAATCTCGACAGGATAGGCCTGAAAAGCCAAGTAGAGGTAGTCTTCAGCTGGGCTCTTGGTCTGATGAGGATAGTTGAATGTTTCCTTTCCATTGGCAACGATCTAGGACTTGGTTAGAATTTCTGTGAAAACATACGATAAGTTGTTGGGCAGTGTTAGTAATGACAGTCTTGTCCTCCTTCTCCACGTTGTAGACGAAGGGATTTGTGAAATTTACTTGTTTTAGAATTGTGGAATTCCAGCGACCTTGGCTGATTCCAGTGTTCTGAAAAAAAAATTCACTTCTCTCTCTGTACAAACCTTTTTTTATTGTGTTTATATTTTTTGCAGGTGTATTTGGGCTGTGTTCATCGAGGAAAAATACGAAAACCGAAATTTTTTTGAGAAAAACACATGAAAAACGACATGACGTGCGTTTTACGCACTTTTGCAGACAATTTCCGCACATCTCTGGTGGCCAGGGTTGGCAAAACTGGCCAGCCAGGTTGAACTTTGCCGCGGTCTAAAAAATTCATTTCGCATATTTTTCTGATGCTTTTTGTTTCAAAATACGTCTCCCGGTTAGATTTAGTTTTGTCATCTGAAAAATTCCAAGAAAACAAAAAACCTGACGATGAAAATCGAAGATAATTGCTATTTTCACCGAATTTCGTCAAAAATTGGCCTTTTCTTCTATTTTTGTCGCCAGTTTTCGATTTTCTTCCAATTTTTGTACGGTAACTAAATCTAACCGGGGGACGTATTTTGAAACAAAAAATATCGGAAAAAAATGCGAAATGAATTTTTTTAGCCCGCCGCAAAGTCTAACCAGGCATACCTGGCCGGCCAGGTTTGGCAACCCTGTTGACAGACTGACAGTTCTGAGAGCCATAAATACAGTAGAGTCTCCGTACCTTCTTTCCCTCCACATCCACAATGAAATGGAAAGGAATCTCATAGCTCTTTGTGAGAAGATTGATGGTCCATCCTCTATAGGATCCCTTCCAGTTCGTTTGCTTAGTGACGATGGCGATACTGTCTCCGAATCCGAGAGGACCACCGGGAATGCAAGCCAGTCTGTAAGTGTTCAGCGGCTGGTAGCCATTCTTGACAATTGTTGGGTTTAGAGTGGGATCCACGCAAATCTCCGGAGGAGTCGTGACGATGGGGTCAGAGAGTACAGGATCTTTAGGTTCAGATCCAGTAGAAGGAGGGAAGGGGAGTTGAGGGCATTTTGCGGCGCAGATGTAGGCGTGTCTGGAATATGAGGTCCGACTCTCTCTGTCTCTCTCGACTCACTTCTCAGTAGCCAGACGACTAGTCGTGTATCCGAACGAGTTCCCCTTTGATTCTTTGGTGAATACGGTAGCTACTTCCACAGTCTCTTTGTCTCCCTTCTCTGGAAGATGTCTTCCACATGACCGGAAGAAAACAGTTCCGCCTCCAAGCCAAAGAGTACTAATTTTGGCAGACAGCTGTCCAATCTGTCTCTCCAGATCGTCATCGGAGTCAGGAACGTAGATCACTCCGTCATTCGTTTTCTTGCAGTCGGCCACAGCTTCGGCAAATGTGACAGCTGGAGGATTTCGTTTCAAATTTGGATGAATTCTTACGCTTTTCGACGGTACGGTAGCAGGCAACTGGAGGTCCTCCTTTAGGGTATAGGGCTGCGGTACAACCACCGCTGAAGTCTGGAAATTGTTCAGTTAGTCGATCTCACTGTCCCTTTCCCTGTCCCTGTCCCTGTCTCTCTAAACTCACTGATCGTGCAGACAGGTTGATTCGACACCTGAAACCGTTATCCGTTGGAACTTTTCCATACGACCCACCTTTCCATCCAGAGACAGCTTTCCCACCTTCTCTGCATTGATACTCGTCTGAGGATTGCTACAGAAGAAGAAGCACTCCCCAGCTTGATTCACAGGAACCATACAGCTCAATCCAGCTGTACTGTTGCCTCCCTTGAGAGAGTAGCACTTGAACTCTTTGATGTCATCTGCAATTTTTGCATTATTTAAGTACTGAAGGGAAATCTACCGTAGTACGACGTGATCCCGGCCGCTGTGGCTGTTCCAAGAAAGAAGGGAAGAACCCACATCTTTTGAGTGGGCAGAAAAGGATACCATTCTTATAGAGTGAGAGACGTTTTACGGCGTTCCCACTGAGTTTAGTGCCCGTGACAGAGCCTCGACTCTTTTTGAAGGGATCAGGAAGGACATGAAGGAAAGATTGAAAGTGATCTAAATGCACTCAGTGAATAGACTGAGAGCCTGAGAGACAAAATCAACACAGATTTAAAAAGCATGGTTTATTGACTAAAAAATAAAATTATTACAAAAGATCTAAAGATGAAGATTCGTCGGCCAGTTGAGCATCTTTTTCGCAACGTCATCGATTAAAGCCGTGGACAGTATCATGTTTTGGTTCTCATCACTGTAGAGATTGGCGAGAAGATTCTCTTCCAGTTTCTGCTGCTTCCCATCGTTCCTAACGACTCGGTAACAGGCGAGTGTTTTCGTAGAAGGCGGACCTGGAAATGGGTTGTATGAAAATGACAGTGAGAAATCTTACCGGTTGTATTCTCAGCAAATTCAAAACTCCTTAACTCTCGACGCTTGTTGTAGTCGCGCGCTTTGGACAGACGGGTTTCTCTCTCTTTATGAGTCTCACTGTAAAAGAAAAGATGAGAAAAAGAGAAGATGGATAACTGACGCTTGCTTTTTGCGAAAATTGTAGTCCTTTTCACGAGCACGACGCTGAGCAGCTTCTTCAAGAGTCTCGCTGAAAAATGATATTGACGGAGGGACAGAGGGACAGTCTTACCTTGCTCTCCTCATCCAGTAGTAGGTTCTTCCTCTTCCAATAAAAGCCGACAACTGGTCTCTCGTCTTTGGACAGTAGCGCCTTCGCTTCTCCTTTAGCCTCTCCGGTTCGCAATCCTTCAAATTGCAAGCAGTAGAATCTTGAGACGGTGGACTGATGGAAGGTTTTGACGAGGGATTCTGGCTGACATCTGAGTACTGAGAAGAAATCGGAAGAGAGATGTGTTCAATCGGCTCCTGTGGAAGAGTCGCAGTCTGTCCTCTGTCTTCCTTTGGTACATTGGAAACGGGCATTGGGGAGACAGGAACCGCATCTTTGAGAGTCAAAGGACAGCCTGAAGACGAGTCTTTGACAAAGAAGTAAGAATAGACTGACCGACTGGATTCTGGGAATTGGTTACAGCAGAAACAGGCTCAGTCCGTTGGATATGGGAATTCTGGCAGTAGTTGATCAGATCCGGGGCTTGACTAGCTGTATTGAAAGGGACACACATGCCCTGGTTCATATGGAGAAGATGTTCCGCAAGAGACATTTGGCCCTCTTGGCACAAGGGACAGAACTGTGCTTCGGTAGGCAGTTGACCTGAAAGTTTTTATTCGGAAAGATGAAGAGGGACAGGGACAGGGACAGAACTTACCGATTGGAAAGGGTTGAGGGGGAATGTGCCAATAGATCATATTTGGATGTGTCACCTTAGAAACAGGTCCGATCATCTGAGTACCGGTCATTGGGAACCCATATCCTCTGTAGTCCATTGGCATATTGAAGCCGGGCATAGGGAACGGTGGTCGAGAGACAGAAACCTCATCTTTGCGAGTCAAAGGACAGTCTTTAATTTTGGAAATGAGGAGAGAAAGACTAACCGACTGGGTTCTGGGAACTGGTCACAGTTTCAATCCACTGGATATCGGCATCCTGCTCTTTCTTCTCATCAAGTTTTTTGGTCAAGGAATGGTCTGTAACCCGATGGTTGCAAGAAAAGGAGACAAACCGACTGAATCCATTGGTCACAGGAAAAACGTGTTGAACCATCTGTATTGCCTGATCTTTTTTGTTCTGGTAGGCATGGTAGAGTGACTTCAAGGGGACAACTTTCTCAGCTACACTTGGTTGCCGAGACAAAGAACTTTGGAGCTGATAGCCCAAGTAGTCGAAAAAGTTGACCTCAAGAAGCAGGGGAGTTCCTGGAAGCAGAATGTAGGTAAAATGAAGGGTCAGAGAGACAAAGAGACAGAGAAACTGAGAGAAAACTGACCATTTGGAGTCTGAGCAGAATCCTTTGTGGGAGCATTTATAACCATCAGGTTCAGTGGCTGAGTCACAGTAGATGCAGGTTCAGTCGTCTGGGTACCGGTCATCTGTCCTTCAGATTCCTCCTTCTTGATCTGTTCGCATTCCTCTTCAGTCTTCAAAATGATGGAAGTAGAGACTTGGGACGGTAGAATGCTGGAAGGTTCCGAGGAGATGTCCATCCTTGGGCTGACGAGACTGTTGCACTGAAGTGAAGTACTTGTCCAAAACGTTTCTGACAAGACTTGACAAGTCGAAGAAACTTGTCGAGATTTTGGCGGGAAGCTTAAAAACTTAGCTTCTCTGAACTCGGGTTTTTCTCTATAAAAAAGGGTGAGCGAGAGTAGTGCGAGATCATTAGTCTTCTTTTTTTCCCAGTTGTTTTCGGCAATTAACTGGCGATCAGAGAAAAACAGGGAAACAGACGGACAAAGGTCTAAAAGGCTACACGAACTCTTGGTTTCGGTCTCATCAAGTTTCTTGGTCAAGGAATAGTCTGTAACCCAATGGTTGCAAATGATAAGAATAGGATTTCCCTTCGAGACCCACTTAGCACGCAAACATTGGCTACTCAGCCAATAAAGTCCAACATTCGCTGTGTATCTTTCAGATTTGTTGGCTGAGTATCAAACTTTTGCATGCTAAGTGGGTCTCGTAGGGACGAGCTAAAATCTTAGGCTTTTTGAACAGACCATATCAACGTTTGCGTAGGCAGCCTCCCGACTTACTAAACGTATTACTGAATCGACTTGGCCCATCAGGAAGCACCCGCCCGTAAATGTTGGTGCCCGCCTAGTTCTTCTAGAATCATTGTTCCGGCTCGCGATATCTAAGTGAACGTTTCTTTTGTTGCATGGCTATTTCTGATTCACAATCAGTACAGAAAAATAAAGTTTGGATAATGACTTTTAGTGTCTAGTGAAACGTATTTCCTCGGTGATTGGTATTCCCTTTCATCTTTTCCTGTGTCCAGCGCCGTGGTACTTCAAAGCCAGAGCCAATCGCTACTGATCTTCTTTGTTCGGATCTGATTCTTTACGTTTGTCTTGACTGACTCCTCAAAAACCAAATACACATTCCTCTTCCGTGTGGTAAATCACCTGTTTGACCACATCACGAACTCTTAGGAGGAACAGCTGCTCCTCGTGGCTTTGATATCACGCTGTTTGTGGGATCAGTGGAAGAGTCGATGTCATCCTCGTTTTTTAGCTGTTTGTCAATATAAAACTAGCGAGACCAGATGTTCTTTCAACTTTTCCCCAAACACATGCTTGCCCTCTTTCTCCTCGGAGCTGTGTCAGCAACTATCACTTCATATTACGGTAGTTTTTCAATCAAGACCTGTCAAAGAGATCTTTAGATGACATTCAGGACTTCAGATGCTACTCTCTGAAGAACAGCAACACAACAAATGGACTGTCTTGTGTCTTTCCGGTCAGTCAAGCTGGACAATGTTTCTTCTTCTGTGGCGATTCGAAGACAAGTATAAGGACTGAGAGAGCTGGAAGTTTGAAAATAAATACTGCACTAGAGGATCAGCCAGCTTGTTCAATCAGTGAGTATAATCACGTAGACACGGGTTATTAAGCTCGGAAAACATGAGACCCGGCTCTGAAAACCGAAAAAGGTTGCCGGGAATGCAAATTCCTGAAAAGGTTGAGTTTCTTTTTCTGAGCGATGCTCTGAAACTCAAGTGGAACACAAGAATTGTTTATTTACTTATTAACCAATTCTTAACAACACAAACACACGCAAGAGAAAATAATTCGCGTGAGATAAATTGCCGAAAACAGACAGTAAAATCCAACTAGGGGAGATAGATAAATTGACCAGTTCACAAAATAGGCGTGAGCCCGGAAATGGCGGATGGACGCAATCACGTACAATGGCTACCACAGGCAATAAAGTAGCGGCAAATAAGGGTAAACGATAAAAGGCATAACGGTTAATAAATGTGGATACCGGAAAAGATGCTAGCTTCGTAACTGTTTAAGAGATAGAGAGGGACACACTTACATACTGACAGACTCCCAGTTTCTTCCAGACTTCAATGGTTCCTGCACTTTATCTCTCATCGCTGGTGGACCACCTTTCCTCTGCACAAGACACGTCGAGAAACGTAAGGAAAACTCTATTCTCCCCCCTCATACTTGGTTCAGCTGCCACCTTCCCCGAAGCTGTAGCAGACTGCAAAAGAAGCAATGACGGTGATGTCTTTGTTCCTGACACTGATGCCGACCTGGAGAATCTGATGAAGAGACTCTCCCCAAATATTGGGAGCATTTGGTTGGGAGGTGGGACATTATTCCATAGATCTTGTGGAAGAGATGTTCACAAGGGTGTAGAATCTGAAGAAATGGCCACTGTTTTCACGAGAGAGCAGAGAGGAAACACTTTTGGATATGCCAGTACACGACTGGCTGAAGAGAAGTAAGTGATCCCTCTCTTTGTACAGAAAACTTTCCAGACATTCCTATGCCTGCATCTTCAAGTGTCCCAGACTGAGCTCCTCCTTCTAGACTGTGATATAATTTTTGTAAAAATTGAACATACTGTGATGAATCTTTATACACTTATGCACAAACTTAACAAGTACAAAATGAGAGGGAAAATCAAAACTGAGGACACGACAAAAGCTACACTGAACCAGAGCAGACTTATTTGAAGATTGGCGGCTATCAGAGCCGAGCCGATTAACAGCAAAAGAAAGACGAGAACTATTGCTGAATAGATGGCAAAACGTTTCATCTTGTGACAGCAGGATTCGGTATTTCCGAGAGCGTAATTGTTGGAGACTAGGAGGACAGTGTGGGGTCCTTTTACCTGAAAAAGTGCGTGTCAAACAGGCTTGAAGAAGATGTTTGCTCTGCTGAGAAAAGTTCTGACTGGATTGTTCAAGATTAACAGGGCTTTACCCTTTTTTCGTTTGCAAAACACTGAAGAGAATGAAGGCAGCTTGAAACTGGATACTGTAATTGGAGGCTCAGCCAGCAGGTTCGATCGGTGATTAAAAAGTGAAAAGACGGACAGAAGAACAGTCTCGCCATGAAGAAATGGGGTTACAGTAATTGCCCCTTTTTTATGGAATCAAGCATAGCGCTACTGAGTCGACAAAAAAACTACCAACAAAAACAAAAATAATTGAACCAAAAGAGTATTCTAGAACCGGGGGTTGCCAAATATTGAGACGTTTTCAGACAGAATACGGACGTTTTTTCGGACGAATAGTTGCAGAGCACCAGTTGGGCTGAATTCTATTTCAATCTTCAAGTTTTTAATAGAAAATTTATCGTTTTAAAGTTGAAACGTTCCTATTTTGCATAAAATACAATAGAGACAAAATTACTGAAAGAAAAATTGTTGCCCGTGTCCAACATTATCGCCAAAGACGAGAGTTAAGATCCATTTTTTTAATTCTTAAAACATCACTAGAAGCAAACTGATAATTTTTAGCCCGAAAATGAGCTTTTTATTATTGCGAATTATGCGGTAAAATTTTAAGCGGTGCTCTGCAACTATTCGTCCGAGAAAAATTCGGACGAATAGTTTACACCCCAGAAAGATTGGTAGAAGTATGTCAAACTTGGCAGAAATCTCCAACTTTGTAGGTTTTGATAAAAAATAAAAACTCACAATCTTCTCCTTCCCTTCATCTCCAAACAGACTGGCACTTTCACTAGTCTCATTTGAAGCATTGTCCTCTGCTTTCTTTTTCGGAGCTGCTGCATCGTACACGTGTTTCTAAAGAAAACCCACCGATTCCTTAAAAAGACAAAAAACACTCACATATTGGTCGTTCAATTTCTCTGGATGAGTCGAAGTATGGACCTTGGTTTCTCCATCAACTACAGTTCCCTTGACTCTGGTTGTCTCAACATAATCAGAGCCAATTTCTATCACTGTGCCGCTAATTTGTCCATTTTTTAGACGGCCTCCTTGGAGAAGATGCTAAAGAGAGTACGTTCTTCTAGAAAATTGGAAAAAAATACGGCATAATCGACGGGAGAGAGGTCTTGAACGAAACCGTGCGCTGCCATCTGAAAGGCGCCAACTGATAAGACTAGACGATTGTTTGTCCAGTCAGTTTTTATTGGAATTCTGTGGGAGAGTGGGACTGTTGAGGACAGAATTCGTCATCTAGGCCTTATTTTGAGGCTGGAAATACTCACTGGATGGAACTCTTTGACTAACACAGTTCCCGATACCCTCATGACATTTCCAGTACCAAGAAAAGGTTTACAAGCTTCGCAATTGTAGATTTCGATCTGCTCGAAAACGAGTTATTCGCTTGAAAACACGATGTGAAATTAAAGAGACTAAAAAGACGAAAAAAGCAAAAAGACATTAGCAGCGAGTGGTTTCGATCCACCGACCTCTGGGTTATGGGCCCAGCACGCTTCCACTGCGCCACGCTGCTGCGGTGTGGCGGCTTCAGGCAGGGATTGGTATTCTGCAAACATACTTTTATCACACATTTCTATACCTTTGTACAAAACTTTTCAGAACCACGTAACAGACCCATAGCAAGAAGCCTACACCGGCATAGAGAAAAGTTACTACAAGAACAGTAAAAATGGACGGTTTTCTGTTTGCCAGGATCAGGTATACAGTGTAGAGAGCGACCAAAAGGATGACTATTCCAATGTAGAAACCGTAGATTACAGTAGGTTTCCATGGAACATTAGGACAAGAAATCCAGGATCTTTTCGACAATGGCTGGGGTGAGAGATCTTCTGAAGGAGCCTGGACAGGACGGGATAAGAGACAAGAAATACTTACTCCCACATTGGCTCGTCGACTCATTGGAATATTTTCACTGATGGGGATTGAGGGACCAGCTTCTGATGTCCAGTAGTGTTCTCCGAAGATTGGCTGGAAAAGAAAGGTAAACGAACAGAGAACAGAGAACAGAGGGACAGAGGGACAGAGGGACAGAGGGACAATACTCACAGAGTCCGGAACCTTTTCTCCAGAATTCTGTTCCTGACCAATTTCCGAGGGTGGAGGAGCCGTCGGCTCTGCTCCAGTTGAACTGAGCAACTCCTGTACCTCTTGAACAAGTTCCGGAACTGTGGCCTCCTCATAACTCGGCGGTCTTGGTGGCCTCGTCGACAGAGTCTGTGTCCTGGAGGAGAGTTGCTGAATGCGCCTGCTCATTGTAAAGTTCTTGAGATAAACAAACGGAATAACTTGGCGGCAGGGACGGAAGCACGCCGTTACCTCCTCCTCCGACTGTCGACAACATGTAGTGACTGATAGATGAGCGGCTCCCCCTTTGAAGTAATTGATTGCAGAGAGTCGAAAAGGGAACACATAGTTGATAAGAGGGGACTTTTTGAAAGATCGAGTAGGGGATTTGGTGATTCTTTCAGAATGGGACGAACTGCCCCTTGTGCACTATTTTATGTCCCCTGTCTCAACTAATCTTTCAGTATCTTTTGTATGAGTCAGCTGCTTTACTAAATTACGCCGAGCAAAATAGATTCACCATGTGAAAAACTAACGAGAGTAGATGATTCCCTAATTTTTACACAGCTCGCTGAAATGTTGGACAAACGGTTTTCGGGACGAGACCCTAGCGCGACCGCGAAACGAAAAATTTGAATTTTTGGCTTGAAAATTGGAAATTTCAGTGAATCGTTTTCTCAGTGACCCGTCTACAGTTTTTTCTGTTCTTGGTCTCATTATGGGTGGTACACTTTATCCCCCCCCCCCCCCCGCGCTGAATGGCCACGAGGGGGGATAACGCAACCCGCCCTCTCATTATGACGGTCGTAGCGAGTTCTACCATTATGAGTTTTAACATCAAGATTAGTTCAGCGAATCATTTTGAAAAATGAAGAAAACAGCGTTGCACAGCCGTGTAATATGTAATCGGTCTGAAAAACCTCACACTGGTAGAACTCGCTACGGCCGTTAAAATGAGACCAAGAACAGAAAAGTCTACCGTCGGGCGACGGAGAAAACGATTCACTGAAATTTTCCCATTTTCAAGCCAAAACTTCGAAACTTTAATTCCCTCTCTGGAAATTCCGTTGAGATTTTCAAATCACGGCGGAACCCACAAGGAGGACACAGTCCTTTAAAGTGCCGGCTTTGGCGAACTGTGTTTAACAACACTTTATTATTGGTTCTGGAGCAAAGTTGGTTACGACAGTAACTGTCGAGGACGTCTCTACTGGCTTTTTGATCCAATTCTTCACCACAGCTCTATAATGAGGAACAAAATACAAAGAAATAGAGCCATTGAGCAGTGGTATGAAGCATGTGATCATAAAGACGATAATTTCTAAGAATGGGTTAGTGAAGAGTCCAACTTGAGCGACGAGGAAAATTGTAATGGCTGCGACTCCGATCAGGGGAACACACGATTGCAATGTTAGAGCCTGAACGACTGTAATGATGGTAGTTGGAAACCTGGACCTTGACCAATGTCGAATGCATTCTGACAGTCTTTGCGGAGCTTGTATTACCCATCTTCCGAATTCCCATGAGAATTTTCCAACGGAAGATTATTCCAATAATGTAGGACGGAATCCATGGGAATACGACGTAGCCCAACATGAAAATATTCTGCAAACCGTAATCCAATAGCTTTTCGCTGTGAGACCTATTTGCTCCAATCTATGGCGCGTACCAAAGCATCACCTTACGTATTTATAAACGACGAGAAATTGCGTACGCGCGAACAAACCAATTAATTCGATTGTCTACGGTATTTTTCGTACGCAACTTGGTGAAAATTTGTAAACAGCTATACTTTTCATTTAGGTACGCAAAATTGCATAAAAAGGTACAATTTTTACCGCAACTTCTGTCTATTTTCGGACTGTGGTGAACACTGTTTATGCTGCACAATTTCGTTCCCTGAGTATCAAATCATTGCGTGATAAATCCAAAAAAAAAAGTGTAAAACTAGCGTCAGAATTACGGTAATTGTTTGCGGCCACAACGACGACACAGCTGTCTAACTGTCTTGCCTGTGGTCATATATTTCTTTTCTAGCATTCTTGTACAAAAACATACAAATCGTACCGTTGATATGAAAAAAAAATCAGCAAACCGCTGCAAGAATACCAGGAAAATACAACAAACAAACAATTATGGCTATAGTCTGCCATTGTGGTGTATGACGCATAAGGACATAGTACCGGAAAATAAAAGATGTTGGGATGATAATCGCCAGATTTCCGTAAGTTTCGATCATGACGGAGTGAAGGAAAAAACATGTTCTCGGGCCGAAGAAGACGCAAGGACCATAGGCTACAAATTTTAGGCCGTCGACTGATGGAATCATTCTACAAAAAACAATTTTTTTAAATATTTTTTTCAGTGGGGAAAATCACCTTTCCATAATAAACCAATTGCTTATACATGCAACAATTTCGGTAGCTGACAAGCTGAAAAGAAGGACACTATAGGCTCGGAGATCAGTCGGTGTCTTTCGGAGAACACAGTAGATGACAATAATGTTGGGAGAAATACCCAAGAAGAACAGAACAGTCCAGCAGACCCGTACTGCCCAGATCCACCACATGACATGCACGGGCCGTACTGAACAATGATCTTCGGCTCTCCTAATCACATTTTGTACTTGGCAACGTGTCGCAAATTATATTGCAGAAATTGTTAGTTGAAATCACAAACATTTTTAGTCTTTGATTTCTGGAGAAGATAAAATTTTTCTTTTCTATTGGGAAGAATATAGGATTTCCTGCAAGTCAGTGGATGTAGTCTTTGTCTCTTTTTCTCTCTCTGGAAACACTGAAAAAATGTTTTTTTGCACATGTTTTATACTAGTCGGTTCCTTTCGCCTTGTATCACTGAAAAATACGCTTTGTACACGTTTCATGCTAATCTGTTACCTGCGGTATCCTTTCGCCTTCTATCGGGTTCAAAGACGGAATGTCTTCATGACGCTTCTTGTAAGCTGGTTCAGCGTCCTCGTGTACTTCGTGGCGTTGGTGTTGTAGTCTTGAGCGCCGGGGAAACGTTTAGTCGCTGTGGCCCTCCAAAAAATGTCAAATTAAAGGTAAATGTAAGAAACCTGAAACTTGAGACTGATTTTGTAAAAAATATAGAAGAAGTATTTGTGGCAAGACATAAAAAGTGAGCCGATCATAATTTTATGCTACCGGCGATCTGCAAAAGATAGGCGTGAGGCCGAAACGCGAAAGATTTGCAAACAAAATAGATCGACACTGACCCTAAAAAACGCTGTAAAAGGCAAGTAAACTCCGTAAGGGAAATTACGAAAATATACAGTCCTTAAAAATTAACTCATCACTCCGAGACTCCTCGACTCTTCGGATGTGATGCGAAATGCGTCGATAGTCGAATAAACTATTTTTTAACAGTTTAAAAATTGAGTGGAAACGTTCTTTCTCTTTTCTGAGTGAGTCTGTCTGTGCTAGTCAATGAACAGCTATCTAGACAAGAAAAAGTCAAAAACTTTATTATCACGACCAATCCTCGCCATATCTCAGGACACAAAACAGTGCTAAAGCTGGTGTTATGAAGGCTACAATTAGAAATATCCTCGTATCAGTATTTTTCGTATTTTCTGGCTGAAGCCATTCCAGAATGGGGTTAAAAGCAAAAAACAGAACTAGAGCATATGCGGATATAAGTATCGTTCCGAGAACAATTTTTCTCAACCGGCCTTTACAAGGATTGAAGCTGCTTCTGGAACTGGCTGATGAACTGGAGGAACTACTGGATTGGTTCGACGGAGCAGATCTCTCGGGTATGTTCATCAGGATATGGGAACTTTCATCAGATTCTTCTTCAGCCTCATCCTCGATAACCACAACAGAACTTTCTGGAGTCCCAAACTCTACGGGATTTGGAGGGCTTTCGAAACCAGTAGCCTCTTCATAACTTGGTATAGGAATTGCTAGACTTGAAGCGGATCGGGAGGGTAAATCAGCAGTCTCCTGAATATTTTTTTAAGATCCGGAAAGTAGAGGGACAAAAATCTTACCTCATAAGGAGGCGGTGCGAGCCCAGCAAAACTGTGAGATCTTGCTCTAGTGGCGGTCAACTCGAACTGTGATGGTTGATTGGGAGGTCGCATTAGAAAAATTGGTCTTGAAATAATAGAACCGGAAAGAAACCTGCGGGAGGGCGACTAGATAAGGCAGTGTTCTCAAAGAGAGATAAGGGTACGAGTGAGTCATAGAGTTGTGAGGAAAGAACAGGAAATATAATTAATTATTATTAAAAAAAGCGACCGGCAATGAGTGAGAGGTGGTTTGGATTCCACAAAAACAGGGCAATATTATTTTGGGTCAAAGGAAAACTACAAACAACGCCTCACTCTCCACTTTGATCAGACAAGGTTGGGGTTTTCCTTGGACCCAAAATACTATTGCTTCATTTTTGTATTGACCTGTTTTTGCAGAATCCAAACCATCTTTCTTTTCGCGGCCGTTTTTTACAGATATGTATATTTACAACAGATTTATCCATGAAGATTCAAACAAGATCTTCAAATGTCCCAGACTGATTTCTTTCTTCTAACAATGGAAGCTTGTCAGGTCAAGGTGGCGTTTGAGGGGGAGGGGGGGGGGGGGGGTTCGTTTGGAAGCAGGAAAGTACCTTTCGATATGGTTTACATTCAAAATAATCCGAAAAGTGAAGAAAATCAGAAGAAAAGTGGAAAGATAAAAAAACAAAAAAGAAAGAAAGCAATTGAAACCTAACCAATGACCAAATTATCATGAGTCCAGACCACACCATTGGGCAACGCTGCCTTTGAGCGCCCGATCCCGCGCGAGATATTTCAGGCTACGGGTGTGACCGTTATTAAATCGTCCACAACTCGGTTTAGGAAGGCGTTTGGCAATTTGAGAATATACCCCGGAAACTACTTGCCATGGGCTATCGAATGACGCTATATTCGACCTCAAACGCCACCTTGACCTGACAAGCTTCCCTTGTAAGCTGTGATATAATTTTGTAAAATGTACATAATGTGATGAATCTTTATACACTTACGCATAACACTCAAACAAAAAGGTTTCTCATGTCAGCATCGAGGAAGATAAAAAGCAAGTATAAAAACACGATTCATACAAATGGTTTATTGGATCACAGAGCGACAATGGCTATGATCGAAGTGACGGTCAGGATGTTCGTCTTGTAGCTGGCGGCATTCTCCTCACCCAGTTTTGGCGGATCTGTCGTCTTGTGGGTGGCGGCAATCTCCTCATCCTCATCCAGTTCCAGATCTTTCGTCTTGTGGGTGGTGGCAATCTCCTCATCCTCATCCAGTTCCAGATCTTTCGTCTTGTGGGTGGCGGCAATCTCCTCATCCTCATCCAGTTCCAGATCTTTCGTCTTGTGGGTGGTGGCAATCTCCTCATCCTCATCCAGTTCCAGATCTTTCGTCTTGTGGGTGGCGGCAATCTCCTCATCCTCATCCAGTTCCAGATCTTTCGTGGTGGTAGAGGCTTCCGGGATTTTTGGCATGCATCCGTCGGTTTCGCAACAGCAGACTTCAACCTTGTTACCATTAACGATCATAGGAGTGCCGCCACAAGTATGAGCACAATATTTTCGAAGAATTTCGTCGGTCAGGGGAGGCAGCGGGCACTGGATATTGTAGGAAGCTCTTCCATTCGATTCCGTAATTTTCGCAGCCAAGCACGTATGGTACTGTTTGAGACAAACTTCCTTTGTTGGGACACTCGTGGGATGCGTAGTCTGGCCAATGGCAGTTGGGCAGGAAAATGCAGCATCAGGCTTCACGGTGGAATTAGAAACCCCTACGGCGGAAGAGACTCCAGGCAGCGGTGGCAGACATCTATCGGATTCACAGCAGCAAACGTATCCATGACTTTTAGTTCCCTGCTGGGCAGTATTGCACGTTGTGTTGCAAGATTGTCGCATTTCTTCAACGCTTTTGTGGGGCTCCTTGCAGCCGAAGTTGTAGTGAACTTTGCCCGAATTTGAGATGTTTTTTCCTCCGATACACATGGTTGTTCCAGATTGACATTGTTCCGTAGGGATGGTACTGGGAAGACTAATACCCTCGTATTTTGGACAAGAGAAGGCAGCAGCGGTTGCGACGATCAGGACCAGACAGACCAACAGCTTCATGGTAGCTTCTGGATTGGAGAGACGACCTTGCTTGGAGAGCGGCGAACAACAAGTGACCTTCTACTGTTACAATTGTATTACGATTAACTCGTTTCGATAAGTTATAACTCGTTATTCTTTATCCTCAGATAAGTTCAGACAGGATGACGCTAACACAGCCAGAGGGACAGAAGAATAGAGGGGCAGAGGGACAGTGACTATACGTGGGCACGAGTCGATTTCGAGCCGGCTCGACGGGGTAGGTCGAGCCGGCTCGAGCCTAAAGAAAAACGGAAATTCTAAAAAGGGATTCCCATTTTTAATAGAAATTGTGTTATAGCTCCAGAGGAACAAAGTTATAGTAGATACGCCCTACCCAGCAATTTATAACATTACACTTGACATTTTGTCCTGTTTTGCCAAAAAAATAGACGAACATTTGACATTTTTTGGCTCGAGCCGCGATCTCTTCTGATATCTTCATTAGTCAACCGGTCCCTTTTAATCCTAAGCCAGCAAAAATATTTGGCGAAGAGAGGAGTCGTTCAAGGAAAGTTTGACGATCTTCGGGGCTTAGGATTAAAAGGGACCGGTTGACCGACGAAATTCTTCGAAAGGATTGTGCTCATACTTGTGGCGGCACTCCTATGATCGTTAATGGTTACAAGGTTGAAGTCTGCTGTTGCGAAACCGACGGATGCATGCCAAAAATCCCGGAAGCCTCTACCACGAAAGAACTGGAACTGGATGAGGATGAGGAGATTGCCGCCACCCACAAGACGAAAGATCCGCCGAAACTGCGTGAGGAGAATGCCGCCAGCTACAAGACGACCATCCTGACCGTCACTTCGATCATAGCCTTTGTCGCTCTGTGATCCAATAAACCATTTGTATTTGCCCGGGTGAATTGACACCGGCCGGAAGCAGAATATTTCAAGGCATTTCAATGTTTTTTTTGCTTTCAATATGATCTTTCATGCTTTTACCATGTTTTTCTCGAGTGTTACGTGTGAAGCCTTGCGTCGAGATCACTTAGAAAAAGTCAGAGAACCCCACATTTTTAGGTGATAAGCTGCATTCGAGACGTTATTATTGTGCCGAAGAAGTACAGTCCAGTTCCTTCAATATCTGCAATGAGAAGAATTTTTTTAGGTCGTTTGCAATGTTTATGCCTGTTAAATTTATCGACCTGTCCCGAAAACTCTGGCTCTCAGTCCCAGTGTTTCATGCCTGTCAACTTGTTCAAGTCATTCCGCTCCTGTCACTTTATCACCACCTTGTTCTATTAAAGGTTCAGACAAACAAACAAAGACACGAGAACAGTTTACAACAGATTTATCCGTGAAGATTCAAACAAGATACTTTTTCGATTCAAGCTGATACATCTGTCGTCTTGCCAGAAGCTCCAGCTCATACAGCAAACTGATTGCCAACTGGCCTCCAAATAGCAGAAGACATGCCGGGAGTATGAAGTCTATATTCTTGCTATTGCCAGTGTATATCAGCCCTAAAATATCAGGAAAGTAACTGTGGACTATCAACTGAACGTGAACTTTCGGTTCTAGTGCATAAAGACCGGTCTTAAAATTTCATTCAGTCATTCACTAGTAAATGCTTTTTTCGTGTCTATCATTGGGGAAGCCGAACAAAGCTTCGCCGTGAAAACAAGGTATGAAACTGGGCGCTGCAATAAATCCTTTACTTTCCAAGATCCAAGGTTTCCAAGATGCTTCTCACAGAGAGTAGAGTGTGTCCTTACAGTTTTATCACCAGATAACGTGCATTTCTCTGAGAAAACCAAAGCTGAGTCATCTGATCCGACTGAGCCCTCACTGTTAGTCGATGGGTTCTGGTTTCTCTCTACTGAACTGATACTCATGTCTATCTACACTCTATGGGTTTTCTGTTCTGATGTCTTTTTTTAAGAACGGTATTATTTTTTAAGACCGGTCTTTATGCAATAGGATCGAACTTTCTTACCAAAACCTATGCCGACTAGAATTGGGAAACAATAGTAGTATATTCTGCGCATAGTTTCCGCATTTCGTATACACGGACATATTGACTGAAAATACGACAATCTGACAACGGTATTACATTAAACTCGACCCTTATTTTTCGGCATCGGATTAGTGCGATTGAGAATCCATTGACGAACCAGAACAGAGCGTAATCGAACATGTTGAAAATATTCAAAGAGTTCCAGTTGAAAGTCAGGAGAATTGGTGAGGCAAGAGTCTAAAGAGGTAGCTTTGGTGAAAAACGAACATACCACGAAAAGACTGGCGAATGAATCCCAGGTCCAGCGCCAGCCTTCTTCTTCCCGAGAGGCCATAGCAAATGGCTCTGTATGGAGGTTGACCTCTTTGAGCTGGAAAGGCGCTGTTTTGTCATTGGAGCATGTTTAATTAGATTTTTTTAATTGGAGCATGTTTAATTTAATTTATTCAATTATCAAGTGTTCATCGCTATGAGCGTCTCTTCTAGCAGCCTCCCAGTTGATCTCGTCCCATCTCCAGAAAACTTGGTTGTTGAGCCTCAAGCTATCTTCCCATCTTACATGTTGCCTGGCTGGCCTTCTTCTGCCTTCTAACGGAGTCCATTCCGAGCAAATCCGCGCCCAATCATCGTGTCCTTTTAGGCTTATCTTTCTATTTTTTTTTCTTTTTTTTTTTCTGCCGGTCGTTGTTCCATCTGTCCAGTTGAGTGATTCTGCGTTCTATACGACGTTGGCACACTTGTAGGATTCTTTCATCGTCAGCTTTCAGCGCCCAAGTTTCACAGCCGTATAGAACTACAAGTTGTGTACGCCCCTCCGGGGCTAAGTACCTTAGTTTTGTCCTTTTCAAAACAGATAGCAGTTAACAGCCTATCCCTCAGTCCCTCTGTCTCCTTGCCCCTCTGTCCCACTTTCCCTCTGTCCCTCAGTCCCTCTGTCCCTCAATCCCCCTGTCCATCTGTCACTCTGTCCCTCTGTCACTCTGTCCCTCTGTCACTCTCTCCCTTTATCTCTTTGCCCCTCTGTCCCATTCTCCCTCTGTCCCTTAAAATTCCCGCAAAAAATAATCAAAGTCCACGCACTTGCAAATTGACTTGTCAAAACTTGTTACACTAACTCCTTTCCCCTTAATTGTGCGCACAAATTGCTCCATTTTGATTGCCAATTAAAGCTTCCGACAGACAGACACACACAGAGACCTGAGAGCAATTTAAAGTGGATTGGTGAAATAAATGTTTAATTAGAGTTTCTGGTTTCCGACTCGACCAAGATTTCAAAATAGTGCCTAATTCACGTAGACAGGTTGGAGCACAGCCCTATGGGTTCATGATATCACTCCCGCTACCTCTGTTGATTGAATTCAAGGCCTCTCTCACGTATGGTGTAGTTTTTCATTGTGCATCTATAGTGGCTAGGGGGATAGTTTACTGCGGCCCAGAGTGGTGAATATGAGATGTAAGCTAACTATTGGTTAATTGAATCTTTCAGTTAGGCTTTGCTCATTTTTCAGCAGTTTGGCTATTATACGTCCCGGTTATAGACACAGCCCGAGTGTTAAACTATTTTGATTCCTAAAGTTGAATTGGTATCCTCTGCTTTTCCCCCCATTCTATTTCTGTTCTCTCTGTCCCTCTGACTCACCCTCTGTCTTTTCTCGCCGATTTCCATTGATTATGGGCTCTTATCAAATGGAGAAGAGACTGCAGGCTGCACGCATCGCTGTTTTTCCTATTATTCCTTCCTGTTCAAAATGAGGCATCCGAATTCGAGACCACGAAGACGTTTTGAACAAAACAGAAGATCGAATTCTTTGAACGCTCCATCTCCGCCGACCTATGAAGAATCGGAAAGGGATACAGCACAATCCGTCTCGAATGTCGAAACACCACTTCCCAATTATGAGGTTCGTCTCCTTTACAATATTTTCCACCCCAAAATTTCAGCAAGCTATGCTCAGATCTTCTTCCCTTCACGATCTCCTCCATGCCGATGAGACTCCCCGTGTTCCACTTCCCGAAATTCCTGTGGATTGGAATAGAGAAGGGCCTTCTCTGGAAGGTGGTCGCTGCGATTCGACGTCCAGTTCTGAGCAGTCTGACCGTTGTGTCAACGCCTGCTTGTACAGCGTCTGTTGTTTGTTTCTCGTTATAGTCTTGTGGCTAGTTTTTATGGGTCTGGCCTTTCATTTTGTCCAGCCCAGGAATATTATAGCAGCATGGGTAATTTTCTCTATATTTTTCTTTTTACCGGTACTGATATGTTCTTTCCCTTGTTTGATACCCCTGGCGAAGAGGAGAAGGAATGAAGATGATACTTGAGAATAGTGGGAGGAACACAAAAAAAACAGAGATATTTAGTCTGGTCAGAACGAAAGTTAACTGACGGGTTACTGTAGATTTGTTCGTGGCGGGACCAACCACAATCTTCCGGGGCTGTCTCGCGGCGAAAATGTTCGATTTGAAAAAGGCAAAAAACTTGGCTGAGTATCCAATGTTTGCGTGCTGTAGCCAAATTGATATAAAACCAAATTGATACAGCCCCAAATTTCCGAAGCCTAATTTTGATTTTTTATGCTTGTTCTTGTATTTTTACAGCTCCCAAAGTTTAAAGAACTGGTACTGTTGGTCTCGACGCTCGAATCTACAGTAACCTGCCAGTTAACATTTCTTCTGAAAAGGCACTCGTTCCATTGGAAACAAGCTGTTGTCTTGGTCTCTGTAGCTTCGGTAGAAATTTCGGCAATCTTCTCTCCTGCAATTACTTGTTTTCTGAAAAGATTTGTTTCCCAAAAGCATAATTACATTGTTTTACAAAACTTTTTTTTGCAACTTTTCTATTCAAAAACTTTTCAAAAAAGTATAACTTGAAGGCAATCGAAGGCACTTCAGGTAGCACTCTGACGACCAAGGATGCTGGCGAACAGCTATTCGGACAGCAGAGAAGCCGATCGACGACTTGCCAAGACGAAGAGCTCGTCGACGCTGATCCCGGCCTACAGCTGTAAGAATTTGGCGATGGACAGCGAAGAGTGCTACCACATTCCGACGTCGTTGATCTGCTCGCCGAAGAGTAGCCTCTACGATCTGACCAAGCTGAACGACTGGCTGCCGCCGCCGACGACGAACAGCTCTTCCGAACTGGCGACGGAACGCGAGACGGAAGGCAATACCTACGCTCTGTTGGGAAAATATGCGAAAAAAGAAGCCGTCAACAAGTTGAGCAATCGATGTACTGCCGTCCTCTTCCAGGAGGATCAACAGCTTCTTTTGGCCATTCTACATCGTCAGGTCAAGTACGTGATGGCCATCGAGGAGGTGACGATCGGAGCCGAAAAGAGCTGGGGCATCTCGTGGCAGGGCCGTCGACCGGAGATGCTCTTCCGCAACCCGAAGAAACTCGTCCACTTTTACTCTCTCAATCCGGAGATGGCCTTCTTTGATCTGTAGAAGAGAGGAAGAATATTGGCAGCAATGAAGGGTAAACAAAAGATAATAAACGATTTGAAGGTAAGAGCTGTTTTTTTTCTTCAGAGAGTAAAAGGAATAGAGACTCTAAACCATTTTCTTTGTAAGGTCTTTAGACGATGTGGCTCATTGCTAGAAAAGTTAAATGGCAGGTTACTGTAGCTTTTTTTCGTGTCGAGACCAACGAGACCCGTCGTCTTACAAAAAAGTACCGTCTCGTGAATCAGACCAATTGCTAACTGTCCTCCAGTGAAAAAAAGGTATGCAGACAGAAGACTCGTCGTTTTTCCTTATAGCGTTTAAAAAGTTTAATTCAAAACCACATAGGATACTTACCTAGAGAATACATAATCGGTAGAGCGAAATATTCCTCACTGCTCGTTTAGCTCTCGGATATCGACTACATTTTATGTTCGATCTGAAAAACCAAATGTCGAGTTTTGTGAAGACTTACGGGGATGCTTTTTCGATCATTCAAGCGTTATAAAGAATCCAGTAGCAGACGATTAGGAGGATTACTCAGACTAAACTCTAACAAAGGTTAATGTGGGTGTGGACAAGGAGCTACCACAAAAAGACTGGCAACGGTACCCCAAGTCAGACGCCATTTCATTCCTTCTTGTGGGAATATGATTTTGTCTGAGGACATTTCAGGCGAGCATCTTCCGAGAAAAAAGACAGAGACAGCTGTCCCCACTGCCTAAGTACGCTCAATTTCTTCCTTTATCAGCGTGTTCCTAAAGACTCATCGAGCCTTATCTTTACCTACCTGCTACCTCTCCAAACTGTTGTTTTCGACTTTCTTCTTCCAACAATGACTAACTGGAGCCGAACAGAATATTCTCATTCTTTTCAAAGACTGACCACTATGGAGCCTCCTCCTTCGTATGAAGAATCTCAAAGAGAAGCTGGTCAATCGAAGCTTGAATTGCCAGGATCTGGCAATGAGGTACGGTTTTTAACAATTTATGATTGTTTTTTAAGAGCGTGCAATCTGGTGCCATAGAAGATAATAACAGTCTTGTTGACTTTATTTTTCGAGAGTACACCAATAGAATCTGTCTTCCGGTACCAGAAGTTCCAGTTGATGAAAACACAGAGGAGCCGGAAGTTGAGAATCAAGAAATAAGGAACAAGTTTAGCAAGAAAGACTACTACGTTTGTTTTCTTGTCGCTTCCATTTTGGTATTCTCAGTAGTGCAGACTGAAGATCTCGTTTTCGCATTGACCGTATTCCTTATAGCGTTTTTCGTCCTAATTTTCGTTTTTGGCTTTTACGAACTCTATAAGAAAGTGAATTCCTTGTGAAATGGGCAAATTGTAGAAAATGAATTATTTGAACCAACAGAAGAACCATGCTTTCGAAGAATTTTTTTACTTGTTCCAGATTTTTCTCGATGTTTTCCATATCCAATAAGCAGGAAATTGTTACAGTATATCCAGAAGTGATGCCCTAAAGTTTTCAGCGATTCTCAACGTCTATGAATCGCTGGTCGATCAAATGTACAGCGATACTCAGTCTTACCTATGAATAAGAGGATCTACCCGATCGGTGGCAGCAAGCTGGTCTCTCTTATAAAAATGGTTTATACATTTGTTCAAAGCGACTTTATTTAAAGGACCTCGGAAGCGCCCGCAGCGACCAAAATACAGTAACCCGGCGTCCATATAGTGTATTGGTAGTGTTTATGCTCAGTAAAGTAAAGTTTTCTCCCTATCAACGCCAGAGTTCCAATGAATCCTCTGAGAGACAAGCTCCTACTGCGTGAGGGGCCAGATCGTGTGAGGCGTTTTCGTTCCGAAGTTGCCCAACCTGTTCCACGGAACGCCCTTTTTGCTCAGTAATCTATGACTAGTCTCAGGTTCGAATCCCCAGATTCCAATTCATTTTTTCTACTCTTTTGCTTTTATTTTATGGCCAAATATTACCAGCAAAAACAATAAAGTAGAAAATAAATGGATAAAACCAGACGAGAAAGCAGCCCTTATTAACTATATTCAAATTTGGAGAAAACCCCGCGCTTATAAATAGCGTGCGAATTCGAAAACGAATTTTGGTTGTAAACCCGGCCACAGAACAAAATGCTCACTTCTGCCCCATTTTTCTTTATTTTTTAGGCATTTTCTCGCGTTTTCTTACACTAATTAGTGATTAGCGGACCGAGGCGTGTTTTTCTAAGCAAAGTCAAAAAAGACACTTCCGGGGTCCTTTAACAAAGACTCAAACAGGATTCTTTTGTGAGTCCAAAATATCTAAACCAAAGCAAAATATCTCTGTGTGTGTTTGCTTATTTGTGTGAGTCCGTAACCTCGAACTCAAGTCTGGCAAATTGTGGCAAAAGATTTGATAAAAACTGTTTGGGAGTTTGAGAATTTTCGCTTCTAATGTAGTAACTCTTCTGATAACGAGAAAATTTTCCAGATTAGGTCTTCATATGATCGGTGGCAGCAGGCTGGTCTCTCTTATAAATGGTTTATATATTTGGCGAAGGAATTTTATTCAAAAAGACTCAAACAAGATTCTTCTTTGATTCCGAGTTTCTTCCAACTTCGTACCAAAAGCTCCAGTTCATATTGCAGACTGATCCCCAACTGTCCTGGAAAGAGCAGAAAACATGCGGGGAGTGTACTGCTTGTGATGTCGTTATCTAGCGAATACATTCCCGCTAAAAAATACAAAGTAACATCCAGTTTAAATTGTTTCAAAGTCTCTGTCTGTCTGTCGACAGGTAGATTGACAAGGGGGGAATATCTAAGTTTAGCGCTGAAGAGTTTTGCGAACCTTGTTGAAAAAGAAACTCACCTGGCATAAGCATCCCAGGTCAGGCGCCAGCCGTATCCTTCGACCGTCATGGCGAATGAGACCTGTGCTGGTTGACCTCTCGAGGTTTACCCTTCTGTATTGTCAATGGAGCGCTGTTTTGAAAGACCTTATGGCACTAGACACAGTGACACGAGACAAAGTTTATGAATCTCGTGCACTATACTGATGGCAATTTGAAAAATTGATGCCGTTTTTTACCTGTTTTATCTAGGTCCAAACATTTGGTAACGGAAATACTGAAAAACTGACTGACCTTATGGGACTTACGTCTTGGACAGGAGGTAGACGACATTCCAAGCAGCAAGAAGAAATTGACAGCGCTGTAGAAAGTTGAAAAGTTGGGAGACATCTTATTCCAATAGCTACCTGAAATCTGACGAGAAAGACGAATAGATTCTACCAAGTTTTCTCATTCATTTCTAATTTGTGGAAGAATTCTCAGTCACCAGTCCCTCAACACCTCGACATTTCTTCAGTCCCCCTATTGCCCAATTTGCTAGTCACTCCGAAGAGATCCCTACGGAAACCCGAATCGGCCCTTAGACGGAAGACTGAAGTTTTCGGAAACTGGGTTGCTCGGGACAAGTCCAGATCCTAGTCAAAGTGTAGAGGGAAAGGTTACTGTAAGTTAAGACAAAAGTTGGCACGAAATTTGGAAAAGTAGAAACACCTGACCTGATTTAGAAGAAGACGACAGCACAAGCGAGCAGCATACGATCGAGTGAGTTACCAGAGAAGCGTTTTAGAGTGACGAGTCTTGACAAGTCGAGATTTTTATTAGAGTTGACAGGTTTCGACTTGGCCTTCATTTTCTCGTTTTTGGTGTTAATTGTTGAATATCTTTCAAAACAGTACTCCATTGACAATACCCTCGAGAGATACCCTCGAGGCTATTTTCAATCTCTAGTCTTGCTACTCGTTCAATTTTACTATTTCCAATTCAACTTTCACTCTTCTGCGAATGTTTTTTGGCACTCTTTACATGTACATAATTTGTTGGGGATACAATGGATTCCTAATAACGCAAACCCGATTTAGAAAAATGGGCGTAAGATTGAGTTTTTCTTTCTTTAGAATTCTTATATTCAGACCGAAGGATTCTTGGCGGAAAACCCAGAAAGTAGGCGGAGATTGATGTGTTTTATAGCTTCAATGCTTGGTAACCTTACTATCGGTAATTTCATCCATTATGAAAGTATTTTAATGTTTACAGGACTATTGGTCGCCGTCGATGAAGCAAATAATTACAACATACCTGTTATCCTACCTGCGTGCATTCTGCTCTTTGGAGGACAGGTAGTCATCGCCTTCTTTCATGAAATGGAACTTTTTCTGCGCCGACAGATGTATCTGCCAGAACCGAAAATGAATGTTGTTTGAAACTCTGTGAATATAGTTGTTTCGAACAAAAACCAGAGAAACGGGGAGACGGAGACAGAGGGTCAAGTGGACTGAGAGACAGAGAGACACAGTTTAAGAGTGTCAGAGACGGGCAGAGAGACAGAGAGCCAGCTTGTTCTCACCTAGGACAACAGGTCACAGATCAGTACTTTGTTTAATTGATGAGATGAGAAATGAGCTCCAAGCTTTATCCTCCGCCTTCTGTCACATTGTTATTATCCGCTCAGAAATGCTCCGTTCTCTTCCTCAGAGTTAGATTGTTCTCCCAAGACAGATATCGAAAAGAATCAGGCGAGATCTTTGTGTTTCTTATTCATGTTGAAAAGACTGGCGATTCTATGCTTTCTGCCGAGAAAATTATTGAGGGACAGTTTGACGTGATGAATGGGATGAGAAATTGGCGCCAAGACAACAGTGAACAAAGTCTGATTAAATCGTTGTTCGTACTTCTGTCTTATCTCTCTGTGATCTCAAAGATCCGATTTTTTTGTGAAAGATCGATGTGAAATTAGGAGAAATGAGTCACACAATGAACAAAATGAGAAATTGGTTCAAAGAGAGTCTGTTTACCTCCATTTTCCGTCCGGTAAGTTTCATCTCTCACCCTTTTCACACGTCACCACTAACGCAGTTTATGCTGAACAAGGATAGCACCGCCCTTCCAGGCTAAAGATTCCTTGCCTCCTCCTATCACTTCTTTCTCGGATCCTCAGTTCCAGTTCCCCTCCATTCTTCCCCTGTCATTCCCTTCCAGTTACCCCCTGTCCCTCCAAAGAAACTATCAAACTCATAAGAACCCTTCGCGCACTTGCTTTTCCTGTCGCGACTTGTTAAAAACTAAATTGCGCACAAAGCTCCCCTCCTTATCCTCAATTAGAGCTTCAGACACACACACAGAGACGCGAGAGCATTTTTAAGTGGATACGCAGATTTGGTTTTATTTTCAAATTTATTATCAAAAGAAGAAGAGAATAACAACAACGATCAATGTGGTAATCAAGAACATCTTACCTTTTTATTTTGGGGACATTCAAAGACAGCACCTCCCCTCTCTACCCGGTCTTTATGAATCGCCAAAACCAGTAATGCATTGGGCTAGAACACATAACAGACATACAGTCACGAGAATGCGTTCAAAAGTAATTAACTGTAGAAGCTTATAGCCCAAAATGCCTAAGATTATCGCTATTGCTACAACACATGTGAGAAAAATGAAACAAAGGGCGCCATATTGTAAGTCTTTGCTCCTATACCAGGGTTTGCGGGCGCGGGCTTGCCGGGCCGTTGTATCATTCTGGGGAGCTGAAGGAGTCTGCTCGACAGTGCGGTCACCGCAACGGATTGGAGTACCGGGTGTCGTCTCCACAGGGGGAGCAGACGGTACCTCTTCCACAATGATGACAGTAGAAGGAGAAGGTTTCAGCTGCTGCAAATTTCGGTTGCACTGCAGTACTGCAGGTTGCACTCTCTTCGTTCAAACAATCCTGAACTTGCGTTTTTTAAAATTTTCCTTATATTTTTCCCGTTTATAACCACGTTTATCGAATTCAGCGTGAATAGCAACCACCAGGACGTGAAAACTAGTCGAAAATAACATGAATTTACTGAAAGTGAAAGCTTAAAACCTAGCCTTCCCAATTGAGGGGTTCTTTGAGAAGAAACCTTATTTTTCAAGCTCAGGAATGCAGTTTTCAGCTTTGTGATGTTCAGCAAAGCGGTAGTATTTAGAAAGCTCTACAACTTTGTAAAACATTGCGAAGCTGTAAAATGTATGAGTGAGCTAAAAATTGAGGTTTCCTTACAAAGTTTAGAATTGCCTAAAGATATATTCCCATTCCTTACAGAAAATGTAAGAAAAGCAAACCTCTTCTTCGGGTGATGGCGATGGTTCCGTATTTGAAGAAGACTGTGATGTGAGTCCCATTGCTTCTTCATAGCTTGGCAGATCATCCGAAGACTCAAATCTTTGATTGGGACGAGAATATTTTCTTCCTTGCGGGACGGGACTTGACATTTTTGGGGGAGAAGAGAGATAAAAATCAGGGGCGTGTGATATTGACCTGATGAGAAAAGGTTGAGAAATCGGCTGAAATACCTTTCCGCTGGAGAAATGGAATCGGTCATCAGGTGTCAATGAGAAACTCAAACCCTCGTCAGGCAGAGTATTCCACCCAAAGGCCGCTCTTTGAGTCATCTAGGGTAGGCACGGGCACCGGGCCCGTGTCAGTGTTGACCGAGATCGTGCCAGCAAGGAGCATTTTCGGGAGAAGACTACTTTAGCGAAAAAAAACTTGGCACTCATCTAGAACATAAGCTCGGCGTGGCAAATTGAGCCTATTTTCAAATTTGGTGCCAAGTTTTCATGGTTCCCCCAAAAGTGCGCACGGTTCCCATGCTTAGTCTAGGGTGATAAATTCGAGAAAATGTGTCATTTTTTGGCTTTCATTGCGATAAAAAAAATAGAAACCCGATATTAAGATGTTCCAGCGACAGCTATTCCACACTTTCATTTCTTGCCAAATTTCCGAAACAACGCATACAGCCGAGAACACATTGCCAACAGGAGAAAATGAACAAAAAGGAGAAAAGGATCCATGCTGAAATGAGATAGTCCGGCTTCACAATATCGATAATTGTCTTCACAAAGACGAACCACATAATTCCGACACAGACTAAAAAACGCAGCCGAAGTAGCGACAAAAGTTTTCGTCTTGTTCGTCATCACGGGAAGAGAAATCGTGGCGGCCACGGTATGCAGCCAGCTCTTGAATATATATATTTCCGTATTTATGGTTGGCGGAATCTTAGCTGCGTGAATGACTACAGGAGGCACTGAGTGCTAAATTGAACTTTTTGCTAGAGACCATGTGAAAAAAGTCATATGGGTCTCGCCAACATGAGTTTCAAATACCGTAAAAGCTCTAATAGAAGCCCATCCCCTTACGTAAGATACGCAATTGCGTTTTCCCCTTTTTTGGATCAAGACGTCATTTTTCAGCTTTTTGGTGTTCTGCAAAGTTGTAGAGGACGTCAGGGACTACAACTTTGCAGAACACCAAAAATCATAAAGTCAGAAAATGACCCCTAAAAACTCTGATTACGTAATTGCGTATTTTACGTAAGGGGGTGGGCTTCTATTAGAGCTTTTGTCAGGAAGAGTGTCAGTCTCTCTACTGCCCACGGATGCCCCAATCAGGGATGGGCGAATAGTTGTACGCAAAAGCGCGTAAAGAGTTTCGTAACTCGTGCCATCTAAATTCCAGCCAGGTTCCAAGTATTTTGCGTACATCTATCCGCCCATCCCTGGCCCCGATCCTATCTCTGGGAGGAGGGCCCGCTGACTCATGGCAACTACAGTACATAAGCGGTCGCCAACATCCAACCGGCCCGATCCATCTTGCCCTACCTCTGTCATATTGATCTCGAAGCACATTAATCTCTCTATGTTCCATCTGTTCGTGTAATAGACAGAAACACGGGGGAAAGGGCACATCCCAACTACACTAACAAACAAAAAGCACGAGTGACAAAGATCCACTTTAAATTGCTCCCAGGTCTCTGTGTGTGTGTGTCTGTCGGAAGCTTTAATTGGCAATCAAAATGGAGCAATTTGTGCGCACAATTAAGGGGAAAGGAGTTAGTGTAACAAGTTTAGACAAGTCAATTTGCAAGTGCAAGTAGACTTTATTTTTGACTGGGGATAGTTTCCAGACAGTAGAGAAGTGCGGGTTAGGAATACGGAAAAGCGTTCTACTATAACTTTAGCTCCAACGGGGTGATATCACAGCTGGAGAAGATAGGGATAGGGGAGAACAGGAGCACGGGGAAGTAGGGACAGGGAGATCAGCAGGGAAGGACATGCACACGGAAATTACACGAAGGGATACGGGGACGACAGTAGGGGAAAATTGGACAGAAGAAAGGGGACATGGCGATAGGTACGTTGTAAAGGGTAGAGGAGGGAAAAGCAGATGACAACGGGCAGAGATAGGAGCTAACCGGGAAAAGCAGAGCACATTCCAGAATTTAAGGGTGGACAGAGAGAAAGTGTCGATAAATTAGAAACAGGGGACAAACGGGCAAGATTAGAGGAACATAATTGATCTGGAGAGGGATCAAGTAGCAAGCTGTTATCTTTTTTTAAACGGACAAAACTAATTCACTTAGCCCCGAAGGGGGCGTAGCTCAACTTGTTTCGTTAAAAGGACGCATTTTGACGGATTCCTCGCAAAATTTCGATAAAACAGTTGCCCTCAGATTCACATCTTAACAGTGCCCAGGGGTTGAAAAGTTCGAAATACACTTCGGGTGACCCTAGCGTTTTAATAAGAGAGGATTTGGGCAGTGATTCTGCGCCTTTCTCTGTCATTCGAAGAGCCTTTTTTTCTCGGCTCACAGCAGAAATGACCACTTGTCCTTCTCTTTCACTGGATCCTCGTGAAGTTAACCGCAAGACTAGTGGAAATGTTAGGGACTACTTTCCTACAGATATCCCAAAGAACTCTTCTTCGCAATCAGCAGATGTTGAACAGCATCAGGTGAGACTTGTTTTATCCCTAAATATTATAGTTTTTCAATTGATCACGCAGTCCTTTAACTTTCGTTACCTTATCTAGCAGAATTTTAAATTTTTCTAATCTTGTCAAAAGAAAATCTTTTTAAAGGCCATTTTCAAAAGTTTATCCGGCGATAAATTTTGTCATGAGTTACAGACGTTCCTAACAATTTTCCTAACTGTCGGTGATGCACAGTTCGCCGAGTTCGACACTTTAAAGGACTGCTCGTTGCAATCGGTCTCGACACGATCTTGAAATCGTGTGGAGACACGAGCGCGGGAGGACGAAATTTCAGCAAAAATCAAACTACCGCCAAGTTTGGAGCGCGCTGAAAGACGATATTTCAAACATTTGGCTTGAAACGGGAAAAACCTGAGTGACACGCTTTCTCGAACACCCGATTATATTTTTTCACGTGTTCGGTCTTATATTGTCGGCCATATCGTGACGAAAGTAATTTTGTTCATCATTTGAATTGCGCGGCGAACTGTGGATGAACTATAGGTCGATGGGTCTCAAAACGAACAAAAGATGAAAAGACCGTCCGTCTAAACAAACTACAACTTCACTTTAGAGCGACCATGCTCTCTTCCTCCCCAGATGAGCTCCCGAAAATGAGCTCCACACGCTTCCAGAGCTCAAGAAGGCCTGGGACTGGTTCTGGCATCTACGCTGGTCTTGCCTCATTCTCTGGTCTGCTGTCTTCATCTTCCTTCTGGGAGCAGTAGTCGGAATGTTCTTTCTGGCAGCGACCATGAAGAGCGAGATGGCTTCGGGCATTAAAGCCGAGTTAGTTTCGGCTGTGAAAGACGAATTGGCCCCGACAATGCAAAAGGAGTTGGTGGCGATTCTGAAAGACGGACTGGTCTCGGCTGTGAATGAAAGCTACTACCTGGTAAAGAAGGACGCTGTTAAAGAAGATTCGTATCTGGTGAAGAAGGACAAAGTTAGGGAAGAATTCTATCTGGTGAAGAAGAGCGGCGTGAAGGAAGACTCTTATCTCGTGAAGAAACACGAAGTCAAGAATGAGTACTTCCTTGTGAAGAAGGACGAAGTCAGGGCCCTGAATACTGAAGTGAGGGTGGAGTATCGTCCTGCACGATCATTGTCTTCTTCGGTTTACAGATTACCCTTTCTTCTCGTGGTTTTACTCAGCTTGTTGAAGGAATGAAGTTAAAGTAGCACAGATTGTATCAACTGGAGTTCAATAAAGTTTTTGCTGGAATCTTTGACACTAGAAACCTCAAAATCCATGTGGAAACTGTTTGAAAAGTCAGATGAAAAGTCCCGAAACTTACCTCGCGGAATCAACAAGTGAGCAGTTTGGCCAGTGGAACGACAGTTTAAAACTGCACCAAAACATCACTAAACTCTCTGATTCGTCCAAGCGTCCTTTTCCTAATAGTCTTACCTTTGCCCTCGCTAGTTTACAAAATTTAAAAAAGCGTCGAAATGTGGGGATGTAGCTCAGTGGTACGAGCGCCCGATCCGCAAGTTGAGGACTATCGGGAGGTCTTGGGTTCGACCCCCAACTTCTCCAATATTTTTGCTTTTCAAGATTAGGACACTGGACAAATTTGGATCCTTTCAACTGAATAGAAACTGAAGACTGGTTGAGATCTCTGAAGAGCCATATCAAGTTCAACGTCGATGACTATTGGTTTAATTCGTTTTTCTCACGAATATCAGGGGAATGGTTTGGACCACATTTCTTTCAACAATGTCATTCTGGACGCCGGAGTGACCACCAAAATCGCTGACCAAGTGAGGAAGAATTTACAGGGTCCTTGTTGATTTTGAACTAAAAACTGATTGGTAAAGATAACAGAAGCTCTCCTAATTTCTCATACTCTCTAGAGACTCGTCAGCCTAACCCATTATCAGTTGTTTGCTTGCAAAAAATTCCAGTCTCCATATTCCCAACACCATGCGCAGACCTCACCAAATAAGAGAAGGATCGAATGCTCCGAGTGCACCACCAGCTGACTTTCTCGATGCCCCACCCCCTTACGACGAATCTCAAAGACACAACACGTACGGATGGACGTTTCAAGTTCCTGAGCAAAAAGAGGAGGTGGGATTTTTATTATATATTTCCATCGTTTTCATTTAAAGAACAAGCTTCCTGAGCCAGAGAAGCCAGTTGTTATTAAAGAGAAAACCTCAACGTTCTCCTATCTCATTGATGTCGCATACCGGCTGAAGGATTTTTTTACTTTTCCAGTGGCCATAGCTTGCTTTGGATGTTTTCTGTGTGTGTGCCCTTCAAGCATCAGAACTGGTGTTGCAATTGTTGGGGCTGGAGCTTTGGGAGTTCGGTATATAACTATAGCCCTTACTCCTCCTCTGCCCAAAAACACTCTACGCCGTCTCACTGCCGACAACTCAAAATTTATTGGAGATGCCTTCAATCTGGTCACTTTGCCCAAGGGACCATTGAAGGCTGGAGACAAAGTGACCTTCTACACTTCGGTCAAGAATAATTTTTCGAAAATGGAGGGAGGCTGGAGTTTCAACTTTTTCGACGAACATTATCGAAACGTTCTACATGTTCGTAATTTTAATCCGAAATCTGAATTTCTTGAGGTAAGAACAGGTGACAGAGGGATAAATAATCTGGTCCTAGTTTATAAGTGGGGGTCTTAAATGAGATTTACCAGAAACCTGCTTTTTTAGTTTTTTTTTCTTTCTGTCATTTGCGGTTGCCAGCCTTGAGGATACTCCAGTTTCTGAAATAGAACCCGATTAAAATGTAGCCATATGCCTTGCCGTTCGATGGTTTTGTATGAATTGAATGGTCTGAAGGATCCACAAAATTTATCTGAAAATATTATTAGATAACTTTAGCTAATCTTACCGTATGGTTGACGAAGAAATTGGAGAAGGCCTACTAAAGTTGTTATATTTTAGTTTTTAAGACCCCTGCTTTTTTACTTATGAGCTAGGACCGCCGTCTCTTAAAACCCTTTCAGGTTTCCGTTACTGCTTGTCAAGGAGTTTGGGGAAGATGGAGTTGGCAAGAGCTGAAAGTTCCCGACCAGCCTCTCATCCAGCGAAAGAACTACAAGAGTGGAAGGAAACAAAAGACTGTACTCGTGATAACAGAAAATTCGATCGAGATACAGGTGGAAGGCGAGCTGTTGGGAGAGATTCCTTTTTCGTTTCTCAAGGAACTCAACGAGGAGTTTGATCCCAAGAAGGATCTTGTTCACATGGCCTTCACCAAAGTCATTCTCGACGGATTGAGCACAAGAAGATGGTTTACGACCAAAATTTTTGACTTTAGTGAAAACAGGGTGATGAACTTCTCGATTCCTTGGTAATGACACAATAAATATCGTTTGCTAAAAATGTATGATAATAATTTTCTCTCTAGTTGTATCTAGCCGCCTTTTCTGTATCAATCTCCTCTCTTGATCAGAGACAAGAGACAACCTGACACAAGGACAGAAAGACAGAGACAGCTCACAGTTCACTGGTCTATCAAGTTTCACCATTGCATTGTCCAAAATCGATGCATGAAGCGCAAGGACTGAACTTTGTGACCTGTCACCTCTCATTTCCCATTAAAACTTTGTAACCAGGACTACTTATTCTCTCTCTCTCTCTCTCTCCATCAGATTTCATGTGCATGCTCTCTTTTCTCTTCTTTTCCTATCCCTGTTAGACAAAAGTGTATCGGAGTGCGACATCAACGGAACCTAGTCAACTTGGCAGCTGGGACCGCTACAAAAATTTTGATTACTGTGGAAGCAATATGAGTGTAACCTGGTGGAGAACTTGTCTCTCCGGTCCGGAATGTTCATGCGAGTAAGGCGACTGGATTTGCATAAATGGGTTTCCAGAGGAGAGAGTACAGTTGAGACACGGTTCAATGTTACGCCTTGTAAACACCCGAGACTTATTAGTTGCGCTACAAGTACAAGTGACAATGGCGTTGTGTGTACTCCCTCCTATGTCACTGAGCAATTGATCTTAAACCGGATGATGAGAAACCAGATGACTACTATCCACAAAGTGAGTCCCTCTGAATGGCTAAAACAATAAATGACTTCAGGCGGAGTCGGTTTCTGGAGCGCCTGGTCCTCATGGACAGACTGCAGCGTCACGTGTGGAGCCTGTGGACTCCAGAATCGGACAAGGACGCTATGGATGTCGTTGCACTGAATCGGATGTCGGCCCTACACAGTACAACATGTGCGGATTTGAAGCATGCTCTACTGGAGAAAAGTGCAGAAAAGTAACACAACTCTTGTCAGCTTGGCTGAGGGTACTTTTGGATGCAATCCTTACCTTCTTAATCCATTTTAAATTTCTCCAAAGTCTCTGTTTGTCTGTCTGTCGTAAGCTTTAATTGGCAATCAAAACATTGCACACAATTAAGGGGGAAGGAGTTAATAGCAACAAGTTTAAACAAGTCACTGTTAAGAGACAAAGACTTTGCTTCTGCATTCGGTAGTTCCACACAGAAACGGTGTTTGAGTGGTTCAGGCCAAGGAATACATAAAAATAAAAAATGTATATGGGGGTTAGTAGGTAAAATTCGGGAATGTTCATATGGCAATAGGCTGACATAGAGAATCCCTGCAACTATTTCACTTGGCTAAAACTGTCTAATTTCTCTTCATTACGTCACACTTCAAAACATGTGCAACACAAGAGTACAATTATGAAAGAGACTGCAACTGCCACTAGGCAGAGAATAGCAATGGGACTGAAAAATAAACATAGCAACACGAGACTGAGCAGAATCATCGTAAGCAGCGTAATCTTGAGACCGAAAAGGAGGTTCTGTTTGCATTCGGTCCATTTGTTGACTTCATTATTTCTCACTGGGCAGGAGATGGTCGAGTTGACCAGGACAGAAGTCAGTTCATCTGGATCAAAGTATTTTGGTGGAGTGCAGTGGATGGCTTCCTGAAATTTTCAGAATAGACTGTCTCTCTCTGACTCTTTGACTCTCTGAGCCTCGAACTCTTTGGCTCTTGCAATCGGGCGGTATCTTTACACCCCCCCCCCCCACAAACTTGGATTTTTGGGGGCGGCGGAGGCAATTTAAATTTTCCAGCTCTCGTTTGCATTCTCCAACTTTGTCCCAGTGCGCAAAGTTGTAGCCCTGATTAAGCTCTGCAACTTTGCAGAACATTGTGAAGGTTGAAAATGCTGTTATCACTGTGAAAAAATGATTCTAAGCCAAAACTTGTCAAAACCAAGGCAAAAGTCATTTTTCACAGCGACAACAGCATTTTCACGCCTCGCAATGTTTTGCAAAGTTGTAGAGCGTGATCAGGGCTACAACTTTGTTTACTGGGACAAAGCTGGAAAATGCAAACGAGAACCGGAAAATTTAAATTGCCCCTGCCGTCTCCAAAAATCCAAGTTTTGGGGGGGGGGGTGCGTAAAGAAATCCGTCCCTTGCAATCAGTCTCCAGTCTTTAACTCTGACTCTCTGGCCTTTAACTCTGACTATGAATCTTTGACACTCTCTCTTAACCTATAACCTACCGAATACGATGGAAGAGCTGGATCTTCTAGAGAGTCACAGAGACGGAGGGCTTCCTGAAAAAGATCATGTTACTTGAAGAGGGGATATAGTAATGAACCTCATCCTCTTCAGAAATGGTTGGAATGTAGAATCGAACGGTTTTGGTCATACGAAAATGGGTTTGGGGAGAGAGAAGCAAGCACTTGGGAGAGCATATGGACTATTGGTATTAGAATGACTCTCAGCACACAAAAGAGGATCATTTCCCTGTCTTTTGCACAATCTAGTCAGCTGTTTGAGGCTCTCAGTCTCCCTCTGTCTCTCCATTTCTCCAATAACCTGTCCCTAGCCTTACCTCATAGCTTGGAGGAGGAAGAATATAGACGACAGGAGCTGGACGGGACATGCTTACGAATGCTTCCTTGATTTATCATGTTTTGACCAGTACAATCAAACAAAAGGTTTCACAAGCTGCCAGCGACATGTCACCAGACAGGTGAGGGGCGCCCATGGTCAAAACAACAGCGAAGCTGCGGAAAATTTTGTCTCGGACAGAAAGATTTATTAAGTTCCCTATTATTTACAGATAGTCTTGGGAGCAGAAGGTATCTGGCAGACGAAGCCCTTGGCAATGAGACTGCTCACATCCTGTTGGACTGTACTGAACCAGAAGGAAGTCAGGGGAACGGCTCCAATTGGAAGATTCAGGGCATCGGGCAGTTGAATAGAGTCGACCAGGAGCACAGCTCTCTGGTTCAGTTCGGTCAGGGGAACTGAAATAGAACTATTTTAAAGGACTGTTCAGAAAAGGAGAGGGACAGAGGAAATTGGAAAAGGACTGTTTTAAAAAACTGTTCAGAGAAGGATAGAGAGACAGAGGAAACTCACTGGTAACGTTAGCCAACTGAGTCAGAGCTTTGGGGACCCAGAAGGTGAAGTCTCTTGTCTCGTCATGGTCGTCCCAGCTCCAGACTCCCTTGAGATCAGAGCCGTAGCCGATAGGGACAGCTTGTTCAATCTGATCTGGAAGTTATGATATTTTCTGACGATTTTAGAACAAACATTTCTGAGCAACTCCGACAACTTCGAGATTCTCGAGGAAGCCGTCAATCAGAGGAAGATGTCCTCCAACAGACTCGCATGCAGCCTTGGCTTGAGGAACTCCACTTCCGGAAGCGGGGTTTCCGTAGAACCAACTGAAAAACATAAGTTTCTGTAAAAATGTATGCAAACCTTTCGGAGAAGAGACTGGAATAGAGACCGTCGGTAGTGAGTCTGGGCTGGAAGAACCATGGCTTTTTCAGTGTGGAAGGAGCGGGAACGTTGTCAATGCAGGCGGGAATCTAAAAATGTCACCATATTATTCTCTGAGAGCATTTTCCGGCTAAAAATGTCCGAAGAAAATAATTTTCAACGTTATCAACGCCGTGCGCCTAGTCAATGACTCCAGTTTGCAGCGCTTTCGGCCCACGTAGTATAGTGGTTAGTACTCCACGTTGTGGCCGTGGCGACGCTGGTTCGATTCCAGCCGTGGGCAACTGTTTTTGCCTTTTTTGCAATTTTCTTGTTTTTATTTTAAGTACTTAAAATCTAAAATTCAGGTATTTCTTGTCAGATTTTTTCAGTATCTGACTTGTTTTCTCTGAAACGAACCTCGCAAACAAAGGCGTGAGCCACATTTATGACATCCTGACTGTACTGCCATTTTCCCAGGTTCAGGATGTTTTTGAGATCAGTAATCATGGAGACGACATCACCGTTCCCGGGATTTTCTGAAACAGTTTTGCTATTTTAGTTTTGGTAAGTGAGCATACTTAAAAAGTTGATGTACTGAGTGGAAGTACCGTCACTATTGACCAAGTTTCCGTCAACTCTCTTGATTCCGAGGAAGACGTCTCCTGCCAGAGCCTTGCTAGCCACTAAAGTTTAGAGTAATAATTCGGTTCGTTCAAATATTTTGGCGCGAACTTCCCAAACTGCAAGGACTTCCTTATTTTTCTCCAGGTTCCATCCATTATTGATCTTCCTAAGTTTGTTTATCGAATTCTCCGTGTAAAAAACCCCCTGGATGTGTATTTCAGTCAAAAATTGCCAGATTTTGACGAGATTTCCCAACACGAGGTATTCTTGAAGATTTTCACGTATTTCTTTCAATAATGGATGGAAACTGGAGAAAAATGCTTGTTTGGGGAGTTCGCGCCAAAATATTTGAACGAACGGTGCTGCCTATTACCAAGTTTAGATATTTTAAGTGACTGAGATAACTTACACTGGGAGATGAAGTCATTTTCAGCGGCACTGTTGATAACGGCCAAGTTTCCTCCAAGGTTCTTACAGATGGCATTGGCTGGAGTCCAGCTGGCCTTGAGTCTAGAAAAGTAACTTTTTTTTGAGTCTGTTCCTCTCTCACTTTGAAACCAAATAACAGTTTCCTGTCTTCGAGTTGAAGCTCGATCCGTAGGGACAGCTAGCCTGAGTCAAGACAACAGTTGTCAGGGCGAGAAGGAGGAACATCATCCTGAGAATAACAGAACTGATAACGCTATTGGTCTACTTATATAGACGCTGTCCAAGAATGCTAGAACTCTGAACTGAGAGTATGTGAGATAAGAGGCAAAGAATGAAAAGTTATCGCAGGGAGACAAAATGGGCTGTGAGAACCCTGATGGCAGCAATTAGGGTTGCCATTGCTAGGAGAGAGTTGGCAGGTTGGACTTTGCGGCGGGCTAAAAAAAATCATTTCGCATTTTTTTTCTTAAATTTTTTGTTTTGAAATACGTCCCCCGGTTGTAAAGTTAGTTTTGCCGTCAAAAAAAATTGGAAGAAAATCGAAAACTGACGACAAAAATAGAAGAAAATGCGAATTTTTGACGAAATTCGGTAAAAAGTATCGTATCTTCGATTTTCATCGTGAGGTTTTTTGTTTTCTGGGAATTTTTCAGATGACAAAACTAAGTCTAACCGGGAACGTATTTCGAAACAAAAAATATCAGAAAATAAGGCGAAAAATTTTTTTAGCCCGCCGCAAAATCCGACCTTGTCTACCTGGCCGGCCAGGTTTGTCAACCCTGATGAGGACAGGGTTCTGGAAAAGTTAATGTCTCTCTGAGAGTCTGAACCTCAGACTTCCGGTCCAACTTTCCAACAATAACAAGTACATAAACCCGCATCTCTTACGTCACAGCTCAGTTCATAAAAGACTCCAGATCACGCGTTTCTTGTACTGGGGCCGTGAAACCGAGTTGGTTATCGCTAGAAGTGTCTACCCACACAGATCCTGGAAAATTTATGAGGCTACAGTGTCCAAAGTTTACCTTTTTTTTGAGAAGTTTTGTAGACCAAGAAAGTTTTACTGAAAAAATGCAGACATTCTTTCCTAAAAAAAATTCTGGCGTACTTCATGGTGATTACTTTATTGAGTTTCTACGCTCAAAATAGCCATATAGTTTGTCCTTTCCAGATATTTTTATGTGTACCTTTTCACGACCAAATAATCTAACTTTGCTAAAGGCATTAACCACACAACCTTTGGATCAGAGCTGGGCGAATAGTTTTTTTAAATCCGCATTTGCATCAGTTTCGGCTTTGCGAATACACTCGTAATTCGCATTCGCACCTGATTTTACTATTCGCCCAGCCCTGTTCTGGATACAGAATTGGGTTAACCCTCTACTTTTTTTCACACCACTTTTCCGATTCCTTCGTTCCTTTAGTCATTTGTTCTATCCTTTTTATTAGACAACCATGCATTTTTCCGACTGTCGATTGAGAGCTGGATGCCATCACATGGATGTCTTCGAGAGCTCAACAATTGTAAATCAACCACACCAGTTTCAGTTAAAGCATCGTCTTTCAACTTCTTACGTTCAGCGGCATTCAAACCCCTTATAAAAATATATTCAGCCCCGTTTGGATTATCCTTCTTGTTTTGGTAGTTGAAATCATCTAACCAATATTAGGTGTAGCAAAATTATAGGGCCAGTGAGACAAAGCTGATCTTAAGTAGTTTTCAAAAGCCCAAAAAGATGGCTACTTGATGAGAAAAGGCCCACGAATTTGATATCCCCCTTGATATCCCAAACATCAAAATCTCTTAAATTCGACCGGTTTAAAAAGAGCCATTTTGTACTGAAATGTATGTATGGGGACCCGGATAGTCAAGTGGATAGGATGACAGTCTGAAGAAAGCGATCGCAAGTTCAATCCCGGGTGGTAGTACACGAAGGTAGTCTACCCTGGCATCTCTCGCCAGCCTAGCCTGTCCAGCGGATCCCGTAGCTTGAGCAACCCTGATCATTCAACGCGCTCATCATCACTCCAAGACCCCTCTACTCTTCGGATGTAATTTCGGGCAGGTGAACTACCTTAAATACCGAATGAACAGTTTTTTAACAGCCTTAACCGCAAAAGTAATCTGGCAGAGTGTGCTCCTACTGTTGGTTCTAATAGTTATAATCGGAGCACACCAGACAGAAAAAAATGTTACAGCTCGGGTTGTTTAGAACATTGACTTTCAGCTCAACTTTCAGATGATTTTCGTAGTCAAAACACCTCCATTTCCTTCAGAAAATCTCTCTGACAAGACCAGTTTCGTCTGACCATTGGGGCAATTTCGACTTCTCAGCAGCGCAAATCGGGGAAAAAGACACCTAGGCGATCCGTCATTTTTCCCGATCAGCCCGCTTGTGGAGGGATGAATCCTGTCTCTCTGTTTCGTTCATTCCAATCCCCCAATTGGAAATTCAAATCTTCCCATTGTACTGGTGTTGTCTTGGTCGAGTGGTCAGCGGCGGGGAGGACTTTCCCTCGGACCATTGATCATTCTGCCTTCCAAAGAGGCGGTGGTAAATCCTCTTTACTGTATCATTCGCTGTCCAGACAGTCTCAGTTCTTTTTCTGTCAATTTCTCGGTACAACAGTCTCTCTGTCTCTCTGCCTCTCTAACAGTATCTCTCAGACCTACAGAGAACACTCCCATTATTTCCAAACTTCTTCCTTATGGCTATCAGCCATGGGTTCATCTTTATTGGCACTTTTTGCTGATAGAACGGCCCATTTCGTGCTCTCTCTCTTCATTTTTGGTTACCGCGAATGAGAGGGTAGTGATAAGGCTAGAGTATTCTTTCAATGAAAGACAGAAGAATGGAGGGATCAGGAGAGTTCAATTGGTAGAGTGAAAAAAAAGGATTGATCCCGGGCGGGATCGAACCGCCGGCCTTCTGTGTGTAAAACAGACGTGATAACCACTACACCACGAGACCGTTAACAACTTTACAAACGTTTTTTTAGTAGTTTGAGCTGACAAAGAGATCAAACGTCCAATTTTTCAAACTTTCTTTCAAAAGCTCTTTTCCATGCTACCAAAACTTTCAGAAATGAAGCTGCTCGTCCCTCTCCTCTCAGTCTCGTTTCTGGCAGTAACTCGTGAGTCTCTCTCCAAATTCTACTGAATTCTCCCATTTCAGATGCCCAAATCAGTGCCATGTTCGGCAATCCCATCCAGGCAGCCAACTGTGAGACCTGGTCCGAATGGGGTCCTTGTGTTTGGCTCAAAGGCAAAGAAAAACGCTGGCAGAGATCCTACTTTGAACAGCTGTTGCCGGGAAGAAAGGGCTGCAGACAGCACGTCTTCTTCCGTCTGTTGAAGGATCGCTGGGGAGTGGTAAGTTCTGTCCCTCTTTTTTTCTGTTCCCGCTTTTTCACAAGTCTTGGTTTGTTCGAAGAGATGCTATCTGCGGCTGAACCGCGGTTATCGGCTGGGATCTGACCGAAAAACGTCGTCTAGATTGAAAAACTGAGCCGGCTGATGAAAGAAGGAAAGAATCTGGGAGAGGATTGTATTTTTCTGTCCCTCCGACTCACTCTCATTTTCCAGGCCTTCAACAACTTCTACAACTACCTCCGTGAGACTACCGTGAGCGAAGAACAGTGCGGAGAATGTTCCTATCAGCAGAGCTGTGGCCGGCAGTGTCACAGAAAGGGAGACGTCTCCATCATCAATCCACTCTTCGTAGCTGAGAGAAAGTGCATGGGAGTTGATCAGAGCAAGGCCTGTGTGTCCAAATTCGCTCCGGACTGCAAGCTCTGGCCCAACAAGAACATTCAGCTCCCGAATGTGACGGAGAGTATGCAGCAGATTGTGGACGGACTGGATTATTTGACTTGTGTTCCGGAGCACAGGTTTGTTGGGACAGAAACAGTCCTAAAGTTCAACCCCTTCGCCAAGTGTTCCAAAAGATCCTATATGCTCCGCGCCATTTTAAAATAGCCAGCCATGCCAACAAGTCATTTTCCATTCATTTGCTCTGCGCTCTCCTGCTCTGACGTCCAATTGTCAACACACAAAGTATTTCGGATCTGAAATTGGAATTTCTCTAGTCTGGGGACGTCTTCCCTTTTTACGGACCCGGAAGCTTCTGGCGAGACAAATTAGCTTTTCTGGATTAATACCTAAAACCGAATTGGAGGGGAAGAGAGAAGGAAATTAATTCAAAGAGCTGGACCCACTGAAAAATTGATGACTTTCAAGAAATTTGGTATGCTAATCTCCCGAAAAGTACTGGCGCGGTGGACGAGAGCGTTCCTAGCCGCTAGCGTAAACCGCACAAATCGTGGTCCCGTGGTGTAGTGGTTAGCACTCAGGACTTTGAATCCTGCGACGCGAGTTCGAATCTCGCCGGGACCTACCGTTTTTGCATTTTCTCTTTTTACATTTTTATCTTTTTCTGAGGTCTCAAACCCTATTTTTAGGCCATCCGGCTCGGTCTGTCGCTGCTGTTGTCACCCCTACACTCCAAACCCTACAACCTTCGAATGCGAGCTCAAACCCTATCTCGGATAATTTCGCTAACCTTATTTATTCATGTCTGTACAGTCCTGTGTCTTCCCATAAACACTCGAAAAACAATATAATTTCCACAGCTTTTTAATATACCACGAGCCTATTGCGCCCTACGAATGACCAATAATTATGTAACCTCGTTAGCCCATCCAGATTGTTTGTGTCGAGGACAGGATCACTGGCGCCGGGCCGGGGCTTTTTTTCTGTATGGTTATGATTATGGGCTATATAATTAAGCGGAGATCAGTCCTAAAAAAAGGTTTTGTGAAACCGGAAAGACAAGTGAAACCAGTGAAGTGCCGCTAATCAAAGCAATTCAGGAAGACAGAAAGATTGTATCTGTTCACAGACCTTAAAAGTTTTCGTTGAGGGAACTTTTCTCAATAATTTACGTGCAATTTACGTGCATTTACGTGCAATATTAGCTGCTTCTTTTTTTGCTCAGTATTCACCGATACTGCGCTATTCATACTTTCTCCCTTACAAATTCTTCCTATTCTCTTCTAGGTCTTTTAGAAAAGTACCCAGGACTTTTTGTAGTTTGATTCTGAGAGATTTGAATTTGGGCTGGTTATCCAGTGAGGTTCCGAGTATACTTGGGCGTCGAGTTAAAAATCTCGACTCGATTCCTATTCGAGTCCGACTCGTGGACCATGTCGAGTCGAGTCGGGTCGAGTTCGACTCGGATTCGATTGGGTCGAGTCGAGTCGAAGGTTTTCGGTGTTTTTTTCGAAAAGTGTTTCAGAAACTAGCGTGAAAATGTAAAATACTAAAATACTCGATACTTTACTTGGCTCGACTCGACTCGGATTCGAATCCGGAATCGAGTCGGGTCGAGTCGGACTCGAGGACCATCTCGAGTCGAGTCGATTCGTGGGGTGCCTCGAGTCGAGTCGAGTACGAATCGGAATCGGAATCGAGTCGAGTCGAGTCGCCCAAGTATAGTTCCGAGCAGATGAAAGTAGAGCCACTCTCAAAGATCTTGAAAGTCTGAAAAAATCTCTCAACTCGATGATTCTGGAATAGTTGCCTTGTTTTCTTCTTTCCCCTTCTAGATACAGAAACCCATTTGGAAACTGAACAATCACAGTACCCGCCGAACTACAGCTGATTTTGAAGAAATTCGGCTACCTGCTGCAGCTGTCTATTGCTGAAAAATATAGATTTCCATGGAGACGTATCCTCTGGAAAAAAGTCTTCTCCCAGTAAACACCTCCCAATTTACTCTTTTGTTCTTGGCGCTGTCGAAAAATCCGTCTCTCCGGCTTCCGTCGTGTCCTGGCACCCTGACCCCGCCCTTCAGAGAAAAGGCCGCTCCGCCTCCTCTCTGTGAAACCCAAAGGTTCAGACCAGATCTCTCTTTTCGCATTTCGACATGGCCGACAACGCTGAAGCTTCTCCTGCTCCCCAGACCAATGGAACTTCGCCCGCTGAGGCTCCCTGCACTCCCAAGGTAGGTTTTTAGAATAAAAAATTGGATACGACTGATTTAAACGTCTTAAAATGCTAAAACTCGTGAAATTGGAAGGAAACAAAAAATGCAAAAAGGCAAGGTCCCGGGGAGATTTGAACTCCCGTCGCAGGATTCAGAGTCCTGAGTGCTAACCGCTACACCACGGGACCGCACGGACGCGCTGATTTGGGTATCGGTGATATGTCCAAGATGTCCTTTTACACTTTCCAGCCTATTTTTAGTAAGATTCCCAGCAATTTGCCCTCTAAAATTCCTCTCCAAATCTGTTCGTAATTTGGTAAAACGCGCTTCCATTAACTTTTTTCGGCTCCCGACGCAATAAGCCCTCCTCTCGTCCTCTTCTCTCACAGAGGCCAACGAGGATAAAAAAGAGTAAGAAGCCCTCGGGGGGATTTTTGAAGGATTCTAGAGCGAACAAAAGTTTTAAAAGGACAGCACAATTCTTTAAATTTTCGCCTACTCTTTCCTGAACCGGCAGTGGAGCAGAAAAAGTGTCTATATGAACTGGAAAATTGGCTTCAAAATTACTGAAAGTCTAGCTGGCTGCCCATTTTTGACTCACTGTCAGGCTCATCTGGACTTATCCAATTCTTACGGAATTCTCCATATAGACAGAGAAACTGAGAGACAGGGAGACTGAGAGTCTGAGAGACAGGGAGCCAAAAAGACAGAGGAACCAAGAGACAGAGAGAGAGACAGAAAAATCCCTGTTCATTTATCGGGCTCCAATCGCGCCAAAATTTACATGACTGTCCACTTTGATGGATTTGAGCGTCGTCGAGTGTCTTTCAGAGCACGGGGATCCCAAGGGGATGAGAGTCAGTTAGGCTTCCAGAGAGAAGACTATGAGACAGGGAGCGATTGAATTAGGATGGGTCAAGAAGGGAGAATGTACTGGATTACTTGACCAAAAGACTTAGTGATCTTCCAGACAGTTCTTTGAACCTCCTGCTCCCTCTCTCAAAACTATCATATTTCTCCTCCGGCCATATGAAATTCTTGTCCTTGTTGCGTGTCCGGAGCTCCCAATTTCCTGTGGTCACCGGCCACCGACCCTGGTTTTTATGCGCTCCGTGGAGCCTTTAATTTCGACGGGCTGGATGCCATTAACACGAGGAGAGGAGGACAGGGAAAAAATGACTGACTGGATGTCTTATTGCCTCTTGGATCAGGAGAGGGATGAATTTCTGGGAAGAGAATGAGGGTCAAGTTACAGAGGGAAGCTTTTCTGACTCTTTTGGCTTGACAGACGAGTCTTTGAATCTCCCTGAATCAGATTATGCAAATGCCTAAAACCATTCCCAGAATCGATGAGGAGCTCTTTCCCTCTCTCCGCCTCTCATGTAAAGAATGTGTCCCGAATGACTTCCGACCCACAATGAATGGGCGCCGTTCAGACGGGCTGTTTCTTGACCACGAAAAGGAGAGAGAGAACAAGAGCAAAACATGAAAAAGGGATGGGAGTTTTGATGGATTTTAAAGTCTTGGGGGAGATGATGTTCTGAGAGTGATGGGCAGGGGGACGAAGGGGACACTGACTAGAAGTCAAAGGAGAAGAGAGACTGAGAATCAGAGAGTCTTGTGTTTCTTCCTGTACCCGTACTCTTAATCGTTTCTCTACCGTCGGTACGGTATAGGTCTCGCCAAAATAACGTTCAAATTTTGGTTCCGCGCGCCAAAACAATTTTTCATTTTTTACGGGTTTTACTTTTTTACAGTTTTTTACAGTATCAAGAGTTGTACCCGTATGTGACAATGGCAGGAAAACAATGACAAAAAAGAAACCAGAAAAATGGTGAAAAATAGTTTTGGCGCGCGGAACCAAAATTTGAAGGTGATTTTGGCGAGACCTATACAGCAATCTAAAACTCCTGTACTCAATGATTGGACGATTTGCTAGATGTCTCATACTCTTGCTTCTTACCAAACTAGTGTGGAACTACCGTAGTCTACAGTATATAAAAGTCGGTACCAGATGACCAACTTATCAGAGCAAAAACCCCTGGATAAAAACAAAAATTCTGAGTCCTAATCATGCTCCCACTCTTATCTATTAGCCTGCCTGGCTTTGAGGCTCCAGCTGTGAGAGTAGAGTAAAATGACGCTATTCATCGTTCTATTTTTCAGCGCCACAACACACAACAGAGGCTGTTTGGTCAAGTCGACGAGGCCCCGAAGCCGTCGCCAAAGAAGGTATGGGGAGTTTGATGAAAGAGTTTGGAGGTAATTTTGAGGTGAATCCCACATACCACTCGACCATCTTCTCCGAGGAGATCCCGACGCCTCAGCGTACTCCCAAGAGGACGATTCCGGCTCTGGGTGAGTTTTTTCCTGGAAAACTGTCTCTCTCACTCTCTCCACACGTATTACCATCTCTCAGTCTCCGGCTATGTCTATTCGTCTATCCAGATGGAACTGTCAGCCTATCACTGATGACTCTCTCATTGTCAGTTTACCTTATACCGTGAAAGCTCTAATAGAAGCCCATCCCCTTACGTAAGAAATACGCAATTGCGTATTCGCGTTTTTCGAGATCAAGACGGCATTTTCTGACTTTGTGATGTTCTGCAAAGTTGTAGCCCCTGACGTCTTCTACAACTTTGCAGAACGCCAAAAAGCTAATAAATGATGTCTTGCCCGTAAAAAACGCGAATACGCAATTGCGTATCTTACGGATGGGGGGATTCTATTAAAGCTTTTACGGTAAAATAGAAAAATATAGAAGACTGTATAGTCCTGACTCTTGACTGTCAACCCTGTACTCTCAAATTGTTCAGTAGTCTGTTCCAAAATCATATTTTCTGTCCCTTGACTCTCATCCCATTGAAACCCTCCTCTCTCTCATCTATACGAACGCAACCAATGTTCGAACCAATTAACGGGATTGGCCCTCTATGTCGGGCTGGATGAGTCAGGGTCGGACCATCTAATTTCATGAGACAAACCAATTTGGACTGACCCATTCCGTGACTCATCCCATGGGTACACCGGAAATGTGTGAAGATAATAGAAACAGAGACAGAGAGACCCATTGTGAGAGAGAATGTAATGGGTTGAGTAGAATCTGTTTGGAAAGATGGAAGATAACTGGTATTGAAAGAGACAGAGGGACAGTGTTACGATCGGTGCTTTTGGAATATCGAAGCTTTAGAATGGACAATATTTTATTATGAAAAATAGAACAACCGCTTGGTAGCGGACAGAAAGCACAACTTGGGAATAATCAGCCAGAATTTGTATGAGGGAAAGTTGGCGCCTAAAAATTAAAAATTAGCGCCGTATTTGACTTTATCTCTCCATTTCAGCCCGTAACCCGATCACCGGAGAAGTCAAGCCAGCTGATCCTGTCCAGCAACAGGTTATGGCATAGAGCTTCAGTCGAAACCATGGCTCTTTTCCTTCTTTCAAGCACTTTCCCGCCTAGTACTCTGTCACTCACCTTGGGTTACTGTATCTACGTTTTGGCTTCATCTGCTGGTTCTCTCTCCTTCGACTAGAGACGCTTCTGTGCAATTCTTGCTGTCTGTATTTTGAAATTTAAATAAAGGTGGTATGAAAGATTGTTTTCAGGAGTAAATCTTTGGTCTGCTCATTTTTACATCGATCTTTTCGGTCGAAAGATGAAGTTTGGTGTTAAAAAGCAGGCGCAAATGGTGGGATACCAACGGTCAGTCTTGTCTCTGTACGTAGCTTCAACAAAAGTTCAGTAGAGGGATTAGAAACCTGACAATTGCCCCAGGCAGTGCTAGGGATCATAGTGAACCAGAAAAAATGGTCCTTGTGGAGTACATGAGCGACTTCGTCCATATTCCACAACGTACTAGTACAAAGCACGTATTATGGTCCATTTCCAACCAAGAGCGGCACCCATGTTTGCGCGCCATTTTGAAATTTCGCGCGTAAATCCGATTTTTGCTACTTCTTTCATTTTTAGGTAATTTTTGGCATTTTCTTACATTTTAGACGTTGTAGTCGAATACTACGCCTGTAAAAACCTTATTGTCATCAAAAGCCGTGAAAAACAGCCCTTTTGATGCTGGATTGTCGTAAAATGAAAGTTTTCTCGCAAAAACAGCCATGCGGCTCTGAAAATCGGTGATTTTCTCCCGGTTTTGACATCAAGTAGGCTTTTTTATACGCTGAGTTCGAAAATTCAGTCGAAAACGAGAAAAAGCAGCTAGAAAACTGCGAAAAGGCAGCAAAATTGCACAAAAGGGAATAAAACCCAACGCCGCGGCCGTTCGTGACGGGAACCTTGCCACCAGTCCTTTAAAGAATTGCCTCACTGCCGCTATTCGTTGGAAATGGACTATAGTACAAAGTACAAAGTCGTTTTATGAAAAAGTATCGAAATATCCAGACTGAATATTGCACAGCTTAGGCAAAATATAACAAAAGCATACCTTGTCATTGTAAAGTCAAGGCAAAACAATCACTCGGATATCTTCTATGGATATCTTCTCTCTGCCTAGTACTGAAACAGACGCCATCCGACTTCTACAAAACTGGACTTTTGCCTACCCAATGAGATTGTAGATTCAAGGAAATCTCGCTCAATTTTTGTTATAACTTATTGTTACTATACTGTTGACTAATTGTTACTGTACTTTGTTGATTATGGATGAAGTCGCCCATGTACTCCACAAGAACTCCGAAAAAAATTCAAAAATTCTGGAACACCCTGATACGACTTCAAATAAGCGAGAATCTATCAATTTTCCCCAGATTTCTTCCAAAAACTTTTTATTCCAAGATCACCAAGGAATCGGGAGCCATTTACTACAGTCAGGAATTTCAGTGGTCATTCCTCCAATCGTCGTGCTCAAACCGTCTAGAATGATGTTGGTGAAAGACATGTGGACCAGATCTTTCTTGGGATCAAAGTTCTTGTTGATCATTTTGAGGAAGGAGAATGGAACCACTCCGACCAACTCATCATCGACAGTTACTTTGATAGACTCTTCAGTGATCTCCACTACAGTCTCCTGCTCCTCTCCGGACTCGTAGCTGTTCAGAGGATTGGCCGGATAGGATTGGTAGGGGACCTTCAGCTCTCGCTTACTCCAAGATCCCCAGAGGCCAGTACAGGCGGTCACTGCTACCTGGAAGAACGGTAGGTTGAGAAAAATCGTCTCTCTATCTTCCGAACTTACCGCAGACTGTTCATATTTCGGATTGTAGATGAGAACATTTCTATAATCCGCGTCGAAAAAGTTGAAACTCCATCCTCCGACCACTCTCGAACTTTGTCGCCAGTCTTCAATGACCTCTCGGGAAATGTAAACATCTTATGATTTTCTCCAATGTACTTTGACGAGTTCGGTCTCAGGAATCGCAGCCTGTTTTCGGGAGCGGGCACCATAGTAAATAGGGCAGGAATATTCTGGAACATACTCATCACCAAAAAAATCGAAGTTTCTTGGACTTGCTGTTCCGATTCTGGTTGTGGAAGATATAAATGGACACAGGGGTTCTCGTGGGATACTTTAGCATTACCCCTTCCCTAAATTTTTGAACTCTGCCAAGAAATCCCAGCTTTCGTGCTCACTGTTTAGGTAGAATTTCATGAGTTTGAAGGCTTTAAACTGCTCTAGCCACAGTGTGAAATCTCGAAGTCGGGAACTGGATATTTTGGGCTTAAAATCTTGCATAAGAATAAAAAAAATATTGGGTTCAAGCTGTGACCAAAGCATTTTCAAGCTTCAGAATGTTCTGTAGAGTTGTAGAACTCGTCAAAAACTACAACTTCAACGAGCACTGCAAAGCCGTAAAATGTATGTTTCAGCTAAAAAAATGAGGTTTTATATCAAAGTCCAAAATTAAAGGTGCATTTTTCATGAAGCAAAACTCACTTCTCCATCCAATACCATGGGCCAGTAGTTGAGAGCAGCGAAGTCAGCGAAGTATCCTATTCCCTTCGCAAAATCATGGAGAATCAAATCAAGACAGCCCAAACAAAAGGGCAAATAGATCCGTAAATAGAGGAGCCCTCTGATAAATAAAGCGAACTTGATAGTGCCGGATGCATCTGGAGCCAAAAGTGTGTCGAAGTCATAACTATGTGACCGTGCAAGAGCCCACATGTACAAGAGCCCCATGTTAATGAAACAGAAAAGTGAATTTGCATTCTTATACTCTGCACCGTTTTGATGCCGCAGCTTGTATAAATTAGTTACAGCAAATAAGTAGCAGGCAGTGTAGCAAACTATACGGAAATGATAGTTTTCAAACGACTTAAAAAGGGCTCCTAGGTTAATAAAAGTAAAAACTATAATCGCCTGTCTAAAGTTTGCTGTCTGGATTAACCGAAAGCAGTCAATGTAGGCGAAAAGATATAAGGTCCAGAAGCAGATTGCGCGAAGGTTATAACTCTTTGTTGGCTTGCTCTTTTTCTCTTCAACTTTGCCCGATGATTTAGACAGAGGATCGGCCTTAATTTTGAATTATTGTGGAACAAAAAATAGCCGACCTCACTCCGCTGATCGGTGTCTCTTTGATATTCCTCGTAAGATGGAGGATCATCCATATAGTCCATTGGTGGTGCACTCGGAACATTTGATCCTTCTCCAAAAAATGTCGACTTCTTCATTGTCGAAATAGGAAGACAAAAATTGCCGTGTTGGCTGGGCTTGCACAATTCACTGATAATGATTCTCTAGATAGCATGAGAAATTAGGAGAGCTGCTCTTATCAATTTTTATTTCAAAATCACCAAGGAATCGGGAAGTTCTTTTCCTGATCTTCACTGTAGTCAGGAATTTCTGTCGTCATCCATCCGCTTGTTATGCTCAATCCGTCCAGAATGACGTTGTTGAAGGACATGTGTACCAGACCCTTTTCTGGATCAAAGTCATTGTTGATTTCCTTCAAGAAAGTGAACTGAATCTCTCCAACCAAACATTTGTCAACATTGACTTGAATCGTGTCTTTTGTGATCTCAATCACAGTCTTCTGCTTCAGTCCAGATTTGTAGCAATTTAGCGGATTTGCCGGAAAAGTTTGGTCTGGGACATGTAGATTGCGACCACTCCAGACACCCCAGTGACTAGTACAAGCAGTTACGGTAACCTGAAAAATTGAATTTGAATAAACTGACTCTCTGTCCCAAAACTTACCGCAAGATGTCCAGGTCTGGGATTGTAATTGAAAACATTTCTGTAGTTTCCGTCGAAAAAGTTGAAACTCCATCCTCCGACCACTCTCGAATAATCGTTCATAATCGAGGTGTAGAAGGTCACTTTGTCGCCAGTCTTCAATGACCTCTCGGGAAATGTAAACATCTTATGATTTTTTCCAATGTACTTTGATGAGTCCGCAATCAGATGGCGCAGAGTGTTTTCGGGTGCTTCTTCATCTCCTTCTTCATCTCCAAATATATTCAACTGAAATATAATTCATGTCTCTTAGTATTTTAACTTTTATCCAATTATGTATAGTCGATTCCAAAAAAATGGTGCATAATTCAAACAAGAGTTTCGCGGGAATTTAAACGCTCCAAAAATATGCCTCATTTTTCCAGCATAGCAATTTTCTTTGGAGCCGATAATACGCTGAATGCTTTCTCCACGTAGTAAATTGTACATTCTACTATTCTTTAACAGAAAACGACCAAAAATAGGCCAAGAAACGATGAATGCAAAACTAAAAATTTACCAATTGAATTTTCTGCGTTCAAATTCGCGCTCAAATCGTGGCGGGCCGGTTTGAATTATGCACCATTTTTTTTGGAATCGACTATAGTAGTCTGTTTTAAATATAGAATGCATAATTTGAATTGGCCCGCGCTTTTTGGTTGGCTGAGTATCCAAAATTTACATGCTGTATCCATCCTGGTCTTCCATCCTACGCAGCTAAACTCCCGCCAATTTGATTTGAAAAAAGTTCTATGAAGAAAGCGCGGGCCAATTCAAATTATGCTCTCTACATTTTGAACAGGCTATATTTATAAGTGTAAAACACTTACCCGGTACAGCTCGAAGGCGCAGATGTTGAAAACAACAAAGCATTCAACAGCCGACTGTAAACCTCCAAAATACAAAATGTAAAACACTTACCCGGTACAGCACGAAGGCGCAGATGTTGGAAACAACAAAGCATTCAACAGCCGACTGTAAACCTCCAAAATACAGTTGCCACAAAGTTAGGAAGCAACAATAAAAAAAAGATTCCCAGAAGGACATTGTAGAAAAAAGATGTCTATGTCGCACACACAAAGCCACGTTACCAAAATATATAACCGCTTTCGTAAATTCTGCAGCCTGGATTTCCCGGAAAACATCCATGCAACAGGAAAAATAGAAAATCCAGAAACAAATTGTTCGGAATTTAATTTTTTGCGACGAAAGATAAATGGCCACAATGGTAATGCAACCGAAATGTTCAAAAGCTTCGGTAAATTCATTATCCTGGATTCGCTCGAAAACTTCATATAATGATACCAAGTAGCCGGCAGTGACGCAAATTTTGCGGAAATAGTGACTTTGAGATGACCTATACAATGCTCCAAAGTTGATGTAAGCGAAATCGCGGAATGCTATTCCGAAAAATGATTCCTGGATTAGCCAGAAAATTTTTAAGCAAACTAGAAGATAGAATGTCCAAAAGCAAATTGTTCCGAAACTAAATCTCTTTTTTGGTTCATTTTCGATGTTTTTGTTAAGATTTGGGCCAGGTGGCAGCTCTGGAGCAGGATTGTTCTGAAAGATAACAAACTACCGTATTACCTCTATTAGAAGCACCCCTTTACGTAAGAAATACGCAATTACGTATCCACATTGTTCAGGGTCAAGACACCATTTTTCAGCTTTTTGAAGGTCTGCAAAGTTGTAGAGGACGTCGTGAGCTACAACTTTGCAAAGCATCACAAAGTCAGAAAATGCCGTCTTGACCTCGAAAACGCGAATACACAATTGCGTATTTCTTACGTAAGGGGGTGCTTCTAATAGAGGTAATACAGTATGAAAAACTTTAAGTAAAACCCCACCTCATTCTTTGGCTCCGTTGCCTCAATGTTCCATCCGTATCTGTGTCTTTGAGATTCCTCATAAGATGGAGGTTCATTCATTAAGTCGATTGGTGGTGCACTCGGAGCATCTCCCAGCAAGTTGGGGCTTTTCATAGTAGAAAACAGACGAAAACAGCGGCGATGGGAATTTGGAGAGTGGTAAAGCTTTCGCAACCAAACAGCTGATAAACTTTTAGGCTGACGAGTCTCTAGATAGCATGAGAAATTAGGAGAGCTGCTCTTATCTTTGCCAATCAATTTTTATTCCGAAACAACCAAGAAATCGGGAAATTATTTTATTCCCCATAGTGTTTGAAAGGTCAGAGCTTCCCGGTCAAAGATGCACAGTTGAGGACAAATTTGGAGAAACTCTTGCCAGAAATAAAGCAATTTAGCGTTTGGTAACTGTGGACGCTTTCAAAGAAAATTATTCTTCCTTTTTTTTCTGTTTCTTTCAAGATGAAAAATCTCTGCTGAACAATCTTTATTTCACCATCACCAAGGTACAGGGAAGTGTTTCACAGTCTGTCCACTGTAAATAAGAATTGCATTGGTCACTCTACCAATTGTCGTGCTCAAACCGTCAACGATGACAGTAGAGAAGGTCATATGCACAAAATCTTTCTTGGGATCCAAGTCCTTTGTGATTTGTTGCATCGCCGTGTAAGGAACAAAGAAACAGCATGTATCGTCGATATATACGGTCAGCTCATCTTTTCCAAACTCAATCTCAGTCTTCTGCCTCTTTCCAGACACGTACGGGTTTCTCGGGTGTGAATTGTCCGCAAAACGGAAGCTTATACTCGACCAACGTCTCCAAACTCTGTTACAGGTCGTGAGAATGATCTTAAATGTCATATAGGAACGGAAAAGAATGAGAAAACAAACAACGAACAAAGAGAGACAGGGACAGGGACCACAGTCTTCTGCTTCTTTCCAGACTCGTAACCATTTTTAGGATTATAGGGAGTAGGACCATCTGGAATCTGCAGATTCCTGCCGCTCCAGTTTCCCCAACGCCCAGTGCTAGCTGTCAGTATGGCCTAAAATATTCAGAAAATCTGTAATATACGTTTTGAATTACGAAATATATCTCAGGTTTCGGTCTGTAATGAAGGACATTTTTGTACTTGGCGTCGAAAAAGTTGAAGCTCCACCCTTCTGAACTTTTGGCGTAGTCGTTCTTGGCCGAAGTGTAAAAGGTGATCTTGTCTCCAGTCTTCAGCGGTCCCTTGAGCAAGGTAAAGAAGGCATTTTTTTCGTCAATGTGCTTTGTGAATAATCAGACGACGAAGAGTGTTTTCTGGAGCGAGATCAGCTGCGGCTAGAGACACTGCTCCGAAGACGAGGACAGCGATGGTAAACATATCTCCAAATCAATCTTTCTTACTCTAAAGCGCAATGATGTCTGTCAGCACGAACAAGTCAAGACAAGTTAGCGACTGCCGGAGTTGAGTGGTAATGCCGGAACAAGTTAGATCAAGCCAAGGGATTACTCGAGTTGGATTTGAAACTGACTTTCTGTACCACCATTTGGTCCGTCGAAGTCGTCGTAGGCGGCTGGTGTGTTCAGAAGCCTCTCATTATCAAAAAGTATGCACTATAAAGGGGAACTGAGACTGAGTTCATGACTGAGGTCACCTAGTGTCTTACAAAAAGACCGAGTTATTTGCCGAGGTGTAAAAGATGACGTGGTCGCCATCCGTAGCTGGTCGGTCGAGAAAGGCGAACATTTTTAGCCGGTTCTCAGGTGGGTTCATATTGCGGAGAGTGTAGTCTTCATAGGTCTTCACAGATTTTTGTGCTCCAGCTTCCAAGGAGAAGGCTCCGAGGACGAGAAGAGCTGTGGGGAACATGGCTGGGTTTCTTTGGAAAAAAGGGCGGCTTTAAAACAGACTTGAGGATATAAAATGGGAAGTAAAATGTGGGAAATTGTGTGACGAGGTCTTCGTATCAGAGACGGGACTACACAGTATTCTGTATCTCTATAATTTGTCTGATTCATTGAAACGGATGAAACAGAGTTAAGATTTTTCTTTTGGGCACTTTTTCAAATGGATTCGAAGAGACGATCGACCAGCGAACAATTTTCGGCAGTGGGGACATACCAGACGGAGCTCTGAAAGAGAACATTTTACGAAAAAAAAATAGCAAAAAAGGCAGGTCCCGGGGAGATTTGAACTCCCGTCGCAGGATTCAGAGTCCTGAGTGCTAACCGCTACACCACGGGACCACGGCTGCACCGCAAAACGAAGAGGAGCCATACTGGAATGCGACTTACTACTGTGGACTCGACTGATGTGATGAGCTCTATCCGAAGTCGTTTTGAACATCTGATTACATTCATCGCACATGTAATTTACCTGAAAAGTTGCTAATTACTTCAAATTTGAAAAAGGCTTAAAATCTAACAAAAGAGTCCATTCAAGACTCCTGATTGCCTCCCAGATGATCGCCAAGAAGTCTCTCCCCTCTTCGGACATCAAGGATTTCATTCCGGTGGCTTTTCAAGACGACTGCAGCCAGCCGTACAGCATCCAGATCAACTACGAGGAACTGCCGGATGAAGAACTCGAATTCAGCTACACGCTGAAGTGGCGCAGCACGAAACTTCCAGCCAAGATGGAGCAAGTCGGAGAGGTTCAGAGCCGGTTGGTCAAGAAGGAGAAGAAGAGGAAAGTGAAGAAGAAGACGGCGGTCAAGAAGACGGTCAAGGCTCCGACGAAGGAGAAGACGAAGGTAGGTCTACCCAGTCCCTCTGTCTCTCACTGTCATTGTCACTATTACTGTTACTGTCACTGTTCCTATTACTCTCACTGTTACTGTTACTGTTAAAGTAAAGTTTACCCCGTAATCAACGACAGAGCAAGCTCAATTGCGTGCGGGTCTAATCTGAGGGGCCAGAGAAATCAGGCTTACGTTCTATAATCTGGACAGGTGCCAAGTCTGACTCCAAGAACGCTTTATCTTCGTAGCATGCTACTACCAATTTACCGACCTCTAGAGGATGGATGCCTTGGTTGGGCAGAAGCGGGTTTGAACTTGGGACCTTTAGATTGACGCTGGCGCCTCCTACCACTGCGCCATCTCGCTTCTTTGTTACTGTTACTGTCACTGTTACTGTTACTGTTACTGCCTTTCTGTCCCGACTCCTACTGTCTTTAGAGTTCAAAGACCCAGGACTCTATGGACAGGACTCAAAAGTGCCTCAGCGCTCCCGTCAAAAGTCCTGCCGACATCGTGACCGAGCCCCTGCACCGTCTGAAAAGTGCCCTCATGAAGAAGTTCAACTGTCCGCGGTACATCTACTCGTCGTCGTCGTCCCGTTCATCTCAATCGATGTCGAACAGTGTCATCTCCGTGCCGAAGGGTCCCTCTCCAGCTGAGAGTCCCCACAACTACAGCGACTGGGCCAAGAAGAAGAGCAGCAGCTCGTGCAAGAGCGGACGAGACGAACATAAGAAGAAGAGACTAGGAAAAACCAAATAGAATTCCATGTCAGAATTCGAATTTTATGAAAATAAATGTCTAAATGAGGAGACTGTTTTGGGCAGGGAGACAGAAAGACAAAAATTAGATCCTTCCGTAAAACAAAAGAACAAACCTCTGGCTGGTGCCGAGCCTTCTTGTGTAGCTTCAGTCGTTCCGAAGTCACGAATCCTTTGGAACATTCGTCGCATTTGAAGGCCTCATACCGGATGTGTGAGTTGACATGGCGAGCCAGTAGATACCTGAAAAAGGATGTTTACAGACTTTTATTGTCACTTCCGAGAGTGTTTCTGTTTCTCTAGTCGTGTCAAAAGATATTCTGAAACTCTCAGTGTCAGTTTGGGGGAAATCTAAATTTTCTGGCTCTCGTTTACATTTTTCAGCTATATAGCCCTGATCAAGCTCTACAACTTTGCAGAACATTGTGAAGCATGAAAATGTGTTATCACTGTGAAAAAAAATGATTCTAAGCCAAAACTTGTCAACCAAGGCAAAAGTCATTTTTCAAAAAAAAAATCCAAGTTTGGGGGGGGGGGGGGGAAGGGGTAATTAGTGATTCCGTCTCTCTTTTTGAAGTTCAAGGTTTACTTCTCTTTGAATGGTTTAGAAATCCGTAGGCAGTCCTTCCAATGACAGGTTCGTGAAGAGTTCTTGAAATGGCTGTTTTCTGAAAAAGATTCTAGACAGTTTATCTCTCTGTATCTTTGTTCTGGAACAGAAACTGTTCCCCTCCTTGACTCTTGATTTGGTTCCAGGGATGGGCGGATACCGGGTTTCCGGATGGCGCCATTTTGAATTGGCTGCGCACCAACATAGGGCCTGCGTAACGTAGTCAAATGTCGATACGCAGGCTGTATGTATTACAAGTTGGTGCGCAGTCAAATTCAAAATGGCGCTATCCGGGAATCCTCCTGGTTCCAGTTTCAATAAAACTGGTAGCGAACAACATGACTGACCTATATGAGCGTGCAGATCTTCTACAGTGTCACACACAAAATCACAAATATCCCATTCACATCGAGACAGTTCAAGGTTAGGGCTACCAGGAGCCTCCTCTTCCAATAGATCAGAAAAAGACTGAAAAAAAATTGAAAATCAAAGAGAATCAGTTCACCTTGGATGGGACTGGAAAAGCGTAGTTGTGCTCAATGTAATCTGGAAGATCAAACTGATCTACTCGCTGATAGTAGCCGTGCTCAGAGTTGACCAGAATGTCACACTCGTCTTCCTGTACGTAGCAATGATCTTGGGCGTCCCAGAGGCTGAAATAATCGGGAGAATTCTAAAAGAGTGGGGATGAGAGAGACTGAGAGATTACTCACCCTCTCAGTTCTCTCCTTCTCCTTATACAGATCTCTAGAACTGCTGGCGGTACTTGCCAACATGAGTAGAGAGTCAAACTCTTCTGCCATCTAATATGTATTTTCGTAGGGTATGTATCGGTTTAGAACTGTTCGAATAGGAACTGGTCAAATTCGCACAAGTTTGATTTCAAACTGAAAAGATGACGAATTTTCACTATTGCATGTTGGTCTCGAACTATTTCTCTGAACTTCCGTAATCAGGGCCAATTCGATCAGGTCTAATTCGATCGCTCAAAATCAATGAAAATGGACAGTTCTAAATCGATACAGAGGCTTTTCGTATCTTTCGTACCAAAGATATTGACAGTTCGTACTGCTAGCCGTTAGAAAGACAATGAGAACGTTGAAACTGTTCATTGAGCAACATAGAGAGACAGAATGCGAACTGTATCACAGAGATGTATAAGACTAAAGCTAGCGATATGTGACTAGGCAAGTGGGTCTAATGACTGGTTCTGTAGCTGATATGCCTCGGTTTATAAGTAGAGAAATAGAAGAGGAGACGTCTTGGGGAAGAGTCTGAAAATAAAAATCATCAGGGGCGGCACAAAGCCAAAGTTTCAATCATCTCATTTCTATTCTTGTTGCTCTCGGCAATGAGAGGGTTTTTCAAAAATCTAGCTCAACCTCTGCTTTCTCAGGGTCGAAAGCATTTCATCACCTCAAAAATTCGGGAACACTTGTTCCAAAAAAAGAGATGCTTCCGGCCCGAAGCCCATTCATGGCAAGCGGCGAGACGAAACGGATGTGGTGAAACTGGGGGTAAAACGCCGGTTGTGGCTTACAAAGGACCTGTCCAGTTTCAGACGCCGAACGAGTCTGGTTTTTTCAAAGCGAACAAAAAATTACAAAATAACTGAAAACTACAGTAATTACCCTTTTCAATCTTCCAATAACTTTTCGATGTTTTTTCACAACTTGTTCAAAAAACTTCTAATTGTAATTGCCTTCCAAAACTTTCAAAAAAAAAGTACGAATTATTAAATTTCTAACGCAAAGAAACTAATTACCAATGAAGAAAGTTTTATTTTGTCTCAAAAGTGCAATGTTTTCCATGAAAAACTATTTCTCTGGAGATGGCTCCCGAAGCCACAATAAGCCCCAAGAATCTGCCTATTTCTACTACTTTGTGGAGCCGGAGCTCCAGAACTATGTAGACCAGGACGGAATGCACATGGTCTACCAGTTTGAGAGTCAGTTCTGTCCTTTGGATGCTGACACGGTGACTTTTTTTGTGGAGGGGACAGAGAGACAAAGGTTGAGAGTTCGAGTTGCTGGCGAAAAACTTGTGTCGCGTTTTTCTCAATATTCTGCTTATAAACCCTTGGCGATATTTTTGCCATAGGTCGCTTCAAATTCCCTAAAAATCCTCCAACTTGTCATCTCGGCTTGAGCCCATTTTCTCAAAAATTACACGGTACACCTTAACACATTTTTCCGGAGGTTCCCATGGATAGTACCTACCTATCCATTTTAAATTGCCCCCAGGTCTGTGTGTGTTTGTCTGAAACTCTAATTGAGGATAAGGAGGGGAGCTTTGTACGCAAATTAGTTTTTAACAAGTCGTGACAGGAAAAGCAAGTGCGTGACTTTGATAGTTTCTTTGGAGGGACAGGGGTGACTTGAGAAGGAGTGACAAGGGGAGAAGGGAAGGGACAGTAGGACTGAGACTCACTGAAGCTAGGAACGGGCCGAGAGACCCGTTCAGGTCCTACATTTTGAAATTAGGCTTGGGAGGGAGTAGGTTCAAATATAAGTTTGGTGGTTTCTTTAGAGGGTCAGGGAGAGTGACTGGAGGAGAGTAACAAAGGAAAAATAAAAGGGAAACCACGATTATGGATCCAGAGCGAAGCAATGAATTTCTACTTTAGCCCTGGAAGGACGTTGCCAACCTTGTTGCAAAAATGACGCCAAAGGTGGGTGTATAAGCAGAATATTAAGAAAAACGTGACACCGGGTTTGCGCCAGCAACTCGAGCGCCCTAGTGGAGAGGTAGCATACAGTATACGTGTCTTTCCAGGTCCTCCGAGAAGCTCTTTTGAGCATTCTGGACGCTTCTACCTACAGTGAAGAATAGTACTACTCTCTGGACGACTACTACGAGGACGTGAACAGTAGTTCTCATTGTCTCATTCTCGTTCTCATTCTCAGTCCAACAGTCTCTTCGATGAACTGGGAGAGAGACGCTTCTTTAAGCAGAATTATGATGCAATGGAGTACTACCAGATGGCTGACAGTGTGAATTCTCATTCTCAATTTTCTCACTGCAAATGTAACCAAACGAAGACCTTGACTGCGTTAGATTTTTAGAATCCACGACTATCTCGGCCGCACTGGTTTCGTGTCGTCGCCCGCTGTAGATGGCCTTCGAGCCGACAGCGTGAGATTTGAACAGTAGTTCCCTTAGTTTTTGAGGTAACAAATTGCTTCGACACTGCGAAAGCAGAGGTTGAACTAAATTTTGTTCTTCTTTCGAAAGTTCTTCTTTCGAGAAGAACAGAAAAAAAGTAAGAAGTTCATCTTGAAATGACTTTTTCGTGACTTTTCCAGAACTCTGCTCTCAGCTTCAACTACACTCATCTTAGCGTCTTTTACAACAGCTACGAAGAATATCTTTGCTTCCTGGCTCAGCATCAGTACCACGAAGAGTACCTTCGCGAACAGGAAATGATCAAAGATTTCTACAGTATCCCTTCGTACTTCTAATTTTCCCTCCTTATTGTTAATAAACATATTTCTCGACTCACCGTTTCTATTCATATGCCTGATTGATGAGACCTTCTGACTTTTCCTGGTCCGGTCGAATGGATCTGTACAGAGTCGGCAGCACGGCAATGGCCAGAACTATGTTCAGAATGGCCTGAATAAAGGGAAATTTAAAGCGAGTGTCCGGACCTTTTTTTTCGACTATTTTTATGACTGTAAACGGAAACATGGGTCTTGTAGAGAAAATTGCGCTGATTCCGAATTACTATACTTTATGGGGTTTATATTCAAAGATAACCGAGCTACAGACGCTACAGGGTGCGTGGCAAATTCTTGCACATGGAGCCATAACTTTTTTTCTGGATGAGATATTGAAAATCGCCCATTTGCAGATTAAACAAAACGGTCCGGGCTACATTCCCTCAAAAAATCAACTTCCTAGCTGGCCCCAAAAAATTTTGGCAGCGTTTGCGCCGAAAAAATATTTTCGACCTCACCTATATCACAGCCCTAACAAAGATGTGGGAAAGCACGCTGGGAGTTAGGTCCAATCCACCTTGGCTCTATCAATTATTTCCTCAAGTTTCAGACCGAACCATTCACGCATCTCTGAGAAATGTGTTTCGCCAGCTCGCGTTTTGACCCAACTTCGATCAATCATAACTCCGCCATTTTTGAACCTTTTTAGATTTTTCAAGATAGGTTGGAAAGCCCTTTATCTGATCTAAATAGTCACAGAACATGCCAAAACGGATAAACGTTTTCTTCAATGAGTACCGAGACCGCAAAGTTATGGTCTCATTTGAAAACAGAGCAAACGGCGATTTTCAATATCTCATCCAGAAAAAAGTTATGGCCCATGTGCAAGAATTTGCCACGCACCCTGTACAAGTCGCCATTTTCAGAACAAATCACTAATCCCTGGCGAACTGTTATACCAGGGATTAAGTCTGTCACGACAAGTCAAAAGCAAGAAAATTACTTGGAGTTTCTCGTTCAAAGACATACAAAATGCAATTTACTGTGGATGTTTGCACACAGCAAGCAAGCGGACTACATGATTTTTCCTGTCTGGAACCATTGACGTACATCCCGGCTACACCCCTCCCGCTTTTTTAGACCCCGAAATGAAATCTCAATTTTCTAACTCACCTTACATTTTTCAGTTTGGCGATGTTCAGCCAAGTTGTAGTACTTGATGTGCTCTACAACTTTGTAGAAAATTGCAAAGCTAGAAAATGTACGCGTGATCTTGAATAGTACGATTTTTATCAAAGCATCTGCCGAAATACAACCAACCCCTATCAAACTTTACCTACCTAATCTCACTCCAACATTACAAGTCTAACGTTTATCTACCTCGATCATGAAACATCTAACTGCCTCCTTCACAGCGAACAACTTCATTCGGTTTGAAATACAAGTCCACAGTGTATTTGTCAAGTCATGTCAAAACTTATCCAGTCAATTAAACTTTGCAAAACATCGAGAAAATGGTCCAGACACTCGCTGTCAGATTGGATCAGACTCACCGAAAGTATAAAAGTCAGTTCCAGAGTCTGCTTCTTCTCTCCACAGTTCATTGGACACTGGAAGAGAGGCACTTTACCCAATTTGCTTGTAGCCAACTGGAATTAGGTTTCCTTTAATATTTCGGAAAGTTTTACCTCCTTGATTCTTGCCGAGACCGATTCCGCGACGCTACTGACGTAATCGGGGAGCAGAACGTCCGAACCGTCATTATGAAGCTGGTCCATGAACTGTTTTTTGGTTAAATTGGCTAGCTAAACACTTTTTGTTGTTTTTACTCTTTTTTTGGACTCACTTTGTCGTAGTCTTGGCCATGTTTCTCGTCGTGATTACGGTGCCATTGGTCCAGTTCGATCTGGAAGAAGATATATGAGAAAATGTCTCATTTTACGTCATTTTTTTTGCATAAAACGCAGCACAATTTTAGTTCGTAAGAAATACAAAAAGAATCATCAAATTGGATTCAAGCCGGACACGTGCTTTAACTCGAGCCGGAAATCCCTCGCTTTGCGCTAGATTTCCAAGCAACCAGCGCCTGGAGCTGTGCCAGATCACACCCGTTTCATCTTGATGTTCGCTCTGGATGATCTTCCGGCCAACGGCCGTGTTTTCAACCAAAGTGTTCCTAACTTTTTGAGGTAACAAACTGCTTCGACCCTGCGAAAGGAGAGGTTGAGCTAAATTTTGGAAGTCTCTCTTCGGGAGAGCAACAAGAAAAGAAATTATTCTAGTTTTCTGCCTTCTTTTGGGCAAATCAGAAAGTTCTCTTAGAAAATCTAGAGAATTTCTTCTCGAAAAGTGTTGTTACAATTTCCAGCGAAAAATCGAGAAAAGTTCTCCTTTCGTTAGGAGCGAAATGACATCATTTTTTGAAAGAGCACACGGTTTTAGCCAAAAAAACTAAGACAACGCCCTTCTCTTCAATTTCTCCGAAAAAAATGACATAAAGACTCATCTTTCCACTATTTTCCTCACAAATGCTTTAATTTTCCCCAAAGAAGCAGTAGTTTTGGCGTTTCCAAGCTAAACAAGCTCCCTGACTCCAAATTCTTTCATATTTCAGGGGTAAAAAAGACCAAAAAATAACAGAAAAACATACTTGAGAACTGATATAATTCCTCAGCTGCCCGATCAGGTCCTTTTCAATAAAATTCAAGCTCTTTTTCCAGCAAGCAGCCTCGTCATTTGACGTTGTCGTAGTACTGCATTGGCTAAAAAAATCATATTCTTTTCTATTTTTTCAACTTACTAGCAGTCCTTGACAGTAGAATTGTCTCCAGTCTGGCAGACTTGTCCAGCAGCCAAAATTATGATACAGATGAGCAGAAAAAGTGGTTTTTTCATCGCTTTTAGACGAATAATGTACAATTTTGATGAATTTTATGCGAATAAAAGCGAGGGATTCTCTGCTCAGAGTCGCAAATTGTCGTCGGGGCGTCGCCAGCTGATAAGATACTAATCTTTCTGGTCTTAAAAAAGGCTTTGGAATAAAATTTCATGGGAAGAAAGTTCTAAAATTTGCCAAAACTGGAAGAAGGGGAAGGGAATACAATCTGTACAGAAAGGTGGCCGGGTTTTTTTCAATGGGTAATTGTGTAGCCTTGAAATTATGTGTGCCTTCTCGGTGAGAAGGGCTTACGAGTGAGACGGAAGGAGAAAAGAACAAACTTGACGTGGTTTTTACGTCAAGAAAGATTGAGAACATGAGGTTTTGTGGTTGGAGGTTTATATAACGAAAAAGATACCACAAGTTTGACGGGAAATGGGAGAAAGCTAAATAGATTTTCACAAAGAAAAACTAAAGAGAGAAAAACTCACTCTACTGAAAAAAAGAAAAGCACACTTCGAACTAGGGGAAAGGCGCGCAAAGTCGCGGGGCGACTTTGAGCGGGAAATTTAAATTACAACAAAGAAGGGAATGTAACTTGCCGCCTCCTCCACGATGATGGCGTCCTCGACATCAGACTGAACCTTGACGGAACGGGCGTCGACCAGGATATCCTCCACGTTGACCACGAGATCCTTGTGCGGTTTGACCTCTCTGCTCTTCGTAATGTCTTCCCGAGGGGTAGCCTTGAAATCGATCATCTTGTCGTCGAGCTTCTTCTTGAAATCCTGTTGAGAGATGGGCCAGGGCCTCATTCTTGTCGACTTGGCTTCTAAAACAGAAAACATTAGCTAACCGATCCTTTTTAGGCTGTGTGGTAGCTCTAGACTTGCGTTTCTGATCGTTTCGCTGCTTTTGATTCAAAGAACTGCGTTTTGATCTCTTTTTCACAAAATTCGAACCATTTGGGTTGAAAGTCGTTGGATTGTTTCGAAACTTTTTATCGGTGGCGATCGTTTCCGATTTTGTAGCTAAAGTTGTTGTTTTCGAACGTTTGTCTGCGAAATTTGTCGTTTCCTCGATATTCGTGAGGTTTGACACGCTTTTCCTTAGAATTACCACGATTTTTCCTGATCTAACCAGGGGTGTGCGAAAGTACCGTATACTCGAAAGTCGAATGTAGCGCGTCAACTCTTAACCATAGACGTCAATACTCAAGAGGATTTGAAAATCAGCTGCGTATCGACGCCAATGATTAAAAGTTGGCGCGCGGCCATGGCGGCTTTCGACTTTCGAGTATACGGTACTTTCGCACATCCCTGGTTCTAACAAAAGAGGATTGTTTCGTATTGGCTGTGGTAGCCTCGTGTTGACATTGGCTAGTTATATGGCCTCTTTTTCGACACTAGTGTTACAGAAATCTCTTCGGATAGAGATTTCTGTAACATTCTCTTCTCGAAAAGGGCTGCTTTTTGGATAGATTTTCGTTATCAGAACATTTTGAGCGACGAGAGTTACAAATGATGCTCCTCATGAACGAAATGACGTCACAAAGACGTTTCTCCTTGGTTTTTCTCGACAAAGAACGATAAAGCTTGGCTGTTTTGTTGTCCAAAGCTTTCACAAACATATTTTTCCGTTCCTCTTCGGATAGAGATTCCTCGAGGTTTTTTTGATCGAAAATTCGGCAAATTTCTTCGAAAGAGCTTTTCAAAAGTGTTTTCCTTTGTGTACTTTCATTTACAGACACAAAGGAGGTGCTCGTACCTGGTTTTTCCTTTTCGCCCGGCCTGTTCTTAGCTTTAGTGAGTCTCAGTTCTACTATCCCTTCCCCCCTTGCCATTCTGTTTTAGTCACATAGTCCTTGTAAGAGACTACTAAAGTCGTTAGAACACTTCGCGCACTTGCTAGTCTAATTTTTTCCTCCTGTCCCTGTAACCCTTCGTGTAATTTCCGTGTGCATGTCTTTCCCTGATGGTCTCCCTGTCCCTATTTCCACGTGCTCCTGTTCTCCCCTATCCCTGTTCTCCAGTTGCGATATCACCCCGTTGGAACTAAAGTTATAGTAGAAACCCCCTTGAACTCTTTCCTCGTATTTTTAACCCGCACTTCTCTACTATCTGGAAACTATCCCCAGTCAAAAATAATCAAAGTCCACACACTTGAAAATTGAGACCTGTTTAAAAAAGGAAGTTTCCGGGATCGAGTGAAGTAGTGCAACCGCTGCGGGACCAATTGCACGAGTTCCGTCACGATTGCAGCGGGTCCCGACACGATATCATCCCAAAATATTTATTTTGGCATTTTCGACGTTTTACACTTGTTTTTTCGTTTCCAAACCATGTTTAATCGATTTGGCATCACATTTTACACCAGTTATGTCTATTCCGACATCAAAATTATTGTTCTTAGGAAAGAAAAAGTTAGGAAAGAACAGAAGCGCTGTTTTCGCCTTTTCCTTCCAGTTTTAGTAAATTTTTGTTATCGGGATGTACTTATTTTATATGGAAACGAAAAAAACAAGTGTAAAACGTCGAAAGAGCGAAAATAAAAATTTTGGGATCAGATCGCATCGGAACCCGCTGTAACCGTGACGGGACCAATGCCATTTGTATATGTTTCTTCTCCAAAAGCCAGTTCGCGAGTCAATGCTTGCAGGAACACATTGTCGTTGAACACTTCAGTTTTGTAATTGTATTCCTTGACCATGTTGTACTCTCAGAGAACGTTTAAGATGACAAGTCCTGACAAGTCGATATTGTTGATTAGAGTTGACAGGTTTGAAAAGTTAAGATAAGCTATACGTGGAGCTACAATGATTTGCTCGTTTCTTGGGCGACAAAAGATTGCAGAAACCCGAGTGATATTCCAATTGTATGGCTGAAAAACGAAGGTATCCGGCCTTATCCTACTATTTGGTGATCCCCACTTATTCAAGATCTACAGGGGTGGCCACTAATTATGGTTTGTTCAAAAAAAAGAGATCTCCACCGTAACCCATTTATTTCCGCGCGACACCCTTATAACATGGAAACATAGGATACTCAGCTAAGTTTTCTGTTGTTATTCCGGTCTCGCAGCGAATTAAATGGGTTGATGTCGAGCTCTCTTTTTTTGAACAAACCATAGTTAGTCAGTCATCCTAGGATAGATTGTTTGGGTCCGATTTTCTGGCTCAAAGTAGGCATATGAAAGGCCGATATTACCCCAAAGTATCAGCCAATTTGATTGAATAATCTGGTTTTACACGTCGATTTACTGATGGAAGTTTTGGTATTTCTTCATGTAATTTGACCATAACTCCGTCATAAAGGCTTGGTTCATTTTTGGGAGTGATTGTTTAAGATAGCTTCGATTTTCCGACGACATTAAAAAGAGCTATCAGATTGTAGAATATCATAATGCTGAAAAGTCTTTTTTCAACTTCTGTTTTGAACGTCAAAATTACGCTGTCAAAATTTTTAAAATCGCGTGGGATGTTTGCGTTCTAAATTTCACCATTTCGGCTGAACAAATTCTATCATGAAATTGACCATTTCTTCTCCAAAAGCCAATTCGCGAGTCCATGCTAGCATGAACACTTCACGGTCGTTCTTCTTGACCACGTTGTAAACTCTCAGAGAACGTTCGAATTCGTCCTGAAGTCCACGGGCAAAAGCCAGTTCTTTCGCCGACCTGTGGAGTAACAATTGTGTTATTTTCGTTTGGAAATAAACCGTTCATCTCGATTCTTTATAGTTTCCAGCCAACGGTCCGATAAGTCCGAACAATGAGCACAAAAGCAAGTCGGGTAATATTCGTGAAAGCGGAACGAATTTGCTTAGAAAACGTCGATCCAAAGAAGCGGTGTGCAAAATTTCGTCGGTGATAGCTATTGTTCTCTACTAATTTGCTCGAAAATTCAAAAATTTGAGCGTCTGAGTGAAAGCAATACGTAACAGGAAGGCGCTGGGCGCTCTTAGTAAGTAATCATGTAAACACGGCCAGATTTTTATTTTTTGTTGCATATGTTATCAATTTTTCGCATTTCTTTTCGAAAAATCACTGTTCCAGCTATCGATTTCTCGAATTTACCAATCATCGATAAGCCGGCATCGCTTTGCGTAGGCATCACCGGTTTCAGCTATTTTTTAGATCTATGTTTACAATTTTTTGGAGGCGGAGCCTTTAGCCACGCGGCTATGATTCACTTTTATCTTTCGATCTTCTCATTCTATCTCTCCTCATTTTCAGGAAACTCATTCCTTTGGGGAACCATTGAGAACCAGGAAAACTCTGAGGTTCCGAAGAATACCTTGAAGATCAGAATGCCTAACATCAAGGTGAGAGTCCATTTTCTTCTTCTGTTTTTTTTCAACTGTTCCCTCAGGTTTTCTCCGGCTCATCCCACCAGGAACTTACTGGCAGAATTGGTGACCGTCTCCAGCTTCCGGTAGCGAAGGCCTCTCTGAAAAAGTTCTCAAACAAGGAAACTAATGTCGAGATTGGAGAGTCTGTCCGCGGAGAGGACGTCTACATCATCCAGTCGGCTGCCGGAGAGATCAATGACAATCTCATGGTTTGTTCTTTTCCTCTGGTTTCTCAAAAATGCACTCTAGGAACTCCTGATCATGATCAATGCCTGTAAGATTGCCTCCTCCAGTCGTGTCGCCGCCGTGATTCCCTGCTTCCCCTACGCCAGACAGGACAAGAAGGACAAGAGCAGAGCTCCCATCTCCGCCAAATTGGTATTGTTCATTCTCGGGTATTGAAACGAACCTCTTTAGGTAGCCAACATGCTCTCAGTTGCCGGAGCTGACCACATCATCACGATGGATCTCCACGCCTCTCAGATCCAGGTACTTTTTAGAGTTTCTACTAGATTCAGAACTTCAGGGATTCTTCGACATCCCCGTCGACAACTTGTACGCCGAGCCGGCTATTCTCAAGTACATCAGGGAGAGCATTCCCAAATGGGACACCTCGGTCATTGTGTCTCCTGACGCTGGAGGAGCCAAGAGGTAAGGAAGGAGGTGGTACTGTGAGAGTACAGTAGACAGATCTGGATTGGTTCAATGAGTATGCGTCGAGAGGGAGTCAAGTGAACAGTAGAAGCGACTGGGGTAAAAACTGTAGGAGTCAAGAGTCCAGATCTCAGCAACTGAATTGATTCAAAGACCAGCTGTCTCGTGACCTTATACCGTCCCCTCAAACTTTTTCTCTCTTCAAATGATTCAGGTGTTATTTCGAGAATCGACAGACTCATCTCTGTTGGCTGACTCATATTTTTGACTCGTGTTTATGAAAAAAAGTTTATCGGGACGAGATAGAGTTGAGGGGTTAGGAAGTGTACAGGGAGCTGGAACTTGCCCAAAATTCAGTCCAGTTTGTACAGTAACCTCTATAACAGACATTCTTAGAACAATACTCTTTTCCAGAGTCACGTCCATTGCTGACCGTCTCAACGTCGACTTTGCTCTGATCCACAAGGAGCGTAAGAGAGCCAACGAGGTCGAGAAGATGACTCTGGTCGGAAGTGTTGAAGGAAAAGTTGCTATTCTGGTTGATGACATGGCTGACACTTGTGGAACCATCTGCATGGCTGCTGACAAGTAATTTTTTTCTCATTTCTATTGAAAAATCTGTCTTTAGGCTTGTGGAAGCTGGAGCCGAAAAGGTCTACGCCATCTGCGTCCATGGCATCTTCTCTGGTCCGGCCATTCAGCGCCTGAACAACAGCAAGTTTGAAGCTGTTGTCGTGACTAATACTGTCCCTCAGGAGGAGAATATGAGAAACTGTCCCAGAATCCAGGTACTTTCCTTTATTTTTCAAGTTTAAAGGACTGTTTCAGTGCATCGACATCAGCATGATCCTGGCCGAAGCCATCCGTCGTACTCACAATGGAGAGTCCGTCTCTTACCTGTTCAGTCATGTTCCGATCTGTTAGACGTCCTGTACTCTTCAGTTACAGTGTCTGGGAGCTTACTGTACACCTTTCTAGACTACTGTAAATTACAGTATTCTACAAAGTGCTGTAATAATCCATTCCAGTTCATTGTCTATTTTTTGTACACTGCAGTAACCTCTTTTCCGGTTCAGGATCCATTTCATATCTGCCTATCCCATTGATTCTTTACCATCCTTTAGCTAGTGTTGTGACTCACAGATTTTGCCATTTTTGCATTTAATCCGAATAAAAAGTTAGTCAGAAACAGTGAGAAACTGGGAGATTGAGAGACAGTGACATTCTCTCTGTTTGCAAACTACTGGAGCCAATTAAGCAACACCTAATATTGTAAAACTTTCCGTTTAATTTACTGTTAAAAAAGGCAAAATAAGTATTCGTTTTTTTAAAGAAACAAGCATCAATTTTAATTCCATAAAAGGCTCTCGAAATTTTTCCCAAAACGCTCCAAAATTCTTCCTCGCATAAATGGCATCTTGCTGCGGCAAGAAAAAGGAGCAGAAACCACCGGATCCAAGGCCAGCAACACCACCCGCAGCAGCCGCAGCATCACCAGCAGTCGTAATCGGCTCACCTCAAGAAGGAACGCTCGTCTCGACGCCACAACTGCCCTACAAGGAACCTCTACTTTACGCAGAAATAGACGAAGCAGAAATGGACGACTTAGAGACGTACCGAGAGAAGGAAAACGCACACGAGGGACTGGAAAATTGCGGAAATTGTGATACTGGCTTGTACGTGAATCACGATCTCTGGTTACAATTTACTCCAAAACTGAGAGAGTAACGTCTGGCGGAGTAAGAACTTGGTGATGGGTGTAACGCAAGTAAATGAATGCTTGAGTTTCTACTTAAATCTTGCCTTATTGTTAGTTGTTTTGTTTATTTTGGTATATTGTTCCTTCCATCTTCCAAAAAAGGTTCGTGTTATACTACGACGGTTCAAGTGTAATTTTCTCCTTCTCTAGAGCCGACCCGAGTCGAGCCAAGTCGAGCAGGCTCTAGCTAGCTCGCGAGTCCAGTCAAGTCTTATCAATCTATCTAAGTCTGTCGTGGACTCTGTTTGGATGTTTGTTTGTTTCTCCGGGACCTGAAATTTTGGTATATTGTTAAGAGTCGCCACTGTTACCCAGTCGACCCGGGTTCGGCTCCTCTCCTCGACAAATATTTTTGCTAAATTATTTTGAGTAGGAAATAGAGTCAAGATAACTGCTAGGGGATCAGAAGAGACCGGTTGATCTGTATAAGTTCAAGTTCGGAGAGATCGGATTGCCGGAAAATGGAGAAATTGACCAGGCAAAAGATACGAAGAGATTGGTTGACTGGGGAAGGGATTAGAAGTACAGAAGAAAATGCATGTAAAAAAGCGAAGCCGGCTGGTACATATAAAAGCTAAAGTTTATTTGGCCTAACAGACGGGATATAACAAAAGATTTTCGTCATTGAATGTATTCTCTTCCTTAATCGAAGAGTATTTTAGCAGTGGAATTTAAAATCGACTCGACTCGACTAGGCTCGAGTAGACTCGTGGCTTAAATCGAGTCGAGTTGCCCAAGTGTACTCTAGACGGTGGCCAAGTAGTTCCGTCTCTAGTTGTCCCAGGGAGACGGAATGACCCTCCCGGTTGAAAGCAACTCCTAGCCGGATTTCAGAATATAGGGCAGATTCTAATACGTTCGAAACTCGCAGCTACTGTGCTGGAAAGAAGAAACTGACAGACGGCATCAGGAATGCTCCTACTTGTGGGAGTCCACGGCTCCGCCACAAGCTGGTGGACCGAATTCTCCGGCTGATGTTTTGAGCGCTAGTACTTCGTTAAATCTTCCGTCATCGGTCAAACGCCCGCAGCTTTTCGAAAACACAACTGTACTCGTCATTTCATTGCTCTAGCGAAGTATTACTAGGAATCACAACTTTTCACCTAGAACACTTGGTAATATACAGGATTTAAAAAGGAGAATGAGTTGTAGAGACAGAAAAGAGGAAGGAGATATGTCAAGGTTCCAAAAAGGCACAAACAGGATACTGTAATTTACAGTAGTCTAGAAAGATGTACAGTAAGCTCCCAGATACTGTAACTGAAGAGTACAGGACGTCTAACAGATCGGAACATGACTGAACAGGTAAGAGACGGACTCTCCATTGTGAGTACGACGGATGGCCTCCGCCAGGATCATGCTGATGTCGATGCACTGAAACAGTCCTTTAAACTTGAAAAATAAAAGAAAGTACCTGGATCTTAGAGCATTCCCTCATGTTAGCGTCCTGCGGGACAGTGTTGGTGACGATGACAGCCTCAAACTTGCTGTTGTTCAGACGCTGAATGGCCGGACCAGAGAAGATGCCATGGACGCAGATGGCGTAGACCTTTTCGGCTCCAGCTTCCACAAGCCTAAAGTCAGATTTTTCATTGAAATGAGAAAAAAATTACTTGTCAGCGGCCATGCAGATGGTTCCACAAGTGTCAGCCATGTCATCAACCAGAATAGCAACTTTTCCTTCAACACTTCCGACCAGAGTCATCTTCTCGACCTCGTTGGCTCTCTTACGCTCCTTGTGGATCAGAGCAAAGTCGACGTTGAGACGGTCAGCGATGGACGTGACTCTGAAAGAAGGGTGTTAGGGCGAATGTTCTAGAGGTTACTATACAATCTGGACTGAATTTCAGATAAAGTTCCAGTTCCTTCTAACCCCTCAACTCTTACGTTTCTCTATCTCGTCCCGATTTTATAAACACGAGTCAAAAGTATGAGTCAGCCAACAGAGATGAGTCTGTCACTTCTCGAAATAACAACTGAATCATTTGAAGAGAGAAAAAGTTTGAGGGGACGGTATAAGGTCACGAGACAGCTGGTCTTTGAATCAATTCAGTTGCTGAGATCTGGACTCTTGACTCCTACAGTTTTTACCCCAGTCGCTTCTACTGTTCACTTGACTCCCTCTCGACGCATACTCATTGAACCAATCCAGATCTGTCTACTGTACTCTCACAGTACCACCTCCTTCCTTACCTCTTGGCTCCTCCAGCGTCAGGAGACACAATGACCGAGGTGTCCCATTTGGGAATGCTCTCCCTGATGTACTTGAGAATAGCCGGCTCGGCGTACAAGTTGTCGACGGGGATGTCGAAGAATCCCTGAAGTTCTGAATCTAGTAGAAACTCTAAAAAGTACCTGGATCTGAGAGGCGTGGAGATCCATCGTGATGATGTGGTCAGCTCCGGCAACTGAGAGCATGTTGGCTACCTAAAGAGGTTCGTTTCAATACCCGAGAATGAACAATACCAATTTGGCGGAGATGGGAGCTCTGCTCTTGTCCTTCTTGTCCTGTCTGGCGTAGGGGAAGCAGGGAATCACGGCGGCGACACGACTGGAGGAGGCAATCTTACAGGCATTGATCATGATCAGGAGTTCCTAGAGTGCATTTTTGAGAAACCAGAGGAAAAGAACAAACCATGAGATTGTCATTGATCTCTCCGGCAGCCGACTGGATGATGTAGACGTCCTCTCCGCGGACAGACTCCCCAATCTCGACATTAGTTTCCTTGTTTGAGAACTTTTTCAGAGAGGCTTGGGAGACTCCGAGCTGGAGACGCTCACAGATACGGCTGGAGAGATCCTTATGAGAAGAGCCGGAGAAAACCTGAATACTTACTGTTCATCTCTCTGTGTATCTGTGTCTCTCTGCCTCTTTGTATCCCTGTGTTTCTCTGTTCATCTGTCCCTCTGTCTCTTACCTTGATATTGGGCATTCTGACGTGATGACTAGTCGACTCTTTGGACTGTCCTTGTTGTTCAATTGAATCCCAGTGAGAGCGGAAGATCTCTGCAAAACAGTCCTTTAAAAATTTTCAGATGCCCCAAAGGAAAAGTAAAAAGCTCCCCAGAAATTGATTAAAAGTGCCGAGAAGAAAGGCAGATGAGCCACACGAAAAGGACACACACTCTTATCAGTTCTGACCTTCTAGTCTGGGGACAGGGGGCGGGGACTCTGGCTGGACGCCAGAGTTCAAATGTCTGGACACGGAGGGAACAGTTGTTTAGAGTCAGGGCAAAAAAACCTTGTTTTTTTTGTTTAAAATTGTCAATAAATCAATAGAAAAAAAATCTGAATCTGATTACTAAAACAAAGTCATAGTTTCATGGCAATCACGGGCTCATTTAGGGTTTTTTAAAGGACTGTTTTGACTAAAAACACATAATCCATGGGAATAGGAGCTTTTCTTACCCATTCACCGATATAATCACGAGAAAGTTGAGTCATTAATGGTGAGAATGCGCTCTGGATGCGGTGGCAAAACATCTGCGCTCCAACTTTTTCTTGTCCGAACGGAGGGTTTTTAAATTGCAGGCATCTTTTTCTTGGATTTTTGAAGAAAAGAACTCTTGGTTTTACGAAATAACCTACCGGAGATGCGCTCAGCGTGACTAGTCGGAATCGGTCTGGGAGTCATCTCTCGGTGGTGGAGGATTTAGACACTGGAAAGAGAGTCTGAGAATAGAAGAAGATGAAAAGATCAAGAAAAAACATTCGAGCAAGTCTCAATTTTGATAGTTTTGGTATGAAAACAGAGCTTGGAAAAATACCCGAGTTACACAGAGTCAGGCCATTAAGGTTACGAAGCAGTTTTGCTTAATAAATGTGGCTTAAATTAGTTGTTTTAACATCTAGAAATTTATAATATAATTAGGCCTTAAAATTTGCCTTTTATTTCGGAAAGTACTTTGGAAGGTCAGAGAATTGGTGTTGTATTTTGGCTAAACTCCTTTTAGACCTTAAAGAGTTTCGAACGTATTAGAATCTACCCTATATTCTGAAATCATGTGAGAACTTTAGAGTCATCTTCAAGGAAGAATATTGAACAAGACTGTAAAAGAACAGAGAAACTTTTTGACCAAAAAAGATTCAATAGAGAGGGTGGGAGAAGAGCTCTCTTCTTCCAGAGGAGACTGACAGTTCCAAGACGGGGGAGGGTTATCTTCCTATGGGTCCGCCCACTGACCCCTAATAATAAAAAAACAGGGGAGAGTATGAGACGACAAAATGATAGTTCTCCCCCTTTTTCTAGATATCGAATGGTCAGAAGCGAAGCCAAAGGGCAAGAAAATAGAGAAGCCTAGAGTTCAAATATCGTCTCATGTGTACTCGTCCTCAGAGGTTGCGAAAGAGAGGCAATGATGCAACAACAGAGTACAAACAATTGTAGGAACGGAGAGAGTCACTGGGTCATGGCAGGTGTTAGTCGGGAGAAGAGAACGAGTGCAAAATATTGGGTCGGGTCAGAGAGTTGTACATATAAGAACTTTGCGGCGGGCTGAAAAATATTAATTTCGCATATATTTCTGATTTTTCTTGTTTAATAATACTTTGTAAGGTACGATCTAATTATTAACACTAAAAAGTTACGAGAAAACTGACAAAGAAAATTGAAGAATCTTTGGATTTTCCAAGAATTTAGTTCAAATCTTCAGAAAATTTTAGCTTTCTTCCCTTTTCGTCGTCAGTTTTCTGTTTTCTCGTAACTTTTTTGGTGTCATAATTAGATCTTACCGTACAAAGTATTTTTAAACAAGAAAAATCGGAGATATATGCGAAATGAGTTTTTTTTAGCCCGCCCCACCTGGCCGAAGCTGGGCTGGATTCCGGGCCAGGTTTGCCATGCCTGCTCTGTCCCTCTGATCAATTTCTGACAGAACTGCCACACAGAAATAGAGAGTGATTTCAAAGAATTGCCTCTATCATATTTAGGCACGCCAAGCTGCAATCTCCCCGCAAAGCAGCTGTTTTTCCTTGACAATCAAATGTGCTTCCTGTTGAATGCTGCACTGGTGATCGTCCTTTGCACTTGATTCGATAGCGACCAAATTTCAGTGCGTAAGAGTGATCAGCTCGACAATTTTTGGTTGAACAAAAAAGGGGAACATCTGTTAATCAGACAGTCTATATTGTAAACGCGAGAAGGGAAGTCTAGACTGGCCAGATGACCAGCTAGCATTGGTCACTTGATCTCTCACCCTTTGATTTATCCCACAAGGGTGCGATCTGGACAAGAGAATGGCAGTATAGTCCAAAGTCTCGGGGAGAGTAATTTAGAAATGACATGGCGATAAGAGAGTGTGGGTCAACAGATACAGATTCAAGGAAATGGACAGTTTGACAGATAACCAGTCTAGATGGGTCTAGTTACCAGTTCAATACTATGAGACTGACAAGAGACGGAGTTAGGGAAATTTTTTTTCTCTCCAAAAGTCTCCTAGAAGCAGGAAAGTACCTTTCGATCTGGTTTACATCCAAAAATTTCGAAAAGTGAAGAAAAACGCAAGAAAAGTCAAAAGATAAAAAAAAACACACACCATTGGGCCACACCGCTATGTTTTTGGGATCAGATCCCGCGCGATATGTTTCAGGTCGCCAAAATTCGGGTCAAAATCCCATTTCAAACTCACCATCATTCCCATGATGCGGTTTGCAAGACTTCTTCACACTCCACTGGCCGCTCTTCCTGGGACCGGGAAGACTGACACGGTGCATTCTTAGACGGGGAGAATTTCAAGCTTCAATACGGTTGTTTACCGGAAATAGGAATGAGATTTGCAAAAAAAGCAGAGACGAGAAAAGGTAAACAAGGGACAGGGAGAGCTTTTCAAAATTCAGCTCACTCTTTGCCTTCGCTTTGTCGATACAGTTTGATAGGTTTGGGGGCTGCGTTTCCAAGGAAAATTTCAAAAAAAAAACAGAAAAAGAGTTTGAATTATTGACGGGGTTTCCCAAGGACAAAATTTGCACTCGGGATCTTTTTCTCCGGGACAAAATGTAAAAATGAGTGGGAGAACTTCGTAATTTTTACTGATTCATGACGCTCTTCTCGTATGTCCAGGAAATGGAATATTTCGTCAAGGGGACGGTGAAGTTTTAATAATGTGAATGGTAGCCACGTAAGAATATATATGAGAAATCGGAAATCGATACAGCAACAGTCTTTGCTCGCTTTTTTTCCCTCTGTTTTTCAAAAAGATATCGCTGAAGAAAGAGTGCAGCTTGGGAGACTTGTTGTTCATTAGGGGTATGAGGACAGAATATTAGAAAAGTGCGATCACGAAAGGGTGAGAGATAAACGTAGTTCAAAGCACGGACGTGTCGTGTATGAAAAAGTTTTTTTTTCGAGAAAATGACTCATGTGTTGCTATTTCACCGACTAAAAGGATTGCTGTTCTGAAGTTTTATCCTGAACCTCTGCAATCGTCATACCAAGCAAAAATCGATCGCAGAACAATGTTGCTTCGCTTTTTGGAACCGTATTCAAATCCAAAGCGGACCAGTTTTCTTTCAGTTATCACACTCAGGAATGGCTGGAATCTTCCCCCTCAGCACTCTTCCTTACGGACTTATGGTCCAGATTCGTGACAAAGTTAGTAACTTTTTCATTTTCTTTGAACTTCTTTCAGATGTCAGCTCCCAGTCAAGTTAGAATGGCTATAACAAGCAATTGGATGCGAAAATTAACAAAAAAGCGTTTCGAGCAATTGGAAGAAGTATCTCTCGTCGTGAAAATGTTCGCCTACTACGACAGCAATGATATCTTTCGGAACCAGAAATATATTTGTCGCACAGTTATGTCTCTTCAAAACTTAAATCGAGAGAAAGAGCCGATCCAGATGGTAAGTCTTTTTCGTCCTAGTTTAACAGAGGAAACTCGATACATCCGGCCTAATACCTCGATAAATGAAATCAACAATTTGCAGGCAACTTTTTAAATTAAACCAAAATTTTTAGCTTGACAAATTCGTAGTCTCGGCAATGAATAGAATTTTGAAGAACATCACTAAAAACGAGCCCAACTACTGGTTATCCTCCCGAATGTGTTAATAATCTAACAACTGTTCGATTCCTTCTAGGCTTATGTTTTTTGCATTTTTTTGCTGACCTTTTTTTTGCGCAACGAGTCTGGTCAAAATCGGCAGTTTTTTTTACTATCCGTGGACTACGGTGTTTTTTCAGACCTGTTTTGAAAAACTAGCAAAATGAGACTGAACAAAAACGTCGGCTCTGTCCAATTATAACCGTCAAGGATGGGGGGAGACCGGATCCGGATGTTTTGCCTATGGCAAAATGAATATTCTACTCTATAGCGCCAATTTAAATTTGGCTGCGCACCAACTGGTAATACATAGGGCCTGCGTATCGGCAACTACCGTAGTCAAATGTTGATACGCAGGCTGTATGTATTACGAGTTGGTGCGCCGTCAAATTCAAATTGGCGCTCTCCGGAAATTCGGTATCCGCCCATCCCTGTTAATCGTCCAATGAGATATAACCGTTCGAAAAAATTATAACTTCACTCACCCAGAATGTAAAGAAGTCTATAATGGTTTGATAGACTTTTCGGATCATTGGCTACAGAAGTTGAAGAGTCGAGACAAAGTGTCGGTTTCTGTTTAACGGATTGCATTAATTTTTCTGCTTTACAGAGAAGTCGAAGAACTGGTTCTAGCTCGAGGACTTCATGACGAATATAAATTTTTGCTGAAAGTTTACAAAATGGTCCAAGATGGTATAGGATATAGGACTAGGGAGCGTCACATACATATATTTCGGTCAGCATTGAGTCGCGAGATGGTTTTTGGAGAAGACATGGTCGACGACATGATCAAATATATTCGCATATAACTCGATAGATTTTGAATAGTTCAGTGTGATTGTGGGATTTGTTCAACAAAGATTTCCTTCCAGGGCTAAAAATTCCTTGTCTTCTCCTATCACTTCTTTTTAACCGGCTCTTGGTTCCAGTTTCCCTTTCATTCTTCCCTTGTCACTCTGCTCCAGTCATCACGTAGAGCAGAGACACGTTTTGATCAAAAATATTCAGTAATGAGGGTAGGAGAAGAATTCTTCTCGTATGCCCAGGAAATGGAATATTTCGTCAAAGGGACGGTGAAGTTTAAAAATGAAAAAAAAAGAAAAAGCTTTTCCCTCTGTTTTCCAAATAGGTGTCTCTTGGGTGTCTCTTGTAAGACTTGTTGTTCATTAGGGGAATGAGGACAGAATATTAGAAAAGTGCTATCACGAAAGGGTGAGAGATAAACGTAGTCCCAAGCATAAGATGTTTGGAGGGCAAGAAGCTTTCTTCTGCGAAAATGAGGTTGACAGGCTACTACAGAGATAGAGGAATAGAAAATGTTCTCTGCAGAAGAAAGTGTTGGTCCAACTTTAGAGAAGAACAAGGTTGGCAACGCCCTTCCAGGGTTAAAGTAGAAATTCATGACTTCGCTTTATCGCGGAGTCCTAGTTTCCTTTCATTCCTCCTTTGTTACTCTCCTCCAGTCACGCTCCCTGACCCTTTAAAGAAACTATCGAAATTGTATTGGAACCCAATCCCTCTCAAGCCTAATTTCAAAATGAGGACCTGAACGGGTCGCTCGGCCCGTTCCTAGCTTCAGTGAGTCTCAGTCCTACTGTCCCTTCCCTTCTCCCCTTGTCACTCTGCTCCAGTCACTCTCCCTGACCCTCCAAAGAAACTCATAAGAACCCTTCACGCACTTGCTTTACCTGTCACGACTTGTTAAAACTAATTTGCGCACAAAGCTCCCCTCCTTATCCTCAATTAGAGCTTCAGACACACAAACACACAGACCTGGGAGCAATTTAAAATAGACAAGTTGTGCTACGGGGCTAAATAACTTCGATTTGTCCTTTTCAAAACAGATAACAGTTAACAGTTTGCTGTTTGATCCCTCTCCAGATCAATTAATAGATAAGAGTAGCTTAAATACTGTACACGAAGCAAAACAATAATCTGCAAGGTCGGAAAGTACGGAGACAGATCTCTGTCCCTCTCTGTCCCTCTGTCACTCTCTGTCCTTCTGTCTCTCTGTCCCACTGTCCCTCTGCCTCACTGTCCCTCTGTTTCTAATTTCTCGACACTTTCTCTCTGTCCACCCTTGCATTCTCCCCTATCCCTGTTCTCCAGTTATGATATCACCCCGTTGGAGCTAAAGTTATAGTAAAAACCCCCTTGAACGCTTTCCCGTATTCCTAACCCGCACTTGATTCTCTACTGTCTGGAAACTATACCCAGGCAAAAATAATCAAAGTTCACACACTTGCAAATTGACTTGTCTAAACTTGTTACACTAACTCCTTTCCCCTCAATTGTGCGCACAAATTGCTCCATTTTAATTGCCAATTAAAGCTTCCAACAGACACACACACAGAGATCTGGGAGCAATTTAAAGTGGATAAAGTCGCTGGGAAAAAAGTCTCAGGCGCTGGCTAGACAAGCTGGCGAGTCTGTCACAGATTTGTATGCCGCTATCCCATAATTTGCTATTAGTATTCAAAGCATCCAAAAGCGGTAATATTATCAGATCGTGCTTCCATAAAGCGCATTTTTTTTCCATTTTACGGCCCCGATTGCATTGTTCTCAGTAGATATTTCTTCTCAAGAATGGCCGGATTCCTCTCCTCTTCCAATATTCCTCATGGAGTTGTGGGATCTATCTGCAGCGAAGTTAGAGACCTCTCCGTTCAACTCTCGAAACCGATAGAACCATTTCCTATTCAGTCTCTCCCTTACGGACTTTTGTTTCAGATTCGGAACAAGGTCAGTCGATTTTTGCAGTATTTTATCAGCAGTTTCCTACCTTTAGATGCCTGCTTCCAGTCAAGTTAACTTGGCCCGTACTTGTAAAAGTATGCTGGACTTGGTTGAGAGATACTTTGAACAAGCGGAGGAAGTTTCTCTCGTCCTAAAACTGTTCGAGTTTTACGAAGGAAAGCAGATTTTTCGAGATGAAAGAACAAACTGTCGCCTAGCAGTGAAATTTCAAAAGTTGGATTCGGAAAAGGAGTCGATCCAAGTGGTAAGTATGCTAGCATATATGAAACAGGAAGAGAGGCAGGCTTGCAGACTCAGCTCGAATTCGGGACTGCTTGTCACTAGGATTTCACTTCTATCTAAACTATAAAAAAGATAGGGTGTCTGTGGCTGACTCTGTAAGTTTGGTGCTACGAGGCCGCCAGGCGAAGAAGTCGTCTGGTTTGTCAACAAAACGAATTTGAACTCCAGTCACATATTTTTCACATTATACCAATATAGCCTAACCGCAGCTCAATTCAAGGTTTTCGAGTCTAAAAAGAGCGAGCTTAACATCGCCTTCGACAGTAAGACGAAACTTAGATTTTGGCGTTGGTGAAATCTGCTGGGCTGTGACGAGGCGCCGCAGACGGGTTGATTGACAGAGATTGGGAGATAGAACGTTTTTTGGGGGTAACAGTAGACAGAGAAACGCATATTTAACCTTTCAGATTGCCCGAAGCATACTTCTCTTCACACGCTTCTCTTGTTCCACCACATTGGCTTGGCTCAACGTTTTAACTTCGCTACCGGGCTGTAAGGAAGTCTACGACGGTTTGATCGCCTTTTCGAATCACTGGCTGCAAAAGCTGAGGGATCGCGACGAAGAGTTAGGCTTTTTAGAGGACTGTACCAATTTCATCTTTCAGATCAGTCAAAGAACTGGTTTTTGCTCGTGGTCTTCAGAACGAGTACGACCATGCTATGGAAACGTACGCAATGGTAGAGGCAGGATATGCTAGCATGATTGGCAGATTCAATGAGCCCGTCTTCCTGTCAGCCCTGAGTCGCGAACTGGCTTTTGGAGAAGATATGGTCGACGACATTATCGAGCACATTATTTCGCAAAAGTTCAATTGAGTCAATAAAGTGTCCCTAAAGCAGACCTTCCGAAATGAAAGATTTATGATTTGAAGGCAAAATGACTAACAATTAACGGGTCAACAACAAGTTTCAAAAGATAACGACGGGGGAACAAGATATATAACGTGTAACAATCAACGACGAGAATGAGTGGCTTACTTGACTGCTGGGGCTACCTTGGCCAACATCTTCTTTCTCTTGTTCTTAATCTTGCTGGCTCCGGTACGAGCTGCGGCTCTCTTCGGAACCTTAGACTTGAATGTCTTCTCCTTCTTAGGCTTGGCCACATTTCCGACCTAAAAATGTATTATTTTCAAAGGTTTTCGAAAGATTTTGGGAAAATAGAAACAGAAAAGCTTACCATATTGAAGCCATCATCTTCGGCAAATTTGGCGACTTTCTCTTGCTGTTTTCGTTGATTGCGCTTCTTTTTAGCCTGCCTCTGTCCAACTCCTGCAGATCTCACGGGCTTGTCGTCCTCTTCGTCGTCGCTTTCCTCCTCGTTCTTTCTCTTCTTGCCTTTCTTCTTCGCCTCGCCATTTTCTGAGCTCTTCCTCTCCTCCATCTTCTCGTTGTGTTCCTGCAATTCCTTGATTAAATGGAAGGAAGACAATTAACTCACAATATCGACTGTAGCTTTGCCATGTTTCGCGTTGGAGAGCTTCTTGATCTTAGCTACGAAGAATCCGTCGATATTGTGCACGTGGGGATAGTAGCGTCGGCTGAGATTCAACGACGGATGGAAACGATACTCACGGAATCTGAAAATGAATAGATAGAGGTAACTCTGGGATTCAAATCTTTTAGCCATAAACACTGAATAAGAGCTCACCTTGTGAATCCCTCAACTCCAACGTCGAGCCCGAGCGGGACGAGTTCGCAGTGTCGCTTCGAAAGGGCATAATTGACGACCGCTTCATTTTCTTCGACCAGGACGGAGCAGGTCGAGTAGACAAGATATCCGCCGCTGGGAGAGCTGGCATCCAACGCGTCCAGGGCCGAGAGAATCAGTTCGCGCTGGACTGTGTGCCTAGAAATTGATTGTTTATTGGAAAGGATAATGAAACTGACTTCTTCTGGACGTCTTGACTCGACTTGGAGGTCTTTACCGACGAATCCTTCCAGATGACTCCGGTTCCGGAGCACGGGGCATCGAGCAGGATACGGTCAAAGCCGTTCGGAGAGACCTTGGCGAATTCGAGACCGTTTAGGTTGCAGACGACGGCATTGTTGACTCCGAGCCGATGCAAATTTCCGATGACGGCTCTGGTACGATCGAACTGAAAAATTATGGTTTAGACAGCGTTGGAAGAGCTTTTCATGGGTAATTAAGGAAAAAATATAGGAAAGAGAACTTACGTTAAGGTCATTAGCGAAGAGAACTCCGCTGTTCTTCATCAGGGCAGCAATATGTGACGTCTTTCCTCCCGGAGCTGAGCACATGTCGAGGACACGATCTCCAGGCTGCGGGGCCAGGGCCATGACGGGCAGGAAGGAGTTGAGTCCCTGGATCATGTAGTGGCCAGCGAGATATTCCGGCGTGGCTCCGACCGGCACCTGACTGTCGTAAACGACGAGTCCGACCTTGGTCCACGACGCTGCCGGGTCGACGTTCATTCCGCGGGCAATCAGCGCCTTGGCCAGATCTCCACGACGCGTTTTTAGCGTATTGGTTCGGATTGTGACGGGACGGGCCTGATCGTTGGCGTCGAGGAATTCCAGCAGCTGGAAATTAATCGTTTAGACAGAAAGTTGTGAAACACTTGCCTCGTTGCCATTGGGGAAGAGCTGAATGAACTTGGTCATTAAATACTCGTTGTATCCGTACTGGGCACAGAGATCCTTGGTCAGAATGGCGACGTAGTCGTCGCGGCTGCGGCCATCTTGACGACGGGCCTTGAAGTCACCGAGAACCTGGAAATTGGGAGATTATTGAAGGGGTAATTTTTCTAGCTATTGACAAGCTAGAGTAAACAATTTTGGAGAATTTTCTCATTGGTGCGAATTCCGAATATTCAGGCTGGAACGTTCGAATCCCGCTACTTTTGCTGCAACGGTGAGGTTGGGTTGAATCTCGCGGGGAGGGGGGGGGGGGAAGAGGAGCGCAGGGAAAGGGAATGGAGGATCATTGTTACCATGGGCTAGGTGGCATTGGGAGGCCCGAAAAGGCTCAATGGCTCGGACACCTCCAAGGGCGGCTAGCGACAAGACATAGGGAGCCCCCTTTGCCGGGCAGGCTGAGACTGGGCCCAGAAAACTGGGCTGGAGGCATGTGGCCGAGAAAATTTGCAGGAGTAAAATTTGCCACAGCAAGAACAACGGTGACCTGTCAGGTTATGGCTGCCCGCGACAAAAGTGAACAAATTTGAAGAAGCAGCCTCGATAAGAAACACACCTGAATGACATCTCTGACGCGATCACGAATAATCTGCAGATTCGGGACTTCTCTGAGCTCCTTCTCGACCTCGTCCACACTGGGCAGCTCGACGCGTTCCTGTCCTCCAATGTTGAGCTGGAGCTCTTCGGCGTTTTCGGCACTAAACAAAACTTTTTAGAGGGCACTGTCAGCACGACAAACTCCATCTGGGCCTTCTTCTCGTCAAGTTTCTTCGACTTTCTCTCGATCGGGAGCTCGTCCTCATCGTCGTCACTTCCTGGCTCTTCAGCCGAAGAGGACCCGTCAAAATTGTCGTCCATGACCTCGTCCTCATCGTCCTCGAAATCGCCGAGATCCATGTCCTCCTCGTCATCTTCTTCATCGTCGAACAGCTGGGCACGCTTGATGTCCTGACTTTTGGCCTTCTTCGATGATGGAGTCGCTGCTTCTGGCTGAACAATTCAAATTTATAGGGGAAGATTTGAAGAAACTAACTTCATCGAAGAGGGGACCTGCTGTGAGCTTGTTTTTCTTCTTCAGCGGCTGTTTCACGGTCTCGGAGCCGTTCCTCATCGGCTCTTCTTCTACAGCACACAAAGGTTGGGAAAACCTCACTGATTTTTTGACGATTTTCTTCTTCTTGCCGCTATCTTCTTCGGCCTGTTTGACAGCCTTCTTCTTTCTTAGCAAGACCATTCTGTCTGAAAAAGAATTGATGAGAAAATTGTGAAAGGGGAGAGTAATTCAATAACTACTCGTTGATAAATAAAACAAAGTAATTTTCATTCGAAGAAAAAAGGGAAGAAGGACAACGGAGAAAGGCGAAACTGGGCCCGTTTGGATTAAAAACCGACGAGAAGTGTAGAGTACGTCGTAAAGAATGGCAGCTGGGGCGTAAAAACTCACAAGGTTTGTATTAGCACTGTGGACTAACGAAGCCAACTAGATTTTGTCCAGTTTTTACTCAAATTTCAGTAAAGATATGAGAAATGTTGTTAGGAACGAAGTACATAGCCTACGTCTTGGAAAACCCTAATACTATAAAGAGCAGTAGCTGTATTGGGTCATCGGAAGCCTAAAAAGCACAACAAAATACTTTACAAATGAAATAGGCGTTGCTGTTACGAACATCATCGTGAATTGATAGAAGATTGTTTTCAGCCTTTTCCGCAATAGATTTGATAGAAATCCGCCAAAAATTGACAGCAACTAAAAAATAGGCCAGGAAATTTGGGGGAAAAAGAAATGCGAAAATTAAAGGACTGTGAGGAAGGGCGGTGCGTCGTTGCGAGACCCAAAGTCACTATGGATTTTTGGTTGTACTCCATGCAGTAGGCACCTACCTTCGTTCAAATTAGCCTGATTTCTCGTTTTTCACTATTTTTCTTTCATTTTTCGCGTTTGCAAGCATCTTTATTAAGTGCAGCGTGTAGAACAAGTATCTGGGCATAAAAATTTATCGAAATATCGACCCAAATAGCCGATTGTTCTCTATATGCCAGCTCTCCGACAGCTTTTATATTTCTGAATATTTTCGACTAATTTCCTCATCCAGGGGGTTGTTTTACACGCTGAATTCAATAATCCCGGTTAGAAACGTGAAAAATGGAAAGAAAATGGTGAAAAACGCGATTTGGAGTTGATTGGCGCCAAAAATTTTGAACAAAGGTAGGCGCCTACCAGGCTTGTTGAAAACCTGCGCTGCGGCAAGGTTGGACTTTGCGGCGGGCTAAAAAAATTCATTTCGCATTTTTTTCTGATTTTTTTTTGTTTCCAAATACGTCCCCCGATTAGATTTAGTTTTGCCATCAGAAAAATTGGAAGAAAATTGAAAACTGACGACAAAAATAGAAGAAAATGCGAATTTTTGACGAAATTCGGTAAAAATAGCAGTTTTTTTCTATTTTCATTGTCAGTTTTCGAGTTTCTTCCAATTTTTCTGATGGCAAAACTAAATCTAATCGGGGGACGTATTTGGAAACAAAAAAATCAAAAAAAAATGCAAAATGATTTTTTTTTAGCCCGCCGCAAAGTCCAACCTGGCCGCAGCGCAACAACCCAGAATCAACAAGCCTGGCGCCTACTGCAGTACAACCAAAAAAGAAATTGATTATGAGTTTTATAGTCACTTGTAATTGGACCTGTATTTGGCCTGCACTGAGCTCCGGGCTCTTCTTGTCGTCAGGTAATGGTTCTTCCAGTCGCTGGCAGTTTCCTATCCGATTCCATTTCCAACGAATCTTCTGAATCAACCACCAAAATTGTTAGCTGCCCAGTCTGTTTAAATTCAACCAGAGCGGAACAGTTTGTACCCAAAGAGTCTATTCCCACAGCTCCACAGAGACTGATGACTCGACAAGTTGTGCCGAAGAGACCGTAGCCGGTTGGAAGGACTTCAGAGATACAGATCGTTGAAACTTTGAGAGAGACGAGAATGTCTTGGAGAGCTTCTTCTCCGTAGTAGTATCCGGAAGGATGACCAAGGAAGAGGACCCCAAAGAAGACGATTCCACAAGCTCAAGATGACGTAGTGAAGATGTTGATGGAGCAGTTGAAGGAGCAGCAGGAACGTAACGAAAGGATACAGAAAGAGCATCAAGAAGAGATGATGCAGAAGATGTGGAAGTGGATATGTGGACCGGAGAACCTTCTTGAAGAAGATTAGGGAGATGTTGAAGTGGAGATGATCGAAGCCGATACTTCGATGGATGCTGAAGAGATGCTGATGGTGGAGACGGTTGATGATGCGGATGTGGTGGATAGTGGAGCGAATGTGGAAGACAAGAAGAAGCTGTCAAATGGAGGAGTCTCGCCGTACATGGCTGAGTGGCTGGGCAAGGGACGAATCCAGCGTCAATGGAAGTACAAGAGATTCGAAAACGACAACAAGTGTGCCGAAGAAGAAGGACGAGTCGGAGAAGAAGTCGAGGAAGAGGGACGACACGAAGATCACGTTTTCGAAAGTGAACAGGGAGCCGAAACCACGGACTAAGGACTTGAGGCCGAAGAAGAAACCGATATGGAAGGACGTTCAATCTGGTGGGGGAGATGTTGTGGAGCGGGATAACAAGTCAACACGTGTCCCATCTAATCTCCTATGTGACAAGACATCTATTATTACAAGTTGTGCTACGCCCCTCCGGGGCTAAGTGACTTAGTTTTGTTCTTTTCAAAACATAATGTTAACAGTTTGCTGTTTGATCCCCCTCCAGATCAAATAATAGATAAGAGTAGCTTAAATACTGTGCACGAACCAAAAAGACAATCTGCAAGGTCTGAAAGTACAGAGACAGATCTCTGTCCTTCTGTCCCCTGTCCCTCTGTTTTTAATTTCTCGACACTTTCTCTCTGTCCACCCTTGCATTCTGCAGTGTGCTCTGCCCTTCCCGGTTTTCTCGTATCCCTGTCCGTGCTCCTGTTCTCCCCTATCCCTCTTCTCTTGTTCACCCCGTTGGAGCTAAAGTTATAGTAAAAACCCCCTTGAACGCTTTCCCGTATTCCTAACCCGCACTTGATTCTCTACTTTCTGGAAACTATCCCCAGTCAAAAATAATCAAAGTCCACGCACTTGCAAATTGACTTGTCTAAACTTGTTACACTAACTCCTTTCCCCTTAATTGTGCGCACAAATTGCTCCATTTTGATTGCCAATTAAAGCTTCCAACAGACACACACACAGACCTGGGAGCAATTTAAAGTGGATTGTGTGTTAGTTGTGTCTGGAAGTAAAGTCTGGGACTGTTGGCTCGTCTACCTTCTCGTGTTACAACAAACATATCGACCCAAAATTATTTTTCTAGGTTATTTGTGGTGGTTTTTTTTCATAGGAAAATTTTTTTGTTTATGTTTGTCCGGGACCTCAAATGGTCGCAACAAGTGTCAGGGTAGTAGCAAAAAAGGTAGCGACTTTTTAAACTTCGAGTAGCTCAGAAAAAAAGTTTCTTCTATGACGGACGGTGAAAGCCGTCGTAGACGGATTCAATTTGTCTTATGCACTATGACTTGACCAGTATACTTGGGCAACTCGACTTGACTCGAGCCGAGTCGAGCTCGATTAGAGCCACGAGTCGGCTCGACTCGACATGGCCTGCGAGTCAGCTCGACTCGACTCGGATCGGTCCAGAACTCGACTCGAATCGGCTCGTGACTCGACTTTTCGACTCGACGCCCAAGTATATTGACCAGTATCTTACAAACGAGGGGATGGAGCGATAAGCAAAGCTATGGACATTGGGGCCACCAAACAGAACTTGTTTGGTAAGAAAAGTAGGAAAACAATAAGCTCTAGACAACACAATACTTCTGAGCAAGGGTACTTTTGTCTGTACCTGTTCTCAATGATCAGCTCGTTGATAATCACTTAAAATCTGTTCTGATTCGACATGCACTTTGGCTCTGTTCAAACAGAACAATTTCAGCTTCCTACACTTACAATGTTTAGTAGTTTTCAATGTTCAGTAGCTCTACAACAATATGTATGCGCAATCGACTTGAGTGAAGTTTATTCATTTTTGGGAAAGTTTGTACCTAAATTCTTCTGCCTAGCCCACAAGGCTCAGTGTCCGCTGGCCCTCATGGCCCAGCACCACAGAATCTGCAATCCTGGTGAAAACAAATGCTCTAGAGCGCGGAACTCTGGTCCTTCTGTCTACTCTCATCTGACCAGAATAGAAAAATACAGTGACTATCTGTGTACATGTACCAGGTGCTTCGACCGGAAAGAACACTACAAGAACAAAGAGTATACACGATTTAAGTAGAAACTCAAGCATTCATTCACTTGCGTTACACCCATCACCAAGTTCTTACTCCGCCAGACGTTACTCTCTCAGTTTTGGAGTAAATTGTAACCAGAGATCGTGATTCACGTACAAGCCAGTATCACAATTTCCTCAATTTTCCAGTCCCTCGTGTGCGTTTTCCTTCTCTCGGTACGTCTCTAAGTCGTCCATTTCTGTTTCGTCTTCTTTTGCGTAAAGTAGAGGTTCCTCGTAGGGCAGTTGTGGCGTCGAGACGAGCGTTCCTTCTTGTGGTGAGCCGATTACGGCTGCTGGTGATGCTGCGGCTGCTGCGGGTGGTGTTGCTGGCCTTGGATCCGGTGGTTTCTGCTCCTTTTTCTTCCCGCAGCAAGCTCCCATTTATGCGAGGAAGAATTTTGGAGCGTTTTGGGAAAAATTTCGAGGGCCTTTTATGGAATTCAAATTGATGCTTGTTTCTTTAAAAAACGAATACTTATTTTGCCTTTTTAACAGTAAATTAAACGAAAAGTTTTACAATATTAGGTGTTGCTTAATTGACTCCATTAGTTTGCAAACAGACAGAATGTCTGTCTCTCAATCTCCCAGTTTCTCACTGTTTCTGACTAACTTTTTATTCGGATTAAATACAAAGTATATGGCAGAATCTGTGAGTCACAACACTAGCTAAAGGATGGTAAACGGAGCAATTGAGCAGAAAGGAAGACAGACAAGCTGTGAGTCTGATTTAACAGGGTTCAAACTTCTTCCCTGATCAACTTTTGTCATCCTCCCAATCCCTTATCTTGTGCTCTATCTGGAAAACAAAACAGACACAAGAATAGATATTTTTTTATTTCCATGTTTGTGTGTCTCTCTCATTTTACTCGACCTGACGTCGTTCGAACTTTGAGAGTTGCGAGTAGCGGGGCGGAGACGTCTCCTCTTTGGCCGTCTGGACGTGTTCCGGTGGCTCTCGGATGACCAGAGAGTAGTTGGGCGGATCGTCCTCATCGCGATCGACGAACTCGTGTCTTTGAAGGGGAAATTGGAAGCCGGGAATGTGATGTGGAAGCATGAAGATGGGCTCGTCCAACTCGCGCTGTAGAGCCTCGTCACCGTACTTGGCCATCATGGACAGAACTGTGAGGAAGATGAGGAAGAAGTAGGCGGCCAGACAGAGGTAGATAATCTGAAAAGGGGTTTGGAGTGAGAGGGACAGATGGACAGAGAGAGAGAGAGAGAGAGTCTGAGAATCTGGGAGACTGGATTTCAAAGGAACAGAGAGACAGAGGGACAGAGAGACAGAGGGAGACAGAGGGACAGAATGACATAGGGAGACAGCAACACAGAGGAACAGAGGGACAGAGGGACAGTGCCTACCTGAGTGATATGGTCCCATCCGTCGCTGAAGGCTATCGGAACCCAGTTTTCATCCAAGAAGTCTATTCCGTAGCGATGTGCCGTCACGACGAGCCAGTAGAACATCATGCGGAGCCAGTCCAACACAGACATGATGCTGATCGGGAAGAGAAGAGCCGCCGACTTGGTAGATGTGGCCATGAGAGCGAAGGTGATGGACACGCCGGCGCCGAGAGTAAAGAGCAGCAAGCAGGAGCTGTGGCTGGCGTTCGAGTCGCTGCTGACAGTCTGGGCCATCATGTAGAACCAGTAGGCTACCAGATGCGCCTTGAGGGCATTTTCCGAGAGAATTCGGTCCAGGAAGTTCTGGACAGGACGCCGGCCATCTTGGTCGTTGTTGTTGGGCTCGACAGCTTCCATCAGTCGAGGGGAAATTTCAGTAGCAAACTAGTTTATTTTTAATTGTTTTTGAATAAGTTTCGATGTGTTTTCTAAACAAAACAATACTTTTTAATAAAGTTACTGTAATTGTAGCGACTTTTAGGAAACTCTAGACAAACTTCGGGTTCTTTGGGTGTGTTACTGCTTGATCAGACAATTTTTTTGTCCCTTTGTTCCATTTTTTCATCCATCCAGACCCACTAAAATTAATTTGTCTTTTCCTCTCCCTCAGGACTCAAACAGCACCTTTCTCCATAGTCCATTGTCCACTCAATTATGTTCCTTTGAAGAATGACAAGGTGTCGGAAGTTTTGGTCCTCACACTTGGAATCACGTCACCAGCGTCTAGAGATGTCGTCCAAAAGTCTCAAGGGGACCTGATAAAAAAAGCTGATCGGAAGTGACAGATAAATCCGCTGCGCGACCATCTCGTGGTCCCGTGGTGTAGCGGTTAGCACTCAGGACTTTGAATCCTGCGACGCGAGTTCGAATCTCGCCGGGACCTACTGTTTTTGCTTTTTTTTGTCGGAAAGACCAAACATCCTTTTCCACTGCTAGCGTGTTCTTTTATCCTCTCCCCTCAGAAATAATGCACTCTCTGACGCAGATTCCCTCAATTGTATCCCTTTGACCGCGCCGCCGCCGAGTGTTACAATTGTTGACGCCGTGATCACTTCAACATTTTATGAGTTTAGCCTCATGCTGTGTAAGCCATCCCCTCCCATTTTTAGGCTCAAAGACAAATTGCGTCATTGCAGTAATCTTTCCGCGGGAAGCCTTGTTTTTGCCGTTTTCTGAAGAGACTGACATCACACCGGAGGAGGCCATGAATAACTCTTTTTGAATAGAGGACAATCGTGGTCGAGTGAGAAAAACGTTCAGGAGGTTGGGATAGTAGCCAGAGTCAGTAGAGAATGAGGGAACTGGAGATGACTCTCTAACCTGACTCTAATACTGTGCTTTTCAGACTCTCTATCTCTCGATTCTAGTCCCAAAGACTTTCCTGCCCTCTTCCCAATTCTTCCGGCAAAGTCTCTGTCCGTATGACGTCCAGACTCTCTCACGTCCCTAATACTATACTTGGGCAGCTCGAGCCGGCTTGGCTCGGTCTGGTGAAAAATCAGGCTCGGCTCGAAGAGGTCCCCGAGCCGGTTCGGCTCGAAAAAATCTCGAGCATAAAAATTTCGGCTCGTGCTCAAGTATACCTGATACAGTATACTTTCCCTACCATGTTCTTTTCCTTTACGGTTCCAGTAAAATTTCTTATTTTGATTCTCATAGAATCTCGTCCAGTATTCATACTTCGGCTCTGGCCTGGCAGAGGGGATTCTAAAAAAAATAAGGGATTCTAAAAAAAGGGGATTTTTAAAAAATTGGGGATTCTAAATTTTCCTTTTTTTTTGTTTTTCTAAATATATTGTTTTAGCGTTTCTGATTCTAGGAATGACCCGAACAAATGGGGCAGGAGTTCGGAGAGTAGCTCACCCCGAAAATGCCTCGCGCCCTCTCAATTCCGCAGCACTTTTCTCGCTATCCGTCTTCGATTCTCGTGTCATGTGCCACATATCTCTTTTCGACAGTTACAAAGAAAGAGTCTAATATGTTTATATTATGGTTAGAGAGAGATTACTACTTGTCGGAGGAGTAGTAAGAGACGGACCACTCTTCCTGAGTGCCATATTTGCTTCGGCCTTCCTCTCCTAAAATTTAAACATTTCCGTTAAGAAGGATGCTTACTATGGAGCCGCCTCGTGGTAGGAGGCGATGTTGTTGTGCTTGTGGTTCTTTTCGGAACCCTCGAGTCTTCGTAGCCTTCGCTTCGAGAACTCTTCCTTCTATAAGAAGGAAAAACGAAACGAAGATAAAGGCGTAAAGAATGCTACTGAGAAAAAGTACAAAAGCCAGCCTAAGAAGTCTCTCCATGCCTCCCCAGCATCTCTGACTCTCGTCCAATTTCCCAGTCTTCTTAGTCCTCTCCGGTCTCGCAGTCTCTCTTCGTCACTGATTTCACTGATGTTTTTACATCATAATGAAATGCTTGGGCAGGCAAGGGCAAAAACGGAACAAAAAAAAACAAGAAAGGCAAAAAGCTACAAAAAATAGAAAAATTAAATAGAATCCCCCTATTTTTTTTAAAATCCCCCCCCCCCCCCCCTATACTTTTCTGAAAATTTAGAATCCCCTATTTTTTTTAGAATCCCCTCTGCCAGGCCAGAGCCCATACTTCTAGTTCTCCCTTCTTCCCTTTACTCTTCCAGTAAGGCTCGACAGTTGTATTCCTTTGGCCTGTACTCTCTGTTCTCTTCCTTTATCCTCCAGGGGTCTTCCAGAATATCCAGCTCTCGTTCCCAATACAGTTCACTTTTACCCTCTCCACTGTTTGGCTAGAGTGTTTTTTGATTAGTACTCATTATCTCTCTGTATTCAGTCCTATAGATTTCTTTTTAGAAACGGACAGAGTTTTCTGTTCCCCTCTACGTAGTCGATTCCGTCTTCACATCTCTCACCTCTAGATATTTTTTTTCAGACCTTTTTTCCCGGATGCATACAATTTTTTCCGTTCGATTTGTATAGTTAGTCAGTACCAAGAGAAACAATCAAAAAACTTATAAAATTCTAGACATTCGGCTTCTGTCTCTCTTCTCCCTGCCAGGAAGCTACTCCCTAATTCAAGAATCCAATGCAATTATCCTATTCTTCCTCTGTTAGCTCTCACGTAATTCCTAGTAGTCTGTTTTGGACTAGGCGAATGTTTTGAACATGGTCCTCTTTAGCGGGGCCAAAAACGAGGAGTTAGTGATGGCTCTCGGGATCCCCAGGGAGACCCAACCAGGCGTGGCCTCCTTGAGAGAGAGAGAGGGCTATCTCCATCGCATCACCATATGTTCCGTCGTTATTAGTCCTTTAAATATTTGAATTTTCACTCTGTCCCTCTGTCCCTCTACCCCATCCATTCCAGACAAATTTCGCTCCTTGACCTTTTCCTCTTCCTTCGCCGCTCCACGTTTATCTCTGTCATTTCGTCCGCTTACTCTCCCTTCCAACTCCGATATTTCGATGCCTTTGACCTCTTAGAATATTTCCGTTCCTTGTGTCTCAAATTTTCAATTAAAGTGATCCTTTTGGGGACCAGCCACCAGGGAGGATTATGTCAAGAGGAACCTTGGTCTTTCAATAGGAATGCATTCGCAAGCGAGAGAGCGGAAGAACTATTGTTCCGGCCATTGAGAGAAGCTCATTTGCAGTCTGCTCTTTTCTCGGTGCACAGACTAGAAACGGAGGGCTTTTCACTTATTTTTTTCTTCTGGTCTGGATGAGCTTCGTGTTCAATTCGTACCGACCCGCAGATATCGTTTAGAGAGTCAGACCCTTTAGTTCCGTTCATCCAGATTCTAGATCATTTCCCTAAACACTGAGTTTCGACTGTTTTACCCTTTTTTTATTTTCTGACTACTAGACTCACGCTTTCGTTTTACTACTGAAGTCTTTTGACGGTTCCTCACCACTCGACTCATCCTATCTGCCTACTGACTATCCAGACTCTTACCAGCCTTTTTTGACGGCTGTCGCCGCTCTGCGTACTTTTGCACCCCTAATTTTGCAATATACGGACTCACAGTCAGCGTAGTCGAAAACCTCAAAAACCAAATTGCAAAAGAAAATGTCGCGAGGCGGACTCGAGCCTTGGTTGCTCGTGTTCCAACGCGAGTGCGTTATCTCAAAGTAGGCCACAGACGGACACCACCATTGCGCTTTAGATAGTAGAAATCTCTTGAACAATCGACTATTATCCAGACTTTTGACTCTTTCTGGTCCTTCAGCTATTTGTCCACTGGACACTGTCAAGACTCCTATCCAAACTCTTGGACTCTTCCTGACCAATCGACTCGACTATCTGACTACTGGATTCAATCCAGACTCTTGACTCTTCCTGACTCTTTTCCACTCAATCTTCCCCTTTTTCCCGTTCTCTAAATTCCGTCCTCTGATCCCTTCCCCTCCCTCTCTTTCCCCATTTCTCCTGTCAAGACCATCTGTTTCCCTTCCCCCAAAAACAACCCCTATTTTCAGCCATCTCCCCGTCTCCAGAATCAAATTCTCCGCTCTTGGTCCTCTCCGTCCGGGGATGAGCCTGGACACGAAGATCCGTCGCTTCTGTGAAGTGGACCCAATGGAATTTTTCGGACTTCCGCCAAAGTTGGTTCTTTTTCTTTTCCTCTCTCATTCTCGGTTCCAACCCGTCCAAACTTTCAATAAAAGACGTCAAGGCCCCAATAAAAACAGGCCAAAATGGGGGAGGGTCGCCTTTTGTTGCCAAGAGGGGCGATTATTAAAGGCTTCCCCTCTTTCTGCTCCTGGACCAGAAATCCCTTTTTATCCGCCAAAATGTACGCATTTCACAACTCTCATTGGGGAGAGATGATGGCCAAAAGGTCAGTTTTTTAGCCAGTGTTCCAGAATTGGGTCTTGTTTGAAAGATTTGCCCGCGAAACATGTCAAAGGAGACGAGCGGTCACAAAAACAAAGTGACAAGATGGGAGAGAAAGCAACATTGTCCTATTTTGGGATAGGAGGAGTATGTTTTTTGTCTACTGTATTTTTTTGAATTTTTCTTTAAAGACTGGGATACTGTAGATCTATTGCTTGTACAGTATACCGTGAGTATTTCTAGTGACAGTTCTCACACTCAAAAAAGCCCAGGTTACTGTACTCCTTCGGTAAGTCAATCATCTTCTTTGGAACAAGTCTCTTGCTCTCTTTGAGATGTAAGTAAATCTACTGACGGTCTAGAGTATCCTGTGACTGATTCCAAGTAGTTCCCAAATAGACCAACTCATGTCCAGCCCGGGATGGGAAACAGCCGGTCGAAATAATATAGCAACTTTATTAGTAAAGTAGATAGGCGATAAGAGAGAGAGAGGGGGGGGGGCATTTTATATAGTGTTACCTTAGTCATCGGTACAACATCTCTCCTCGTCCAAGGGAAACGGTTTTTGAGAGGGGACCAAAGGCTGTCCAAGTAGTGGATACACCAAGCGTTTAGTCAGCCTCACTTTTGTCCTGGTTCTTGACTGGAAGGTTAAAGTGTAATAAGTTACTGTACTGTTCTGTTAATGGCTCAACTTCTTTGGGAAGTGAGTGCTACATTATCTACAGTACTTTGGGAGAACTCTCAGACTCCAACTTGTTTTGACTCAAACCTAAAGAAAGTTACCGCCTATCTCTCTACTACTAAAGCGCAATGTCTGTGATGGGCTCTGTTTGTTTGTTTGTCCATGGCCACGAGATTCGTCGCGACAAGTCAGAAATTGTCAGGATTAGTCACTTTTGAACTTGCAATAGTAAAGAGTTGAGCGAAGATAGGTTTTGTCAAATGAATGGGTGGGAATTCAGAACCTAGGCTTTTGCTTTGTATGTTTGAGCGCCGCAGGCGCCAGGGCGGCGAAATCCGTCGTAGGCGGCTGGTTGGAATCTATAACTTTGTCCTCGCTTTTTATCATAAATTTCAATTGTTCTGGTGACCATGGGGAAAAATCAATAGTTTCGGAACTTCTCTGACTCTCTTCCCATGGTACTGTATGTATAGGGTAGGGGAGGGGTTGGAATGTGATGTAACTCGAAAATTTGAAACAAAAACAATTTCAGAGACTCACCACCTCCCATCCCCGAGCTGGACCTCTCGATTGAGCCTCCTTTCGCCGAGTTTATAGATTTCGGCGGAGCTTCCAAACACAGAGTCACAAATTCGGGCTCGGCGAAACTTGTCTTCAAGGTAAAGTGCAGCAATAACCAGCTTTACAAGGTAGGAGTTTGGATTTCATTTTTGTAAACTTTTCTGTAGGTTAATCCCGTCTACTCCTTCTTGAATCCCGGAGCGTCTGTCGAGCTGCAAATTTTGAGGGCGGAGGGTCCGAATCGGAACGATAAGCTCATTATCATGTTCAAGACGGCGGTCAAGGGAGAAAGAGATCCAAGGAAACAGTTTCAATTGGAGGGAGATATTCAGAAGAAGGCGTTGGCGTTGATAACGGTGGGTAATGGGGGACAGAGTGATTGACATATGGACAGATGGACAAAATGACAGAATGACAGAGGGACAGAGAGACTGGACAATCTTCCAAAGGTTAAGCTTTAATTTTCAGAGGGATCCAGACGATGAGAGGTGGTGACAGTAACTCAACAACTTTAAAAGAATGAATCAGATTTCTACGAGCAGTGTAAATAAACCCTTAATTCATAATTATTTTTCACATTGGTGCATAGTTAAGACAGGTTATTTCAGGAGAAAAGTATACTCTTCGTAAGATACGACCAAGACAGTTGCCGAATGGATTCCGAGAGAAGGACCAATGAAGAGCTGGTAGTGAACGATGCAGAATCTGCATCTGAATTGCTTGATGAGATCAGGGAACTGGCCGGATTTGGAAATTCCATGAATTTTGACAAAAATGTGTAAAAAAGTGCGCTTCTGTAGACAAAGAGTTGATTTGCCTTTACCTTTTGTTTACTTATAAAGACCGGACAAAAAAAGAACAATAGGTTGTTGAATTACGTAATGCAACAAAAAGTGAACAATATTTCTCACAAGTCAAATCCACGTCTTTTCTTATTGGATCAGTCTTTTATTGTTAGTAGATATTGTTGGTAGAGAAACACGAAGAATGAATGTTTTACTCTACAAGACGCTCTAGTCAAGAATCATACTTGATTTAAGCGAATAACGATTGAAAGAATGGCTCAGGCTGCCTGCTTTGGGCAGTTGGTTGACCAAAAACACTAGAACGGTTGCTACTAATGTCGCTCTATTGCGCTAGTCGATAAGAGTCACAGGATCGCCAGTCAGGTGTCTTTTGACTCATACTCTATGTCCGCCTCTCTGATTTCTGTTCTAATATTAGCTAGATTCCCACAATATCCTCTGAACTGTCGAGATACCCCTTCCCAGTTGATTCAGTTCCAGAAAAGTTACAGAAACAAGTTTTTTTTTCCTAAAATTCTAATCCCACATCTTCTTGACAAGAACATTACAAGTCGACGACTTGTCAAATCAAAAGCAACTTCCCAGTAGCTTCAGTTTCGCCAGTGGTGCGCCTTCTGGATGCTCCGCCTTCTCTGTCTCCTCCTCGTGGCTCTACCGGACATCGAGGCCGCCTACTTTGACGGTAGTTTTGCGGCCTTCTGCGATGGCGACTGGCTCGACAGTAGTGAAGACGTCTCGGGCAGTCATCGACACAAGGCGGGTCGCTGTGAGCAGACGTTCCTCTTGGCCAAAGGGATTTCAAAAGAGAGAGCTGTAGAAGACTGCCATGCGAGACTCCCCTTCCCACTGAACGGCGACGCAACGATGAAGAGCTACACTGGAACGAAGATCACCTGTATCTGGGATTAACTCATCGAATTTTTTTCCTTCTAGTACTTCCCTACTGTCACATACTGTCCTCTACTGCCACTTATTGTCCTCTACAGTAGCCTACTGTCCCCTTTGTCTCCACTGTCTCTAACTTTCATTTTTGACAGTGTATCCTACTGAACCAGGCTGTTTCATACTGTCTCTGGACTGTTTCCTACTGAGCCAGACTGACTGTCGTTTACTACCACTCACTGTCCTCTACAGTAGCCTACTGTTCTCTAATTCTATTGTGCCCCTACCATACCGTGCTTTTTCATACTCTTTACAACTCTATCCTTGACTGTCCCTTATTATTCTCAAACTGTTCTCTACCGTCCTCTGAAGCTTTTTCTTCTATTCATTTCTGCTTCCTACTGTAGTATACTGTCTTACTGTATTCTACTGCTTCAGATCTATTGTCTCCGACTGTGTTCTTTAGTGCTCCCTACTGTTCAGTATTGTTCAGAACTGTCTGCTATTAACCTGTACTGTTTCTGTTGACAGTCCTTATTTATTAGTTACTGTAGTATACTGTAGGGTACTCACTTCTACCATCTGCTACTGTTCTCTAACTGTTAACCACTACTGTCCTTCCTTGTCTTTTACTGTATCCTACCAGAGCCCCACAGTCCTGGTTCTTACTGTATCATACTGTAGCCTACTTCTTTCTGCCTACTGTTCCTCAAACTATCACCCTGTACTTACCCTTTTTTGTCTAAGTTCCCTCTTCTTCCAGAACCAAAAGTCCAGTGCGAAGACAGTGATTCGGCCCTGCTCGGAGGATTCTGCTACAAGATTACCCACGATGCAAAGAAAACTGGTAGCCGGCCAAGCTGCAAACTTCTTCAAACATCCCATGGCTAGCCCAATTGTACAGCCATCATCCAGTGGTCAGGATTGCCTCTCCACATGAACGATGGACCGTCCCGGGAGCCGTCTATCATCGAGGATACATTCATCGCAACGACTCAAATTTCGTAGTCCAGGAGAAGAACGACCTGATTCTGGTCCTTCAACGCTTCTCAGTCTCTTCCATCTACCCTGGCCAGGTGGTTCGTCTGCACGGTCGAGCAGATTCCGTGGCTTTGTTCTTTGAAGCCGCACGGCTACAGTACCGGCAGTGGCATTCCCAAGCCATATCCTTTCCTCGAAGCATCCGACTTTGTGATGTTTAAACCCACAGCTCTTTGTGCCGCCACTTTCAAAAGGAGTCCTGAATCTCAAGGCCTACCACGACTTCTGCTCAAAGTGGGGGGATTGTGACGGATGCTACGCGGCCAGCGATTATCACTTGAAGGCCAAGTTCAAGAATGGAGAGCTCCCGAATGGACGGTACTACGTGCCGATTGGATACAAAGATGGAAGCCAGATGGGAGAGACGAAGTGTGACGCGAAGCCGGAGTTTGTGAAGAAGTACGTCAACGAATTCAGGCAGTTCAGACATGTAAGTTTTACTGTCCCTTTGTCTTTGTCTTTCTGTCCGTCTGTCTCTCTATCCCTCTATTCCTCTGTCTCTCTGTCCCTCTGTTCCTCTGTCAGTCTGTCAATCTGTCTTCCTCTGTCCCTCTGACTCTCTCTGTGTCTCTGTCCCACTATCACTCTGAATCTTCAAATGAGACTGATTGTTCAGCCGAAAAGCAAGGAAACGACCTTAACACATGAGACTGACTGGCTCAAAAGCTACCCGAACAACAAGTGCGCGGATCACGGCCGTCAGGCCGTTCAGTTCTACAAGAAGGACAGCCAACAAGGTCTGATGAATACGCCTACAATCGATCGTCAGGGAATCTACTGCGTCCGCGGAGCGCCTCCTCCTCCAGCCAAGGGCACAAGCTGCTACAAGAATTCGGTTCAGACGTCGGATTTTGATCAGGGCTACAACTTTGCTAACTGGGGCAAAGCTGGAAAATGCAAACGAGCAATTTGATAGTTTCTTTGGAGAGTTTGGGTGACTGGAACGGAGTGACTAGGGGAGAAGGGAAGGGACAATAAGACTGAGCTGAGACTCACTAAAGCTAGGAACAGGCTGGGCGTCCAGTGCACGAAGTGTTCTAACGACTTGGGTCTTACAGGGACTGTGTGACTGGAACAGAATGACAAGGGAAGAAGGGAAGGGGCAGTAGGACTGAGACTCACTGATATACAATAATACAATTCCGGTAGTTTCTTTGGAGGGTCAGGGAGAGTGACTGGAAGAGAGTCACAAAGGAGGAATGAAAGGGAAACCATGACTAGGGCTCCGTGACAGAGCGAAGTCATGAATTTCAACTCTAGCCCTGGAAGAGCGTTCCCAACCTTGTGTTATAATATCTATCAGGAGTAAAATTGTATAATTGATAGGAAATTATTAGGTAATCGGCCAGAACTGGCGAATTGATTCCGGCCTTTTCGAAGTTGTATTAGTGGTTGATCTTGAAGTGGGTAAAGCCTTCCTTTTCGATCTGAGCCGGCCCAACAATCGGAATAAATGGTTGTACCGTCCAGAATATTGTCCTTTATGGGTTTTAGAATAATAATTTTTTTTCAAACAAAACATAAAAAAATAAAAAAATGTCAAACAATAAAGAATGGTAAGAAGGTCTTGGCTTTAGGAAAGATATTCCGTGTATTACTAAAGTACCGGTTCTTGTGTTAGAGTATGGGACAGAGAGACAGCGAATCTAGGCGATTAGAGCTTGCTTCCCGTTTATGGCCCATATTTCACGGAGACAGAGGGACCTTTAGTCGCTCTCACTATTAACTACCCACTTTAAGTCCTTCCATCCCTTCAAAAGGGTTTCCTCTGTTCTCTAAACCATGTCCAGCCATGTTCAGCATCGCTGTCCTCGTCTGCGGAGCAGTGTCTCTAGCCGGAGCTGATCTCGCTCCAGAGAACACTCTGCGTCGTTTGATTCCAGACCCGAGCAAAGCTGTTGATGCCAATGTCAAGATGTTCACCTTCCCCAACGGACTTCTGAAAAAAGGAGACAAGATCATCTTCTACACTTCGGCCCAGAACAACTATGAAAAGAACGGAGGCTGTAGTTTCAACTTCTTCGACAAAAACTACAAACATGTTCTTCATTACAATCCAAGACCTGGAGAGGATAGGATAATTGATCGTGTACAGCCAACCTTTCCCGATATTTTAGATTAAGGTAACTGCTGGCACCGGAGTCTGGGGAAGATGACTAACGAATGCATCAGAATTATCACTGATGGCAAGCATTGGGGAAAGGTTTGTAGCGGTTTCCTACAATGGGTCAACAGCGACTTTAAAATGCAAAGGGATCTGGTCCACATGTTCTGGAGAGTGTGAGCACTACGATTGGAAGAGTGACTACCGAGATTCCGGACTACACTGAACAGAAGGAGAAGAACTTCCCCTGTCTTTGGTGATTTCGGAATAAAGATTTTTTGGTAATACTAGCAGGCACCTCCTCCATTCAAATATTTTGGCGCGCAAACCATAAATTGACTAAATTCGCGTTTTTAACCATTTTTTCAGTATTATTTCACGTTCTAGCTGCTTTTATCGAACGCAGCATCAAAAACTACCTCTCGGGGGGTGCAATATGTTAGCGATGTTGCTTATTCTGAAGTATTTCGCCTAATTTTTCAAGTATTTCGGCATCCTAGGGGTTATAATTGGCGCCGAGTTCGATAAACACATGTAGAACGTGAAAAAATAACGGAAAAGTGGTGAAAATCCCGATTTCACACATTGCGCGCCAAAATATTTGAATGGAGGGGGGGGGTGCCTGCTACAGTATTACCGATTCTTTGGCAAGGAGTTGAGATTAGGAAAAAGAGAAGTCTAGAAGAAGAGGACCACTTCTGAAAACGAAAATAAGCAGCTAGAAATTCTCAACTCTCATTCCATTTTTAAAGTTTTTGTTGTTCTCCTCGAAGGAGAACAGTTCAAAATTTAGCTCAACCTCTGCTTTCACAGGGCGTCAATTTGTTACCTCAAAAAAAGGAACTTTTGTTCGAAAAACAAGCATCCGGCCCGAAGCCCATTCATGGCGCGCGGCGATACGAAACGGGTGTGATCGGGAGACTCAGACTTCCAAAGAACATTTGTCTGTTTTCAAACTCCGAGCGGGCAAGGACTACAGTAATTCTCAGCATTTATGTTCAGATTTATACACCCTTTCCCTTCAAAAAAGGCAGGAAGTTGAGGATTGTGGTCAGAGAAAGACGGAGAGCCAGAGATGTGTCAGAATGACGTCGAGTCCCTCGTCTCCAGCTGTAAGAAGCCAGAAACTTGCTGAAGCCAAAGTGTTAGCCGCAAAAACAGAGACGATGTTTTTCTGTTGCTAGAGACGCCTGATCTAGTAGACACGCGACGAGTAGTTTTGGCTTTCTTAGCTATAAAAAACTGAACGCCCAGCTTTTCTTTTACTTCCCCAAGTTAGTATTTTCCCAACAATTTCAGAACTTGCCCTTCTTGGAAACAGTCGAAAATTTTCAAAGTATGTCCCTGACATAAAATACAGAAGCCATAGTACTTATTGTCTGACTGTCTGCCAAGTTTCCCATTTTTTTTGTTCGTTTTGGTTTGTGCTGCTTGGCTTAGCATCAGCAGCTAGACCGTTTTATTCCTTCCAAAGATTCCTGCACTGAAAAACTTCAAAAGACTATCAATTTCCTGACAGAATGATCAGATTGTAACTACAGGGCTGATTTCTTTACACCTCCCCCCATTTTTCGGAGCTTCAGGAATACATCCCGTTTTTCAGTTTAATTTCCCGTTTTCAGCAATGCGATGTTATTCTTTATCTTATTTCATTTTTATATTTCTTTCAATTTTGAAGTCTGACGCCAAGTTCCAAACTGAGTGTCAAATCCATTTTGAATTGCTCCCAGGTCTCTGTGGGTGTCTGAAGCCTTAATTGACAATAATTAGAGGAGATCCGATGAAAGTTGTTGTTTTGTTTTGCTGTGGAAAACTTTAAAAAAAAGCAGAAGCAATTAGTCAGTTCTGGGAGATAAAACAGTTAGAGGAACATGGCTGAAGTCTGGGTTGATCTGCTGTGGTAACTTTCGAAGAAGAGGATAAAATTCATGGACGGGAAGAACCTAAAAACAGTGAGACAGATTGTGAGACTTTGCCCTGCAACCCTTGTTATAAAAAAAAACTAACCGTATTAAATCTTTTAGAAGCACCCCCTTACCTAAGAAATACACAATTACGTATTCACATTTTTCAGAGGCAATACGATACTTTTCAGCTTTTTGATGTTTTGAAAACGCGAATACGCAATTGTGTATTTCTTACGTAAAGGGGTGCTTCTAATAGAGGTAATACGGTAACTTCTCTTGACTTGCCCGTGGTCCCATAGAGTCACAAGCAGACAGAATCACAGACAAAACTTTAATAGTTTAGAATGTTAAGCCCTGGTTTCAGTGAGAACCGATTTGAAATTCACATCTTTTAGTCTCAAAACAATCTTTGCAACAAGGTTCCTCGTTCAGTACCTTACTAATTTTTGTTTACCCAATCTTCTCCCCCTGAGTCATTATTTGTACCCAGTGACTAATCTCCATGAAAATAAGACCAAAAATGACAAACTTTTTAGCCGGTGAGTATGTCGTACCACATTTTGAGGGCGAAGGATTAGCTTCTCCCGATCACGTTGCCAAGCCGACGCATCAGTCTCTTCCTCACGGGAGCGGGGAGAGAAGAGACCACAATTTATCACTGATGAACACTAATTAGCCATCCCGTATCATCTTGCTCTGGCACTTTTTTTGCTCTCCAGGATTTTGTTGGGAGATTAGCTTTTTTTGAGAAGTAATCCAATAATTGAGGAGTGATAGAGTGTCATTATAGGGACAGAGGAAATGAGTGATGACGTTGAAAAGATGTTTTTTTTGAATTCTATTTTTTTTTGCTATGGCTAACACAGGTTAGACGTTTTTTTATCCATTATGGTCCTCCGTATGATCTTACTTATTTTCTTCTTATCGGTTTGCTTCTATCATCAGGATTTTTAGGTTCCCGCTAATCAGAGAGAAAACTATTTTTCTTTTCTGATGTCTAAAGTTTTTCTCCGGCGAGTTTGATCCATTTTTAGTCGCCAAGGTTTCTTCAGAAAAGACGACCTGACCCGACAGGACAAAGTCCTTCATCACAATCTTGTGTTCCATCACTTCGATTTTTCTTCCTTCTATTTTGTTCGCCTTGCAAATTCCATGTCTTTCTGTGCACAAATCGTTTCGCGGAAGCAAAAAGTTAGGGATTCGAAGACAGTTTTTCGCATTTATACTGCTCGGTTACTGTAACATATTATTTTAAAAAAACTGATGTATTATAAGTGTTTGATCTTTCTGATCTTGGAAAAAACTAGGCGTCACACTCCAAAAAAAAACTCTAGCTTCTAGTTCGGAATGTTCTAGATCCTAGAAGCACCGAAACATGTTCCTCCTCCTTCTCAACATGCTCGCTAGTTCTTCTAATTCGAATCAGACACAAATTGTCCTGCAAGCCAGCGTCAGCAAGTGGAATTTGCCCTGGAGAACGTTGTTTTCGAATCTCTTTCATTGGATAAAATCCCAATTTTCTGTTCCTAATAGTTTGTGTTCTTTTCGAACTCTTCAATGAGGTTAACTAAAACTTGTTTTTCTCTCTTTTCCGAAATTTGGGTCATTCGGGAAGCTCTGGGAAGATTTTACTCGATGATACAGAGCAAAACAAAAAAATGCAAAAAGAAAGGTCCCGGGGAGATTTGAACTCCCGTCGCAGGATTCAGAGTCCTGAGTGCTAACCGCTACACCACGGGACCGATAGAGCGTTTGTTTTCGTTGGTCAGTGACTATCTTACGGCCACATTCCAGTCTCTTTTCTTTCTTCCAGTCCTCCCAGAGGACCAAAACAAATTGTTTACAGATGAAGGCTCCAGCCAATTCTATTCCAAGAAATAGGCCGCCTCCCTTGGTCATTCAGGGCACGGTCATTTCCATAGAACGGCCAAAAACACCGCCAAATATGCCGGGAACGACAGTGGTAAGGCTTTTTGACATTTTTTTGAAACATTCCGTTTCTGATAAGAGTATACGAATAGGAAGCCTTTGAAGTAGACGTCAGAGTCAGCTGATAACTAGAGGCTTCCCGACTGGTACCATATTGGTTTTCTAGAGCCCTGATCCAAAAAATTCTGATTCAGAACATCAACCACAGAAATGGGACGAAGATTACAAGAGCCAGACAGTTCTTGACGGCAGTCTGTAAAGGAGAAACGGCTACTGTAGAGAAAATGGTGACGCCGCAGTTACTACGGGTAAGAAGGAGAAGAAACAGTAAAAGAGTCTGGTTCAGTGTGTTCATCCAGACACTGGCTGTTCACCTCTGATGATAGCTGTGATTTACAACCATGTGAAGATGGTCGAGAAGATGCTGTCTGTCCGGAACTATGACTTCAATTCACGGTGTCAGGTACTGTTACTGTAGCTACCGTAAATATTTGAATAGAAGCACTGCGCCACTATTCTAATACAAAAAAAATACGCAATTTTTTTCGGATTGACGACATTTTTTACTTTCTCTTTATTTTTACTGGTAGCCAGGATCCATGTCTATATGGAAAAAAATACTAGAAAAGTCAAAAAAATATTTTTTTTCGATCCAATAAAATGCGTACGTAATTGCGTATTTTTTGTATTCGAATAGTGGCGCAGTGCCTCTATTTAAATATTTACGGTATAACTGATATTCTCCCTTTTCAGGAAGGCCGCACCGCTCTCCACTACGGTGCCGCCATCACCGCTTCCGTTATCCTGGAAAACCACGAGGAAGAAAACGATGACATGTACTACCTTCTAGGCCAAGTCGGCTGCAAGGACAACATCATGGGTAAGTCGCCTGTTTGTCTCATCCTTTGCCCTCGGGCAAAGATTTCTCAAAAAGCAGCATGTGAACCACCAAATTATTCCAGATCTCGAAGGCTTTACCCCCTTCGAAATCCGCCAAAATCCTGGTCTTATCAATATGGAGAGGGCACGAATTCTTAATCAGTGTAAGTCTATATCCTTCCGGATCCCATTGAGAAAATTCTTCATCCTAGACTTCTAGTTTGTGAAACCTGTCAAGTTCAGTGGAGTTTTTCTACATCTTTTTAGATATTTTCATCCGTTTTTCCAGTTCCTGTCGTAATGGACAACCGAACAGACGGTCTGATGGAAGAATTTACTGAGGAACAACTCGGTGAACTGATCAGACATGTTAGTATACAGTAACCCCGTTCTTTAAACCATTTAGGGAGAACTGGACCTGTCTCTTGAACTACCCCCGACGGCTCAAAGCGAAACCTACGATAGATTGATGATGCTTCAGGCACAGTATTTTGGGGTTTGGGATGCTATAGCTGCTGATGATGATAGGACACTGAAACAGCTGCTCTGTGGAAAGAGTATGGGACTGTGCATGGATTCTTCGGGGAAGACGCCCCTTCATCATGCTTACAAGTGAGGACTGGAGAGAGTCAGAGATACTGAGAGTTTGACAGACAGACTGACAATGAGGAAGAAAGACAGGGACACAGAGACAGATAGAGTGAGAGACAGTGCTTTCAATTTTACTTTTTTTTCAGGAAAGCAAACAGGCCCCTCATCGAGTTTCTGCTCTATCTGTGTCCAGAGGCGGCATCTGTTGAGGATAAGGTACGTTCTTGCAGTTTACCAGAACGCTGGAATTAAAACTGATATGACTTTTTGCGAGTCTCTCTGGCTCGATGCTCGTTTAACTCTGATCACATCTATTTTTGGAAAAATGAGCATACAAGCTCTAAGGTTGCTACTTTTGGGTTCAAAGGATACGAACTAGGATATATGGTCTGTTCAAAATGAAAAGGGATTACCGTAATATTTTAGCTCTTCCCTTCGAGACCCACTCAGCATGCAAAAGTGCACACAAACGTTGGATACTCAGCCAACAAATTCCAAAGTTCGCTGCGTACCTTTCGAATTTGTTGCCTGAGTATCCAACGTTTGCATGCTAAGTGGATTCTCGAAGGGAAGAGCTAAAATCTTACGGTAATCCCTCTTCTTTTTGAACAGACCGCTCAAAGTTCTACTATTGAATCTTGTACCAAGATCAAATGGTCAGGTAACCTTTCACCCAGGCCCACAGTAGACAAACAGCAACGAAACTCAAGCCAATCTTTCAGAAAGGAAGAATCCCAGCTTCTTACGCCATAACATCGAAGAACAGTCTGTCCGTTAGTGCTTTCGGAGACAGGAGGGTAAGCCTTTTTTCAAGACACAAGTGAAAAAAAATACAAATTGCTTGAGAAATTATCAGTTCCTCGTTGTCCCACAAAGTTGTTGTTTTGGCCTTGCTTGCGTGTAAAGCTGACACATCATTTTTCACTCCCAAAACAGTCCTGAAAGTTTGCGGAATTTTTAGGCCAATTTTATTACTTTCGGTCATTAGAGTCGTAAGAAATATGACTTGTTATTCGTGCGGTCTTTCGTTCCAATCTGGAACCTCTCTTTGGCAGGCTCTGTGATTACAAAAAGATTTTATTCATGTCGTGATCATGACCTCCCCCATTTCCAATCCGCCTTCTTATTCTGATTCACCTCCCAATTTCTGTAATCCGGATATATTGCCTTGAGGAGCTCAGGCTGGGATTCCTGATTGATTGGAGAGCCTTCTCTCACATTCCGTTGTTTTGATGTGTGTCCACACACACCTCTGGCTATTTCCGGGGACCGGAAACTGTTCTCAGCGGCCACTATAAATGCTTAATTATAGGGCTCCCGGACGAAGATTCTTCACCAGTCCAGATTTCAATCCGTCGACTTGATGAGGTGAGCTTCTTTTTGTTCAGAAGGGGTAGGAAAATGATCATTTTGAGTGACAAATAGGCATGTTTCCTGTCCTCAGACCAAGTCTAGTCGAAGTCCCAGGAAAATAGCTACATTTTCCAGTATGTATTCAGCTGTTTACTGAGAGGTGAGCTTCTGAGTAAGAGCCAAACTACACTATTTTCTAGCCGCCTACCCGATTTTAGATAGTAGTATGTACGACTTTTTCTAACTTTTTTTTCCAAGTTCATAACTTTAAAAATCTGTGGCCATTTCTCTAACATGCCGTAACTTGCTACTGACGGCTGAGAAATTTTAAAATCTTTAAAAAATGTTATTATTTCGAAAATGGATTTTCTAACTGGATTCCTTGCAAAGCTACCTCCAGAATCGTGTTAGGACATAATCTTCAGGGTTCAAAGCTTGAAAGATACCGTATTTCCTCTATTAGAAGCACCCCCCTTAGGTAAGAAATACGCAATAGCGTACTCACATTTTTTGGGGTCAAGACGTCATTTTTCAGCTTTTTCGTGTTCTGCAAAGTTGTAGAGGACGTCATTGGCTACAACTTTGCAGAACTTCACAAAGTCAGAAAATATCGTCTTGACCCCAAAAAAATGTGAATACGTAATTGCGTATTTTACGTAAGGGGTGGGCTTCTATTAGAGCTTTTACGGTACTTCTTGTATAGTCTGTTCAAAATGTACAGAGCATAATTTGAATTGGACCGCGCTTTCTTCACAGAACTTTTTTCAAATCAACTTGGCGGGAATTTAGCTGCGTAGGATAATACAGCATGTAAATGTTGGATACTCAGCCAACCAAAAAGAGCGAGCCAATTCAAATTATGCTCTCTATATTTTGAACAGACTATAACTTTAGCGAGTCAATAAAATAATAATATTGAGATTATATTTTGAATAAATCACTTCTCAACGAATTTTCTGAAGTATAACATTGTCAAAAGAGAAACAGCGGCGGACAAATATAATGTTCGGATGTGGTGAAGCAATGAGTTCTTCCGGTTCATTAAACCAGCTCCTGGCAACACCTGTTCATTAGTTCCATTCCAGAGAGCGTACGTTTGACTCGAATTCGGAGGAGGCCCTCTCCGAGGTCATGGATCACCTCCTACAGCTCAAAATTGTGCCCAACGACTATCACGTAAGTTTTTTGCTTGCTATCGAGAAGATATTTAATCATCCTGATTGCTTTTTTTTCAGGTGCTCGAGGAGCTCCAGATTGAGGGAAAAGCTGATCACATTTGGAAGATCCTCGGCCGCAATGTCGCTAATGACAAGTTGACACAGCACATTAGCGAATTTCGGCAGATACAGGTGCGTCTCTCTGTCCGTTTCTTCATTTTTTTCATTCTCCCATCTAACGAACCATATTCGGCCTCTTTCTATGGTCCCGTGGTGTAGCGGTTAGCACTCAGGACTTTGAATCCTGCGACGCGAGTTCGAATCTCGCCGGGACCTACTTTTTTTTCGCTCTATAATAAATATTTTCAGACCAGGATGAATGAGGCAATCGACGCCATCGAACAGAACGAGATTCACCGGCTCCGGACCCTCATGGACGAGGGCCTGGCCCGTACGAGGGACACCAGAGGAATGCGAGTTCTTCACATTGCCGTCCTTCGAGAACGGCACGAGATGGTCGAATATCTGGCTCACACCTTCCCCTATACGATCAACTTGACCGACACCGTGAGTCACGCCAAAAATAGCCTCATTTGACGTCAAAGATGCCTCATATTAGTCCGTGACTTCCTCAAACGACGCCTAATAGATTTAGGGCTTCCAAACACCGGGAACAGAGTTGTGTTCTCCCAGGCGATAACTTTGTATTTTGGCGTTAAAAAAAGGAAAATCTCTTTTTTAAGGACAAGTCTAATACCCTCTTTATCTAGATAGATCAGATATCTGAATCACAGTCTGCACTATTCTTGATCCCCAGTCTCTTGTCCTTTTCCGGAAGAGTATGGAGCTTAAAATAGAGTTTTTGTTAAAAGAAACATCACCGATTTTTTTGATCCTCGAAATAGGAAGGAAAACAAAAGGATTTGTAGGGTGTGATGGATCAAACCCAAAAAATCTCTGAGCTTTTGTTCTCGTACCTTCAAAGTCTGTCAAATTAAAACCGGCAATGATCTGGTCAAAAATATGGAGACATTCCAGTAGCCAGACCAGTCTTCTAGAATTCAGCAGTCAGACGTTGGATACTCAGATAAAATACGCAGCTAAAATAGAATTCAGCTGCTTATGTTTGGCTGAGTATCCGATTCTTTTGAGCCTTTGTGCCGCTATCAGATTTAGCACACAGACATTTGCCATTTTTTTACATTGCGTGCCAAATCTACAACTTGCGTATTTTTTCTTGACGAGAACTTGCGTACGCGCGGGCATACCATTTTATCCGAATTTCTATCGAGTTTTTGGTACGCAAATCACCTAATAGTATAGTCGATCGCAAAAAAAATGGTGCATAATTAAAACCGGCCCGCCAAGACTTTCTCGGGAATTTCAACGCTCAAAAATACGCCTCATTTTCCAGCTTAGCTAGTTTCTCTCTGTAGCCGATAATAAGCTTTCCTCGCGTAGTAAATTGTACTATTCTTGAACAGAAAACAAGCAAAAATAGGCCAAGAAACGATGAATGCAAAACTAACAATTTCCTAATTGAATTTTCTGCATTCAGATTCCCGCTCAAATCGTGGCGGGCTGGGTTAAATTATGCATCTTTTTTTGGAATTGACTATAGGCAAGATGAAGATTTGGCAGAAGATGTTGTTGATCCATTGTACCAGTTTTTTCTCTCAAATATTCCCATTTCAGTGCAAACGAACCGCTCTCCACTACGCTGCCGTCCAGCCGAACGCCATCTACGACACGCTGGTTGAACTCGGCGCCAATACAAAGCTGGCCGATCAGGTAAATAACGGGAAATTTGAATTTCCTCTTCCTTCTCTCACTCTCCCAATACGGATTTAGGACGGCCATACGCCCGAGACTTATCGTCATCAGCCGGAGCGACTGGTCCGCCCTCTATCTGCCGACGAGTCGTCCGTCATGCTGCGATCCCTTTCGACCGATGATGAATTCTACGATCCAGGTGAGAGAGAATTCTTAAAGGCACTCTTATTGATCTGGCTTCTCGGGTCTTCAACACGGAAAAGATATGATTAATTTGGGTGTTGATATCTTGCGGCCCGGAGGGGAGGACGAGAATATTTTATAGACTCTGGAAGTCTGGATCGAGAGAGTCATACTCTCTATCTGCGTCAGCTCTTTTCTTATTCAGAGTACGAGACTCTTGCCGATTTATGTTACTTTTTGGTCTGGACCAGGGTTGTACGGAGTCTGTGTCCGTTGTTCGTTTTGAGCCTACACGAACAGTCCGTGTTCGCGTGACGAACAAAAAAGTGAAAATGTTCGTGTTCGAGGCTCGAACAAGTTTAAAAATCCGACGAACTCGAACATTTGGTCCCGCAACGATTTTCCGCCGACATTTGGTCCAGCAACGATTATCCGCTTTCACATTTTTAGGATTTTTGAAATCCTGTTTTCGTGTCTTTTCCTTGGCAACTTTGCTATTTGTTTAAAAAAAATGATTTCAAAATTCTACAAGACGTTTTTGTAAATGTTCGAGCTGTGTTCGTATCCGTGTTCGTGTTCGCGAACGAACATTGGGAAGGGGAATTGTTTGTGTTCGGTTCGCACGCGAACAAAAACTGCATGGTTCGGTCGGTGTTCGTGTTCGCCCGAAATTCCGATGTCCGTGCAACTTTCCTGGTCTGGACAGAACAACAAAGAGTCTGAGACAGGGATTCAGAGAGACAGAGAGACTATCAATCTTTTATCCTTCTGTACTTTTACAAAATCCCCCGATTTTCCATCAACTCGAGCACAAAATCTTGCAAATTTCTTTGGAGAAAGCATATTGAAAGCAATTCAACGGAGTCTAATGAGACCAAACGTTTTTCTTACAGACCGTTAGTCCTCTCCATGGTAACGTAATCTTTTCACAAGAACTTCTTTTGTTCTAATTTAATATAAAAGTTTTCGGATTAGTTCTTATCTGACTTTTTTATCGTCGCGCTACGATAAGTTTATGAACTCATGGTGAAAAGGACAGGGGATTAGCTTCTTAAAGCCCTTTTATAAGACTTGTTAATTCTCGATAGTCCTAGACAGGAGAAGTTGTGTTCTTCAAATTACCCAACAAGGTTAGCAACGCCCTTAACAGGGCCGGAGATAGAGATACTTCGTTTTCATCCATCGCTTTGCTCTGTCGCGGAGAGCCACACTCTCTTTCAGTCTTCCCTTGTCACACTGCTCCAGTCACCCCCTGTCCCAGCTCTCCCAAGAAACTACCAAGTCGCAAGAACCCTTCACGCACTTGCTTGTCCTTTCACGACTTGTTAAAAATAAAAATTTGCGCACAAAGTTCCCCCTCCTTATCCTCAATTAGACACACAGAGACTTGGGAGCAATTGGATTTTATATACCTATAGCTGGAAGCTGTAAGCAAAAACCAACTAAACACCTAAAAACTTCTTCTTATGCAGATAATTGACATGAATCATCCACACTCTTAGGTCTTTCTGAAAATTCTTACTGTACTCTTACCAGACTAAAGACTGTTCAGAAAAAAGAACGCAATGGTAAGCAAAAAATATACAAGAACCACAATCCCCCTGATTTTTATGGTAGCGCGCCAATTCACCATTAAAGCGAGCCTCCCCCCATTGTCACTTATCTCAGTATATTAGTCTCTTATCTAAGTTCATGAATGCTGCCAAAGCAGGACGCTGCCTCGCTCGCATGGCCTAGTGGATAAGAGCGTCGACTGTGAAACGCATGGCCAGGGTTCGATTCCCCGGTGTGTCAAAACTGTTTGATATGCTTGGATAAGTCTAACATTCTCTTTTTTGTTTATTATTCCAGTTCGAAAAACTGTTCTTTCGCCAAAATTTGTTTCACTTGTCTCATTCATTACAACTAACCTCTCAACTTGACTGACAGTTTTCATACCGAAGACGGGTTTTTAGCCCAAACTCTGCGCACCGAGCCATCAAACTGTCCTCTTCAACGGGTGGTTCCGCCGCTCTTTGAGTCCTCTGTTTCACGTAAAACTCTTTGAACTAATATCCAAAAAAAAATCGACAACACAAGGAATTGAACCTGTGACTTCAAAATTAGTAGAAATATATCTTATCCACTGCGCCAGTGTCCTTTGTAGGCCGCCGCAGCGCTGAAAATTTGCGCGCGAAAATTCAAACGGGGTATAGAGATACCCTCGCTTTAAGAAAATCAAGAAATCGGTTTAAATTGTTGCAGTTTACCTTGAAAATCAGGGGTTTGTGGTTCTCGAAGCGATATATTTTTGGGTTACGGTTGCTTTCTTTTTTCTGAACAGTCTTTAGATGAACTGTACTCTTACCAGTCTGGTGCTAGTTGCCCTGAACTGTACTCACAATCAGAGCAACTCTTACCAGACATCTGTTCACTATTTTCCGGTCCGAAAAATGGTCGAGAAGTGACTAACCCTCATGCTCTATTTTTCAAGAAAAGTTCTGTCATCGCTCCGTCTGCCAGGCTCTCTTTTCTTCGTCGTCATTTTAAATGCACCCATTGTTCTGAAAATATCTTGTCCTTATTTTATTTTTCTCCGGTCAAAAAGTCCAGTAATTTTACCAGACTGGACAATAAATAGACTACACAATTATCTGGAAGTGTCTCTGCCTTTTCCTGAACCAGAATCGGTCTGCTCTCCACCTTGACCCCGTCACCCTACCTGTTCTAGAGATCTTTGGCTCACGTAATTTATCCGCCTTTCCGCCCCTAAGGGATGAGCCAACAGGGCTAAATTCTACTAAAGAGAGTGTGTCTCATCCAGTCGCACTGACATCAAATCCTCTCTCTCTTTCTCGCTTGCTGAAAACAGGAGTCACTTCCTGTGACTTCCGTGTGCTCTTCAAGGATTTCCTCCTTTCTCTCTCTACTAATCTCTTCTGAATTGATTAGGTCGAAATCGAGTTCGACAACTTTCGACTCTTTCACGGTATGCCTGAGCCGGCGGCTCCATTCAGCTCCTTTTTCTTCATGTCGTTTGCCGATAGTCAGGACCGTCAATTCCATGGTAATACTTGGAACACTTTGTTTTTGAAAAGTATTGAGAAAAAGAAATTTTTTGGAAAGTATTGAAAATGGGGAAAATACAGGGTCCATCTTACTTTTAGTATCGGGAAAGCATTCGTTTTTACACAACTTTGGAGTCGTAGAATCCGACAGTTTGGACAATAGTATATCGTCTTACGCGTTCGGTATTTTTCGCGATTACAAAATCGTGACGAGACCGCTAAGGACACACAGTCCTTTATAGTCTTAAATTTTTTTTTAAAATTTAGCTGCGTAGGATGATACAGCATGTAAATATTGGATACTCAGCCAACCAAAAAGAGCGGGTCAATTCAAATTATGCTCTCTATATTTTGAACATGCTATAAAGTGCCGCAGCTGTGCTCAGCCAGGAAACTTGGCGGTATATCCTACACAGTTCACAGCGCAATTCAAATGTTGGACAAAATTACTTTCGTCCTGGGTGACACGTTTTTGAGAAATCTACGCAACCATTTCTTTCGTTCTCGGTTTCAAAAGAAAGAGCACAGTCGAAACGTTGTAGGAGTGTTTTGGCACTTGGTATTTGGTCTTCTAATCCCAGTGAAAAATAGAAAATACGTTATAACTCGGCCATTTTTCATGTAATGACTCTGAAAAAAACATAACTACCGGGAACACGATACGGCCGACAATATAAGACCGAACATGTGAAAAAATATAATCGGGTGTTCGAGAAAGCGTGTCACCCAGGTTTTTCCCGTTTTCAAGCCAAATTTTGAATTATTGTCTTTCCGCGCGCTCTAAACTGGGCGGTAATTTGAATTTAGCCGAAATTTTGTCCTCCCGCGCTCGTGTCTCGAGACGATTTCAAAATCTTGTCGAGACCGATCGCAACGAGCAGTCCTTTAAAGTGCCGAACTCGGCGAACTGCACCTACGCTTTCGTGTTATTACGGTCTCGCCGCGAAAACAATATGTAAATTTTATTGAACAACAAGTTTTAACTTGTTATCTTAGTGTGTCAAACCGTAGAGAAACTTGAAAACTGTGGAAAGGTCAAAATGTTTTCAAAACGGACGTGAAAGCTGGATTTCTCACAAAATTTCGCCAGAGAAGTGTCTTCGAGGCGAAAAGGTTAAAAAAACGCTTGCATGATCTTATCGTCAGAGGGAGTCGGTGGCAGCTGGGTGTGTTTAAATGTGACAAGACAACTTCAGTAGTCAAAAGTTCCAAAACCAGCAAGCACCCTCAGACCTCATATAAACGTTCATTAGTTGCAGATGCGCCGACGGAGGACCAGATTCAGGAGTGGATCGAGCTCGGAGAAGTTGGCCGACTGGAGCAGCTGGTTCTGGATGGACGAGGTCATCTTCTAAAGGAGAAGAGCACTCACAATGTGATCAGCAAAGAGTTTTTGAAGACTCTCGTACAGTATCAGGTCAGTCCTTTAATGAGTACCATAAATTCTGTTTTCCAGTCCAAAATCGACGCAATTCACAAGGCCGTCGAAGAAGGAGACGTCCGAAGAGTCAAGTCCCTGATCGACAGACCACAACTGTCCACCGCTAGGGACACTTATGGAATGACCCCACTCCATAAGGCTCTTCTGCACGGACAGACGAATACTGTCCGGTACCTTCTGGCCAAGTATCCAAACTGCGTCAATGCCACAGATCATGTGAGTTTTTGTTTCCTAAAGTGGGTATTCTTGAACATGGTGCAATTATCATTTGGCTGAGAGATCAGAGTTGGGCTTCAGTGACTCAGTTCCTGAAGGAAGAGTTGTCTCTGTCTCTCAAATCATATTTACAGGCTGGTCGCACACCTCTCCATTACGCCGCTGCTGATCCAAACGGCGAACACATGATTAAGGTTCTTCAAAAAAGTGGAGGAGACGCCTTTATCGAAGACAAGGTTAGCCCCCACGTTTTACGACCCCCCGCTCGAAGCAGTATTATTACCTTCTCAAATCTTGTCCACTTTCGGCCCACGTAGTATAGTGGTTAGTACTCCACGTTGTGGCCGTGGCGACGCTGGTTCGATTCCAGCCGTGGGCAACTGTTTTTGCTTTTTTTGGTGGCCTATTTCATTTACATTTTTAGGGACCTTTTTGGGTTTTTTCATGCTCTGAAAAGTTTTAGCCCAGATCAAAAGCTACAAAATGGTTTAATAAGAAACCCCAAAAAGTAAATTTCAGAGCTTCCAGAACAGAATTTCCGCTTCTTATTATAAGAAAGGAAGTCCTTCAGCCCTTTTACGTCCCTGATAGTTGATCAAAAGTCTCGTTGCAAAGAGGGCCAGCTGACTCTCTCGTACCTCCCTCGCGTGTCTCATCCCAAATTCCCTGGATGTCCTCTCGTGGGTCGCGTATAGTTCGAGCCAACTTTTCAATCCTCCCTTCTGATTAAAAGTGACGCGATTAGGAGAACGAGCCACCCACCACATGGCAGCGGCTAATCCCGCATTTTTAACATCGCCAGACTATAATTTTCTGCTTATTACCCTCTTTTGTTTCAGCACGGTCACACGCCGTTCTATTACCGAACACACGGTCAGCGACTGAATGTCAGAAGCATGAAGGACAATGCCGTAATGAATCAACTGATCTCGGGGCAGTTGAGCAGGCCCTTGTTGCAAGGTGAGTCAAGGACGAAAAATGGCATTGAAAGTTAGCCTAAACTGACGCGCTGTCTAACTGTGGTGTGATTCAGCGATTGTTTGAAAGGAGCTGACAACGAAAATCGTAATTTCTCTACAGAATAAGTATCTAAACTATTGAAAAACTATGGCATCTGTAGCTGACACTGTGAAGAGTCTGTTTAGTTGTCCCTGGCCAAGAGAATCGTCGCGACAAGTTATAAACTGTCATGATTAAATATGGTTTATTCAATAAAATACCTTGGCCGATTACCCTACGTTTACGTGTTATAAGGGTCTCGCGGCGGACTAAATGGATCACAGTCGAGCGCTATTTTTTTGAAAAAACCATAGTTAGTTTTGAACTTGGACTGAGAACGAGATAGTCATGAGAAGTCACTTTTGGTTTTGGAGCAATTTTCGTTTCAATTGTTTATGGAAGGACAGTTCGAAAAAAAAGAAATGTGCACAGTATGAAAAACATTCAGAAAACGGTAAAAAATGGATATGCCGCTAGGCAACGAAGTTGTCTGCTGGAGGGTTATATTTAAAAAAAAAAGTTCGCTCTCTATAGAGCCCGGCATCTCTCTGGCTCTTTGTTAGTTTATCTCACACCCTGCCCAGTTAAACTTTGCAATTGATCTGAAATAATTAATAAAAAAAACTTATTTTCTATTTTTGAGCACCGCCGTCCAGAGATCAGCTCCGAAATCCGCGGCGCGGTTCGGTGTACCTCAGAATTCACAAGCTTGGATTACTGTAACTCGGTTTCAATATATCATGATAAAAATATGAGTAACCGAATCAGAAAACTGCAACAAAGATCAAAATCCATTCTATCAATAGAACTGTCCATTAATCACCCTCACCCCTAGCTTCCGTGAATAATTAATTCCAACCGCATTAGCGGGTCAAGAGAGGAAAAAGAAGGATCTTTTGGTCTCCCATAAGACTCTATTTTTAGACCTCGAAGAGGATGTTTACGACTGGATTCATACCGGAAACATCGGCAAGCTCGAAGAGCTCGTACTGACAGGATATGCGGATCTATTACTGGGACGGAATCATGAGGTAGAAGACGCGGACAGCATTGGATTTCTTGAAGTTTTACCTCAGTATCAGGTTTTTGATTTTTTTAAAGGAAAAAAATTGGATTTAGGCCAAGATCCAAGCGATTCACAAGGCTGTGGAGCAGGGAAACTTGAGGGCTGTCAAGCTGCTGACTGACAGGAAAAAATTGGCCTTGTGCAGGGATAACAGAGGACTTAGTCCGCTGCATAAGGCTATAGTTTTTGACAGGAGCGACATCGCAAAGTATCTTGTTCGGAACTATCCGCAGTCTATCAATGCTATGGATCAGGTAAGGGGGAGCTGACGGATCAGGTAAGGGGGAGCTGACTGACTGACTGACTGACTGACTGACTGACTCTCCGTTTCCAGAAGAAACGAACCCCTCTCCACTACGCTGCCGCTCTCAAAGACCAAGGCTATCTTTACAAAGTCATGAGAAAATCCGGAGCCGATCCGAACATCTATGACTGTGTAAGTTGTCTCACTGTCTCTCTCCAATGATGTATATTTCTCAGAACGGTCGTCCCGCCAAGTACTACCTCAAACATCCGGGAGAGATTGATCTCATGGCCATGCGCCTTGACACCAAGGCTGCTCTGAAGCAGGTCCTTCACAACCGAGTCGCTCCCAGTTACTTGGAGTCCTCGATTCAGCAATGGCTCCGCGATGGACAGGTAGCCAAGCTGGAACAACTGGTTCTTTCCGGTATGTCTGGAAATTATCCAGACAAAACTCTTTCAGGATGTGGTGACCTGCTCCAGAGCCGGACAGCTACCAATCCGGAAACCTGTGCTTTCCTTGATTCTCTTCCAGAGTACATGGTAGGTATACTGTAGTCTTTCAAAAACCTTGTTTTTAGGATAAGATTGACGGAATCCACAAGGCTATCAAAGATGGAGAACTGGAGACATTGAAGAGACTGATGATCACGAAGAAACTGGCTATAGGCTAGTTTTTCTTGCATGTTCTGCAAAGTTGTAGAGAAAATCGAAAACTACAACTTTGCAGAGCAACGCAAAATTAGAAAACACTTTTTTGATGCCTAAAAATTGAGAAAACCCAAATTTTAAAAACGACAAAGACCAATGAGGGTATTTCACTACATTCGAGTTACGCGCGAAGCTTTGCCCACTGATCAAGTGGTTAGCGCAGGCGCCTACTAATCAAATATCCCGGGTTCAATCCCGGTCGACAGCATTCTCCTTTTGCTACCAAAAATAGTAAAAAAAACCTGCAGCGAGCTACAACTTCATTCCTCTAGTATATTTCGCGACTGACCGAATATCCTAGATGTTGATCTTCTTCCCATTGATCTCGATCTGCTTGAGTTTGCCGTCTCCGCCAATCAGGGCCTCCAGTCGCAGCTTGTAGCTCAGCTCCTTCTTCTCAAAGGCCTCCTCGTGACTCATCTTTCTCTCTCCAGTCGAGCAGATCTTCTGGACACTCGGAGCCCGGACAGCTTTCAGAGTATTACAGTCCCTAGCGGTATCGACTTGACTCTTCTTCGGCTTCACAGCTACCGTAGTCTTCTTTTTCTTCCTCGACTGACTGTCATCTCGACTCTTTCTGTACGGGAGATCCTCCAGAGCGGTATTCATTTGACTTTTGCTCGATTGGACAGGGCTGACAATCACTTGACTCTTCCTCGGCTGCAGAGCTACCAGCTGGACGGATCTGTTCTCCTGTCTATCCACTGGAAACTTTTTCGACTTCTTCTTTCTCGACTGCCTAGATCTGTCCTCCACTGCCTGAAATAACAGGGACATATCCACTGGAATCGTCCTCGGCATGGGAATCTTCTTCGCCTGGGTAGATATAGCGGTATCCACTTGACTCTTCCTCGAGCGGACAGCTACCGAAATCTTATCCTTCGACTGGACACTCGTAGAGGAGCAGCTGTCGACTCTCTCGTAGGCCACCAGCTTGTACTTTTTGTCCTCCGAGTAGAAGACGAGTCCCTTTCGCATATCCAGAGCCGATGAAGAGGAAACGGGAGTGGCGGCTTCCCTGGGAATGGCTGCCAGCATCTGTCGAGCGTCATTCATGGCCTTGTCGCAGATGTTCATCACGGCTGACAGCGCTTGACCTCCTTCTTCCATACTTCTTCTGTGCTAGACGACGTTCCAGTTGCTGCTTGCTATGTCCTAATGGTAGTTTTTTTTGGGGAAAGTTTTGCTAATTGCTATCCAAAAATCAAAAACAAACTTTTTCATTAAAAACACTTGAAAACTACAAAAGTTTTGGAGAAAATTAGTAATTAACAATTTTCAGCTCGAGACCGTTTTGGCTGCACGCCTCTTCATGCAGCCGTAGTTCATGAGAGGACAGACATTGTGAGGCATATAGCCTCACAATTTACTTCGGTTCTGAATGCTCCGGACTATGTAAGTGTTCCGGGGTAAAAATCTGAAGAATTTTGCAGAACAAGCGGACAGCTATGCACTACGCTGCAGCGGCCAGAGACGGCGGACACTATCTGAAGATTTTGGGGAAGGCTGGAGCTGATCCGATGGCTATGGATAATGTGAGTCTCTCTGACCCTCTGTCCCTCACTCTGCCAGTCTGTCAGTCTCTCTGCCAATCTGTCTCCCTGTCCCTCTGTCCCTCTGTTCCTTTGTCACACTGTCTCTCCCTCTGTCAGTCTGTTAATCTGTCAGTCTCTCTGTCCCTTCCTCTGTCAGTCTCTCAGTCTCTCTGTCAATGTGTCCCTCTGTCCCTCATCCTCACTATCAGTCTCTCTTTCAAACTCTCTGTCAATCTGTCCCTCTGTCCCTCACCCTCACTGTCAGTCTCTCTGACAAACTCTCTGTCAATCTGTCCCTCTGTCCCTCTGTCAGTCTGTCAGCCTCCCTGTCTTTCTGTCCATCTGACTATCCCTAAATTTCCAGGAAGGTCGAACCCCTGACTACTACCGCCGAAACGCCGTGATCGATCTAAAAATGATCAAGGATCGTGACGAAGACTACGAAATTCTAAATGAGGAGCTTCTAGAAGATGGACCTCTGATCGAAAGCCCAGCCAGTCCTGACAGTGGCAGTGAAGTGTAAGACTTTCCAATTTCCCTCAAAATGGCGAATAACTTCAGCTCACACCTAGACTCTGCCCGATTAATCGAAGACGAAGATGACGTCGATCGGGCTCGTTTTGAGAGAATGATGAATGGAAGAGTGGACTTGCCTACAAGCGAAAATGGAATCTATCTGGCCCGGACAGTGGCTCCGGTCTTGACCAAGGCTCTGGCTGAGGTCCTTCTTCGCCGACCAGCTGATCCAATCGGTTTCATTTCCGAGTGGCTCGTGAAATACCACAGCGAGACACCGAGAAGAAATGGAAAGTATTAGAAACTGGTCATTGCAGATACTCACGCCTTGTATTTTTTCCTCATATAAAGTACGGTGAACTGAAGTCAATAAAGAGTAGGAAAAGACGGAGAGATGCTTCTGTCGAGCCGAAAAAATCGAACAAAAACGGAAATATTACCAAAGGCAATCAAGGGTATTCATCTGCCCTATAATCGTCGCCTGACAACGAATCTAGACTGTTAAAAAATGTCTGTGGGGACTCTGCTGGTATCATTGGAAATTTTTATTTGAAGAAGCTGTCAAAAGCTTGTAAGCAGAAATATGATTTTTTTTATCAATCTCTACTTTTCGCGTTTATCAAAATCGCTTTGGTCAGTCTGTTCGCAATGTCTGACGAGAATAGTTGTTCGTCAGACGAGGCGGATGACTGCACCCTATTCCCTGAAAAATTCACGTTTCGAAAGAAAGTTCCCATCCAAGTCTGCACAGGCGTTACATTCCACAAAGCCCTCAACGGATTCTGCTTTATTCTTCGAACAGATACAAGCTGATTTTTGTTCATAATAAACAATTTCTTCTCCTGTGGACTACAGATCGGCAGACGAGCAAAAACTTGGCATTAGTCGATTTAATCGACTACCAATATACCTACACAAAATTCACCCCTCTAGACCATTCCTCATATCCGGATGATCCAGAAGGGCTCCTGAATCCCGAAGCATTTTGTAGTTTTTATGCTCATCCGACCAGTTTCATAGAAATTGATTGATTGCTTTTTTTTTGTAATGTGAATAAACATTGATTTTTTGCCACGTCTAGAAAATGTTTGAACTGTTATGGCTAGAGAACTGTAACTGTTACTGTTTCTGTCTCTCTTTCTGAACAAAAGTAGAAATTACGTTAAATGCTAAGCATATTTTTATGATCGATATGTACAGGCAGCTTGTTGTCATAGAATCTTTTAGAGAGCCTTGGAAACACGTTGCTTCTTGAGCTCTCCACGACGCTGACGGTAGCTCTCATCGGGCTCAGAACCAGGAGCAGCCATGTCACCAGCGGAGACAGGTCCGTACTCTTCTTCTTTGGCGGAAGCCGGTTCCTGTGCTCCGTAACCAGTTTCAGCGGCTTCTTCGGCAGCAGCATTGGCAGTTCTGGGAGGACAGGGGCAGTAGGCGGCGTCACCTGAAAGAAGACAATTTTTTGTATATAAAAAAAGTTTTCATCGCAAAACTCCAAAACGTTGTTTCTTACAATAAACTCACTTCCAGGGTTACCGGTAAGTCCTGGAGCTCCAGCTTCGCCCTGTTTTCCGTCTTCTCCATTCTTTCCAGCTGCTCCGACCGGTCCAGGAGATCCAAGCTTGCCATCCTGTCCCTTTTCGCCGTCTTTGCCATTCTGTCCGACCTGTCCAGGGGCTCCCGCAGGTCCAGAAGGACCAGGCTTTCCTTTGCCCTTCTTTCCATTAGCTCCTGGGGCTCCGGCTTCTCCAACTGCACCACTCTGTCCGTCAGCTCCGGCGTTTCCGAGCGGTCCCGGAGCTCCAGGTTTTCCGTCATTTCCTGGAGCTCCTGACTGTCCAGGCTTGCCGTCGGGACCGGCAGGTCCAGCATCTCCATCTGGTCCGGGAGGGCCTGCAATTCCAGCGGGACAACTCACACAGCCAGAGCCAGAAGCAGCAGCATTGTGATAACCTCCGTCAGCGGATGAGGCAGCAGCCATAGTAGCCATTCCAGAATTTCCGGGCTTGCCAGCATCGCCAGGGATTCCATCTTCTCCTGGGCTTCCAGGAGCTCCAGGAGGACCAGCGGGACCGACCGGACAATTATTTCCAGCTGCGGAACATTGACAAATGCTGGCAGCTCTTTTGGGACGATAGAAGGTCTTTTCGAGAGAGATTGCAGGGCCAGTTGAGGCAAGGATAGTGTCCCAGGTGTTGTCGGCGGTAGCCTGAAGCTTGTATTTTCAATTTTATAAAATGATTGGTTTGATGGGGGAAGTGGGCAAAAACAAAAGGTTGGAACGCGGAATAGAACCCCGGTCGTCTGGTTTAGAGACAGGAACGCTAACCGCTTGGTCATATAGTGAAAATTTGCGCAATCTGCGAAAGCTCTGATAAAAACATGGGCTCGTGTTTGTGCAATATTTCGTTCTGACATTTTCGGGCTGATTTTGTTCTGACAATTTCGGGATCAACAAAAAACTTTCCAACTTCACAAAAAGTTGTAGTTTTTCTTCTCCTCTACAACTTTTCAGAACACCGAAAATAACTCCTTGACCGATCTTGAAGTGACTTGAACTCACTCTAAAGTCCTCCAATTCGACCAGAGAAGTCTCGTAGAAATCGCTAACATCCATGAACATATATCCGACAAAAGATACGGCTCCCAAGAAGACGAGTCCAGAAGCTACGGAAGCTACTCCGACGGCACTTTTCAACATCTTAATGACTCGTTGATAAAGACAAATTGTTGCTTACTGTGAGGATTGAAAGAGCTGACTCAGCTGATGGGTATCTCGCTCTCTCTTGGCCGTTATATACTCTTTGCATGGCTGTTACAGCTTTGTTTCTTTGGCAGCAAAGACTTTCCCTTTAACGAGTTTAGTGAGCGAGACCTGGCGCGGATTGTTGGCAAAAACTGCCAAACGAGAGAGAGAGGCGAAGGTGCCGGATTGACTGAAAAAGAGACGGCGGAGAAGAGAAAGCATGACGGGAAAAGGTTGCTGGGAACATTTGAAAAACAAGAGAAAAATGCAAAAAGGCAAGGTCCCGGGGAGATTTGAACTCCCGTCGCAGGATTCAGAGTCCTGAGTGCTAACCGCTACACCACGGGACCGAACGGGAGCGGATATCAGCTAGGGATTGGGCAGACTCTCTGCATATTGGGGGAGAGAATATTTTCGATGAGTAGTATTGTCTCCGTTTTTCTGTTATCTCAGAATCTGTGAAAGTCTATTCAAAATTAAGAGAGCATTTTTTGAATTGACTGAATTATTTATAGAACAATTCTCAAATCAAGTTGGCAGGAATTTAGGTGAGTAGCATGTTACATCATGTAAATATTGGATACTCAGCCGAGAAAAAGGCGCGGGCCGATTCAAACAATGCTCTCTATTTTTTGAACAGACTATAGAGAAAAAACATCGTGTCCAAATCATAACCGAAGTCTGTGCATTCGGAAAAAAAAACTAAACTTTCATTGATTTCCAGAGAGAGAAAAGACATATTTATTCCAGACACAAATGGAATAAAGCTCTTCGATACCGATCCTTGGCACCACATCTCATTAGAAAAGAACAGAATGCCTCAGGATCGAGGGTAGAGTCGAAATCGGCCTCATAGGATGAGTAGTCCAATGGGGTACGGTTAATGTAGTAGTGTTCTTTTGTAATTAAATCGGATAGAGATCGGATGCCAAAGTACATACGAACATTACTGCGATTATTTAGCACCAGAATATAAGTGTTCTGCTGGTTGGGAACAAGAGTCATCTTGTGCTCTCTTCCATAGGAATCTGTTCGGATAACTGAACAAAATCCGCCAATTGCTTCGTAGAAAGAGGACGGCACTTTGCGTGCTTTTACAGTTAACCAAGCCTTTAATTTGTAGTCGTTTAAACTCCATTTCTGAATTCTAGTTTGAAAAAATATCACTAAAGACTGTACCGTTATGATATCAGTTAGGCAAATCAAAGAACGAAATCATTTCAGTTGCTGCTGAAGGACTGTAAACCTGCCAATCGTAGGCTCCTTTAAACGGGATATTGCAGGGTTTCTGAAATTGATTTGTTAGAGGGACAGAGAGACTCTCTTCCTGAGCCTAAGACGAGTGTCCAGACCTTTTTCCGGAGAAAAATGGTTGAAATTGACTTGAACTAACAAGTCAACACATGACTTGACTGGATAACCTATGTTTTGGACTTGTTTTCAAAAGTTTTGTAGGGGGTGTGAACTTCAATTAATGCCGTTTTTCTCTGCTTATATCCGCTAAATTTTAGGCGAAAAAATGCTTCTTCACAACTAAATTTAAAGCGGTTGTGACGCTTTTTACGAAAACAAGCTCCCAGTGGTCCCAAGTTCGACTAAATATTCCTCTGCCTAACTCACTATTTGACTTGTCAAAACGAGTCATAACTTGTCGAAGTAAGCTTGTAAGTACTGCTGAACGAGCGTTCGGCAAATGGTAACTTTTGTTCTGAGAGAGCGACTTTTACCGCTTGTATCTCGGTCAAAATCGAAAATAAAATGCATAAAATAGTAACTCCGTGTTCAGCGAGTTTTTCTCTACAAGACCCAGATGATAACTCATTTTCGAAAAAAAAGGTCCGGACACTCGGAGAAAGAAAACAGAGTCTTACCAGTTCCCTAACAAGTCCCCAATCCTCTTCCGTCATTTGTGACTTGAACTGTAGCATAAGAATTTGCCTCATCCAGGGCTTTTTATCCAGTACATGTCCACCATACAATTTCACGCCAAGATTCACAAATGGCCACGTCATCTGATTGAACATTTCGGCACAATACCTTCCATTCCAAGGCTTTTCATTTTGCAACTTTGAGAATGTGAATGGCAGAATCGAAGTTGGATCGACGATTTGGGCATAACCGTTAGGGAAATAGAGCCAATGTCGAGTGATTTCTTCACGAGCAAAGCCGAACCATACGCCATCGTTTGGAGGTCCAGCAGGAGTCCTGATTGACTGTCCCAATGGAAATAGGATCCCATTTCTAATTCGAATTCGGAATTTGGTAATGTTGGCTGTCAGAATAGTGTGAATGTTTTTAGAGAGGCGAAACGATCGAACAAAGGAGCGGGGATGCATCTGAAAGATCATTTAATCCCTCTGACTTTTATTCGCGCAGTCAGTCAGTACACGTTACGAACCTTGAAAACAACCGCTCTCAGATCCTTTAGCACGAAATGAGACAAGTCGACTGGAAGTGGAAGCGGAAGAGTGAAAGTCTCCCTCTTCAAAAGAACTTTTATGTACTCATTTTGCATATCCTGTCCAAATCGCTTAGCAATAAATGCCATAATTCGCCCGTACTTCCTCTTTTTGAATTCTTCATCGCTGAGCTAAAGGTTGACGTGTGTATTAAAATATATATTCTTACCTTCAAAATGTGAACATCGCTGTCAGTGTAGAGCTCTTCGGGGAAGAGTGACTCGATGACACTCATCGTTGAATGAAGGCGACGGTATTGACCAGTATCACGTGAAAAAGAAAACAGGAAATGAGGAAAATCGATAGTCTCTGACGGTAATATATGTTGTAAGACGGTCGTTTTGTTGAAGGATTGAAAAAGCGTAATTTTTTCGATTTCTCTGGTTTTTTAGCTTCGAGATCTATAAAGACACTCACAATCGGCTAGCGATATACGACTGAGAGAGCGATCCGACATTTTTACAATATTTCTTCACTGAGAGCGATGTCCATGTCTCAAAAGTCTTTCATTCATTTCCCAATCCAGATCTTAAGCTCAGCGATGAAAAGTTATACAGTTCTTGTAGAAACAGTACATACAATTCTTTTCGACCGGGACACTTATTCTCTATAGGATCCAGCAGATTTGGCTAAGTTGAAGCCCACTGATTTCTTTCCTGTCTTTTCCAAAGTTCAAAGTTTTTTTTCGAACTATCCATACACTGCCAGAGAGTATCCATCTTTTAATCTTATCCAGTAGCCGAATTTCGCCAAACGTGAGTGGCGCCAATTCAGCGTATGGATACTCTGTGGCTAGTAGCGCAGTGTATGGAGAGTCTCTGGCTACTAGCGCAGTGTACGGATACACTAGTAGCCACAGAGTATCCATACACTGCGCTAGTAGCCAGAGACTAGCGACACTGCGCTAGCTGACTACTAAATTTTCACCAGAATTAACACCTCTAAACAGAAAATATGATAGACTTCAGAGCGTTCCTAATGGTACTTGGAACGGCACAGTTTTAGATTAGAGAAATACATTTTTCTGTGACAGTGACAGTCTGTTTTTCCTATCAAACGCACTGGAAATCAAAGAATCAGTGATTGCATACCCTTTTAGAAAGTTATTTTAGTCGCACACCTGTTAGAGGAATTGGTTTTTTGGTTTTTTCATCAGCGCGGCTGAAACTGGGCTAATTGTATCGCGGAACAGACAGGGCAATCAAGCGTGATAGAACTCTAGTTCCTGGTGCACTGTTAGTGCAGGAACGTTTTAGTATAAAAGACACCTCCGGCCATGGTCTTCCTGGCAAACATCTTTGACTCACCTTTGCCTTTGAGACAGCAAGTGACGTCTGTATGAATTCATACCTTTCTTTTTCTTGTGCGTTACAAAAGAGCCAAAACAACTATTCTTTGAGTTTTGTGGGCGTAAAAATTAACTAATATTAGCGAGTTATCAGTCTCGATAAATATGAGTTCCCACGTAGTAGTAATGTCATTTGTTTAGAGAACCGCTTGGCATTATAAGCTGAAGAAAAGTTCATTAATAGTCACTATGCCGCTCTCTGTTCTGGTAGGTCGTATCAATTCAGATTACTTTCTCATTATAGACCTTGTTCTTTACTGTTCTCTGCCTGCACCAGGCTACTGGCCAATGTACCTGGTCCGAATGGGGCCCGGCTGCGGGAAAAGCCGGCACTTGTACAAAACTCTGTGGAATGTGTGGTACAAGGACGGAAATCAGGACCTGTAAAGCGGAAGGAGGTTGTCAGTGCACGTAAGTCTCACAAATCAGTCCTCGTTCTCAGTTTTTTCTGAACATCATACAGCCTTTTCAGTGGACCAAATACTAAACCTGTTATCTGTGGGGAGCCGATCTGCTACTACCCAGATAAATCCTGCTGCGCTCCTCACGTCAAGGCCATTGTGAATGGCAAATTCGTCTGCAAGCTTCTTGTTACTGGATGAGTTTTGAAATAAACCGTTTGAGACAGAAACTGTGATACATTCTCCCCGGCAGGTTTTCTTCGTTAAATGGTTCTCTGGAGAGGAGACGCATTTTTTCCAACAACCTTTTTCCCTTTTTGAGTTCTCAAAGGAGCTGATTTTCGAGTAATATGATTTGTTCAAAAAAAAGAGCTCGACTTTAACCCATTTAGTCCCCCGCGAGACACTTATAACACGCATATCCAGTCAAGTATCCTGGCTCAGTCCAACGTCTGTTAGCTCTGATAGTAGCATCTCAGGGAGAGTGAAAGAATAGGCGCCCTATGACTAGGTACACTGTTTAGCTAACTGTAGTGAGTGCCAGAAAGAAGCTCAAGAATGTGCATAGAATATCCGTAGCAAATTCCTGTCAGTGAGTTGGACAGACTGACTGACTGAGAGACTAACAAGAGATTCTGATCAGTTGAATAGGAATATAGTGAAATAGTGTTCCCCTGTACCTCTAGTTTTCTCCTGTCCCTCTGTCTCTTGGCACTGTTTTTCTAATCGTATATTAATTCTTTTTAAACAAAATGCAACCCAAAAACACTTAGGCTCATGCAAGGTTACAGAGCGGTATACAGGGTACACCAATTAGTTTGTCAAGAACTATCAGATTGTAGAACATCATGGGGTATAATGGGTCAAGACATTTTATTTGTAAGATTCCTAGACTTTGAGAGCGAAAATATTTCATACACTAATTTTTTTGATTCATCTTTATTATTATTACACAATCATATCGTTCGGGTCGCCGCGACTACTTTCCAGAGACATCCTCCAGCACAGGACACAGGACAGTGAAGTAGTGGTGGCCGAGCTGGTATTGAACGACTGCCGTCATGTTGCCGGCTTGGTTCTTCCTGACTGGCCAGCTGCTGGTCTTTCCGTAGACGAGCTGCTTGTCGTCGATGATCTCCTTCCTGCTGTTCCAGAACTTCTTCACCTGGACGGTACCGGCAACCTTCTTCAGAAGAGCTCCTTGGACGACACCTTTCCCATGCTTCAGAGCAACAATGCTCGAGAGGCTAGTGATAGGAACGATCAATTGTCCGTACAGACCCTCGCAGTGCCACTCGTCGTCGATCATTTCAGCCTACAGAAAAAGCAGGTTAAAAAGGTATTCGACTGGGAGACTCATTGCACTCGGGTCCCGTCACGAGTGCTGCCAAAAAACTATTTTTACCCTTTTCAATGCTTTTCTTCACATCTTTTCGGCCTTTAATCAATTCAACATGAAAAATAACACTAGTTTCGTCTATTCAGATCTAGAAAGTAAGGAAACCGGTAAAAATTCAATTTTTTGTATCTTCTTTCAACTTTCCAACATTTTTTTTGACGTCTGGATAGACGAAACTAGTATAATTTTCATGATATCTCGATAATAAAGGCTTGGATACCGAAAGGGTGTAAAAAATTGAAGACGACCTATTTTTGGAAACTCGGTTAATGGGGCCCGGGTGCAAGGGGTTTCACAACGGTGTTGTCAGTATACACTATTTTAAAGTATTTAAATGAAAAGTTACCTGCTTGATCGAAGCTGTCTCCGTGAAGAAGAAGATGGACATCGTCCTCGTGCTGAACAGAAGTCTTGTTCATCTTGTCGGCTTCGGCGAGCTTGGCTCCGTGACAGTGCAGTTCAACCGGTGAGTATGAGCGATTGATCATCTGCACGATCCAGTAGGTGGCATCGTCTGTGTAGACGGAAGTGGTCACTGCGAACCTGACTTTGGGCATCTGTGCTTGGAATCCGAGATGATTGAGCGAGTCCTGACGGTCCAGTCCGGGAGACTTCGAGACGCGGCTACACGGGGTCGGGTTGAGCTCGCCGTCCGGTGGCTCCAGCAATTTGGTCAGCTTGTCGTCCAGACGGCTCAATCCCTCTCGAGTTGTCTTCCGCTTGAAAGTGGCCTGTTCTCGTTTCCAGGAGCTGAAAACAAACAATCAAAAAGGAAAAACAAGCTATAGTGGTCATATGTATGCTAATCTCTTTTTCTGACACATTCTTGATCCGGGTAGACGTGCCATGATGCTCAATGAGAAATATGAAATGCAAAAGTAACCGAGAGACAGGGAGTCTATTGGTTACACAGCATGCAATGTCAGGCAGACTAATAATTCTATCACAGTTAGGAACACAAATGACGCACGGTATTAGACTTCGAAGTGATTCCTGTGATTATTGGTAGAACAAGTTGAAAGACGGCACAGACACGCAGAAAGATTTGAGAGTGAAGATCAATTGGACACGATAGATTTAGTTGATTTGAGAATGAAGATCAATTGTAGTGAAGATCAATTGGACACGATAGATTCATATGAACATTTTGAAACTGCCAAGCATAATCCACTGCAGCCACAGTTTCGATCAAAGACCTTCTTGATGCAGGTTTACAGAGAACGAATGAGTACAAGATGGCGATTGAAATAGAGTCGGTAGACACGTGATCATGCAGAAAGTAGAGATAGACTGGTGTGTCTACCAGCAAAGTGAAAGGAAGACAGGTGTAAACTACGCTGTCTATTAGTAAAGAGAAAAAAATGAGAGAGGCAAATAGGTCAGAGGCAACTAAAACAGCGTCACTGGCAGTTCTACCAATGTAAAAATAAATTGTGGCTGGTAGTTTTACCATGAAGCCGACAGACAGAGACAGAAGCATGCAGAACTGGACAAGTAGAACAGTAGGGAACTAGAAAAGTAAACAAACCATCTGGTGGCCGGGGCGAGTTGAATTTTCCTTCTTGTCCTCCATCGCAGACGACCTTCGGGTGACGACGAACGGTAGACTGAAATCACTTTGAGCAAAACTTGTTGGGATAAGAGACGGAGAGGCTTTCCTGTCAATACTTGTCAAACACTTCAAAAGCTATTCTTACAGTCCTGCTAATAATTATTGATCCTTTTGGCCATAACTTTTTTTTCTGAAAGATATATCGACAATCGGCTTTCTGGGCTCCACTTCTTTATGTCTGGGCTATAGTCTATCCAAATTGAAAGTTTATTGAAGGCTTACTGTAGAACTTTTCGTGGCGGGACCAAGCGCACCAGTCCTTTAAATTTCCTTCACGTTTTCGTCGTTTTTTTATTTTTATTTCACTTTTTTTTGTTACTTTTTGCTTCTGGAGGATGAAAAGACAAATACACGTGTTTGCAAGACAATATAACGGAGAAAAAACAGAAAAGAAGCAAAAAAAAATTTAATGGACTTGGTCCCGCCACGAAAAATTTTACAGTAAGCCTTCAGTAAACTTTTAATTTGGATAGACTATATGTTGGGCCAAAAATCAGACCTCGAAGTGATTCCTGCGATTATAGGCAGTTTTTGATCAGTGAACTTCGTGGACCTCTTCCTATATCCCAGTTTCCCTAGGTAAAGGAATTAATCCAATTCACTGTACCTAGGTGATACCAATTACCGCCCCAAGTTTCAGACCAAGCCGTTCGGCTATTCTTGAGAATAGTGTTCCCAATTTTGCAAACTCCGATTTTGGCCTACTTTGCGGGCATCATAACTCGGCCGTTTATGAACCAAATTGAAATTTTCAAAATGCGTTGGAATGCCCTTTATCTGAGCTAAATAGTCACTGAATTGTAAAGAGAGACAACAGCAATTTGAATGTGTGCAAAAAGGTTGTGTGTAGAACCATGCCTACTCTATGCCTCAGAAACCTGGCCTGCACGATAGTCTGATATGACGAAGCTCAAGACGGCCCAGCGTAAAATGATGCGGAAGATGGTTGGAGTAACTATACTGGACAGAAGAACCAACGAGTGGCTAGAAGCAATACATGATCATAGTGAAATAAATCATAAACTCTTCTGATCCCTTCCCCAGCCAACCGATCTTTTCTGATCCCTTCTGCTCCCTTCCCCCAGTCAACCGGCCCCTTCTTAATCCTCTAGCGGTTACCCTGACTCTATTTGCTACTCAAAATATTTTAGCAAAAAATATTTGGCGAGGAGAGGAATCGAACCCGGGTCGTCTGGGTGAAGACGGCGACTCTTAACAATACACGAAAAATTTTTGGCCTCGGACAAATAAACAGACAAACAAATAAACAGAGTCAGCCACAGACACCATTGCACTTTAATATTAAAGATTACAGCTTCTTCTTCCAAGACTCCCTTCCACACAAAATAAACAAGTTACTAAAGCTCTTTATTTACACTAACAGGGACCAAGAGATCTTATATTGTCGTTCATGCCGCACTCTCCGAGATGGAAGTGGCAGGTAGTTCCAGGCTCAAGCATCTGACCATAGCCTTGACAGCCACCGTTCTGAAAGCTTTTAGGCTCAAAGCCTTCTGCGCTAGTGGGAGGCAAAGCCAAATCCACCGATTGATCTGGCGGGGGATCAGATAGCAAGCTGTTATCTTTTTTTAAACTAACAAAACTAATTCACTTAGCCCCGAAGGGGGCGTAGCTCAACTTGTACATCAAAATTTGAGGTCCCGGACAACCAAACAAACACACAGAGTCCACCACAGACACCATGGCGCTTTAGTAGTAGAAAGATTATTTCACGACATTGACTGACATAATAGTCAACCAGCCGGCTTCGCCGCCTGTCGGCGGCTTTTCTGCATGTGTTTTCTTTTTAACTTCTGCTTCCTTCCTCAGTCAACCGATCTCTTCTGCCCCCTTTTCATCCCTTCTCTAGTCAACCGATCCCTTCTGATCTCTTCTTCTCATCCCCCTCCTAAAAAACAAAACCGATACAAATGTTCCTATTTTCCGACCATACAATTTCTCTCTGATTTTATACAGATCAACCGGTCCCTTCTAATACCCTACCGGTTAGCCGGAAATAATTGCAAAAATACTTGGCGAGGAGAGGAATCGAACCCGGGTCGTCTGGGTGAAGACGGCGACTCTTAACAATACATCAAAATTTCGCGGCCTCGGACAAAAAACCTAACAAACAAAGTCACAGAGTCAGCCACAGACATTATTGCACTTTAATATTAAAGATCATAACAACAATTTGGATGGCAGGAGAGCGTCAGGAAGTGGACCGAAGAACATCCAGGCGAGAAGGAACACGTGGAGAAGAAGTACGGAGGAGAAGATTGCCAGCAGCTGCATCGACGTCAGAAGAAATAGAAGAAACTAACTGCGGCTCTCGAGAATCTGATGGCCGAGAAGAGACGTCTCGTAGAAAGTCGGCCCCGGTTGGAGAGAATACACAAAATGGGGAAGAAGAACTCGACGATGGGAGAGAAGAACACGGCACCGGCAAAGAGGAGATTGCCTTTCGTCTCCAAAGACTTCTAAAGGTGAAGAGTTCCGGCTGTACTCACCTGAAAGAAAGTTTGTTAGATAGCAAGAAAGTATGAGACAGAGAGACAGAAGTAAAACTAACCATGAAACCATCGCTGATCAAATTCTTGTATTCTGCCCAGAATGGAGTTTGAATGAGCATCTCCCATTGGCCAAAAATGTAGATTGCTTCTTGGGCTCTGCTCAACGCCACGGTACAACGACGACTGTCGGCCACAAACTTGAGCTTCAAGTTGACGCTCTGGAAAATAGGCATAGATTTTTTACAAAAACTTTTGTCTCTCTGTATTTTCCTGTCCCTATCACTTACTTCCGCTCGAGGGCATGTCTTTATGGTGCAGACCAAGATGACTTTATTCTCTTTTCCTTGGTAAGAATCGATGGTCGCCACGGTAATCTTGTCCTTACTTTCAGAGAGATCCGGGATATACTCTGAAAGTACAATTATCATGTCGAAAAGAGTTCGAAAACTTACTATTTATGGCGACCGCTGCCCTCTGTCTTTTGTGAAAACAGAGAACAGCGATATCCTTTCTCGAGAGACGATGAGCAGGCTGTGCGTTCATCAAAAGATCCTTGAGGAGATTTATGACCTCATTTTTTTCCCAGACGTTATATCCGTCGTCGCCGTTTACGGGTACGTTGAAAAACCGGATAGGGTAGAGTTGAGAATGGACTGTTGGACGACTGTTGGACTTCTAGAAACAAGTAGGTTGAAACAAACAGTGAGATACTGAAACACAAACATTCGAAAGACTTACGGAAGCAGGTAGACTGTGGGTAATGTGAAGCCTTCTTTGACTTTCAGAAAGGCCTGAGCGCAGGTCTTCTTTGTAAATTGGGTACAGAAGCTTCTTGGTGATTTCTGGGTGACACCTAAATAAAGAGAATTATCTGGAAGATAGAGAGCTGGAACATACCTGTAGTTGTATAGCAATTTACAGGTAGGCGTTCCAAGCATCTCGGGTCTTGTGACTCTGTCGAGCTCACTCTGGGTCAAGAGTTCGAAAAGATTTGCTTCCTTCTGTTTCTCCAGTTGGCAATGCGGGCCCAGCTGTTTACAATCGCCTAAAAAATATCGGTTAGTCTCTCTCTGTCCCTCCGAACAATGAAACACTTACCAATGATGGTAATCCTCTCCAGATCGGGGAATGAGCAGTATAAAGACAGAGCCATGTATGAGGGAACTTGCGAGGCCTCGTCCACAATCAGATGACTGAAACTTGATGATGCCGAATGTCCGCGAATTGTATAGGTCTCAGTCGGATCAGTATGCCTGCCGTGGCGGTTCAAAATTGAAGGAGTCGATGAGAGGACAAAAGGAACTGCCGCTTGGAGATAGGTCCGCTTGAGGATACTGTTGATATCCTTGATGAGCTCCAGGATGCTGAGACGTTTGACCGGATCCAACGTTGTCTACAATTGTCAGCTTGAGAGGAAACTGGAGGGACTCACGTCTTCGAACAATTTTTTGGCTGCCTGATATTCAAAAATGGCAAATTTCAACTTGTCTTTCAAAAGTTCTTCCTCTCCAAGAAATTGCTCATCGGGTAGAGGCTCTTCACATCTTGTTCTGAGTACGTACTTTTTGACCACCTGAAATCAGATTTTATGAAGCGAAAACAAGGGGAGCGTTACCTCCGATACGCCTTCTTCTCCATGATAGCTCATATCCCTGATGATTGGGTAGTTTGGGCGCAACTGAGCAGTCTTCTCGATGGCGTTGTTGATGGCATTGTTTGTCGTAGCCGTTAGCATCATCCGCTTGTGAGGACGGGAAGCGTGACTCTTGACCTGGAGAGTGGTTGTGAGATGGGTGTTTCCGGTGCCGGGAGGAGCTTGGATGGCTGTGAAGTATAAATTCTTCAAGGCGCATTCAAAGCCGCAAGTTGAGATTCATCAAGTGAAATTTCTGGAAAAGTATGATTGAGTACAGAGATAGTAAATTACAAAAACTAACCCTCAATATCTGTATGTAGATCCACCTGATTCGACAGTTTCATGGCATTGTAGATGTACTTCTCTTTGTTGAGATCGTTCGAATCAGTCTCGACCGTGAGTCCTCGGTAGCAGTCGAACAGCTTCTTGTTCTCGTAAAACTGGTCGAAATTCATTAGTCCAGTTGCGATGCTCTCGGCGGATCCGTCCCTGTCTTCGGGTCCGATCTTGGACGGTGCTCCAGATAGCAGTTTATTGGCCTCAGCTAGAACTCGGAAGATGTCAAAAGAAAAAAATGCTGGGACAAAAGCGACCTTCACCGCTCCGTTGCTCGGAAACGATTTTGATGTAGGCAAATTTGTTGTCCTGGATACCATTTAAGCCCATGCGTTGACGCAGGAGTGATTCGTGCTCGATCTTCATTTCTGATCCAATTTTCCAGGAATTGTCCTCTCTCTCACTGAAAGTTAATGATTAAAGAATAATCTCTTTTTCTTTAAATCTCTTTCTATCACTTCCAAACAATATAGTCACCTTGTAACTCGACTTGCATCTACTGTGTCCAGAGGCTCTCTGTCTGTCTTTAAAAAAACTCACTTTATCAATTTTGCAGCTTCCGAACGATCCAGCGTCAATTCGATGCGGTAGCTTCCTCCTTTTACGGAACAGACGACCTGCTTCTCGACCCCCTGTCGTAGCTGAGATATCTACAACATGCTACAGCTGGATCTCTGATATACATCCTTCCTTCTTCGAGAGTGGCACCACGTACGCCACGAAGCTGGCTCAGCATCATCTTCTTTTCGTTCTTCGTTAAAAGTTGTAAATTGACAACAATCGGATGGCCATCTTCACGGGCGGAACTATTCTTGTACGTAGAGAGTACGAGGCTAAATTGGTCAATATTCTCCTTCGATACCTGAAATTCGAATAAAGGCAAAACGGTTTTAAAGGACCGACCTGTCCGAATTTGTTCTCTCTGTGGTAAAAGTCTGCAACTAGTTCTTTTCGCTGGTTGAAGTGAAGGGTTCTCATTTTCTTCGTCCTGTTGTATTCTTCCTCTTTTTGAAGTCCTGAAATTGTAGTTCATGAGTTTATTTAATAACAAGCTCGTCCAAACAACATTCCCGTGATCAAAACTATTGTTCTGGAGTCAGAGGGGCCTCATGGAAACAATTTGTCACGTCTTCTCCGTACTGTCTAACAATAAGATATTCCAGTCACCTGAATCCCCCCTACAAACTGTTCTTCCATGACTTTCGGTCGTTTTTTTTACTTCACTCTTATTACTTCCGTAACACCATTTCTAGGTGTTTGTACATGTCTTCTTTTTGTACTCACTATCATTCGCCGCCATCTGTCCTCGTCCTAACTTTCAAACTAAGTGTTCAGAACTCCTGCCCTCTGACATCTCTTCTCTGAGGACATTGATTGCCTCTTAAATGATACTGTATTGTCTTCCCCAAATCACTATAGTTACAAAATACATCTAACTTTACTGTAAGTCCAAACGTCGTATTTCAATGAAAATGGTATGAACGTTACCGAAAATCTGCCCAGATGGCTGAAAAGTCTCTGCAAAACAAGTGCAGCGGAATCAGCAGGAAATAAAGTCATTTTTTGAAAAAAAAAATTGAAAAATAGAAGCCTATGGGCTTCTATAAGAGCTTTTACGGTATGAGTGATGAAGGAAATCTTCTATGACATTAGTTTTATGCCAGTGATGTGCGGAAATTTTTTTCCGCGCGGAATTCCACGGAAATATCACGGAAAGAAAATTTCCGCAGAAACGCGGAAAAAATGAGAAATTTCCGCGGAATAGGGATGAGACTGGGATGAGGGAATAGGGATGAGAAGGGGAATAGGGATGAGACTCTGTGACAAAGCGAAGTGATAGAGAAAACAATAAATCTCTAATTATAGCCCTGGAAGAGCGGTGCTATCCTTGTTAAACTTATTTTTGAAGGAAATGGAAATTGGTTTGGGAAAGCTTAGGTTATTGAAAACGACTCTTGTTTGAGCTAGCACGACTAGGCTCAGCTGTATTTGTCTTTTTGCTAGTGTCTCATATGCTTAGAGGCATATTTTAATAGGTCAAATACACGCTAAGTTCAATAGAAAAGCTACAAAGGCGAAAAAATCTGTCGAAACCTGCACAACAGCATTTATTTCCGCGGAATTCCGCGCAGAAACGCGGAAATCGAAACTGGAAAATTTTCGTGTTCCGCGGAACGCGGAAAAAAAATTTGGGCTCATGGATTTCCGCGGAAATAAGCTCATCGAGACGCATCTTTCTTTTTTTGAAAAACGCATTTTACTCCAGTGCGTTAACCACGCTGGAGTGACAAGAGTTCGAGTCCGCCGAGAGGAAATCTTTTTGTTTTTTAACAGTAGCTTTTTACAGGCCTAAATATCAACCCTGTATAAAATCAGCTCGATTAGATCGATAGTTTGTGAGGAAAACGCAGCTACTACGATTTTCCCGCAAAGTATGAATAGAAATTGAACTTACAGCTACCAGCAGCCAGCAACTTGCTCCTGGAAGACGTTCCAGGAGCTTCATCTTCCACGGCCATTTGGAGATTGGCCATCTCCCAGCCTCATCTCTTCCGGCTATTCTGGAGCCGTCACTTCCCTGAAAAAAATAAGAAAGTTAGAGAAGAAAACATGGAACGAGAAAAAAATTGAAAACAATCATGTGCAAAACAATAACACGATGTCAGCTCGTTTTGAGGCCAGATTTTTGGCTGTACAAGCTGTGTAATTTTTACGGAGAAGAAAGAGGCGATGGAAGCAAATAACCAGATGAAAAACACTAAAGAAGAACAGAAGGACGTGCTGATTCCGCTGCACTTGTTTTGCAGAGACTTTTCAGCCATCTGGGCAGATTTTCGGTAACGTTCATATCATTTTCATTGAAAGTTTTCTAAAGGAAGAAGAATCGAACCTAAAATAGGCTGGAAAGAACTTTTTGAAGCGAGTTTGTTTTAAGTGACGTCGAGCGCTGCTTTTTTGAAAAGTTCGCCGAAGAGTGAAGAAAAATTTACAGTGAGCATAAAACAGTGATGCGCGGAAATGACTAAAATCTTTTCCGTGGAAATCCGTGAGCCCAAATTTTTTTTCCGCGTTCCGCGGAACATATTCGCGGAACATAGCCATATTCGGTCGTTACTTGGTAGTTGACTCGACCGATTCTCTCTTTTATTTTTCCTGGAATCCATCTGTAGGAGTTCTTGTGGTATTTCTTGATCCAAACAGGATCATCGGGTTCGAATACACGTTCTTGTGCGCCGTGCTTTTTGTCGAACTGATTTTTCATAGAATTGTCGCGTGTCTGTTGTTGACAATTCGTGTGTGCTACAGAAGGTTTGATCAACGAGAAACGAGTTCTCAACTTTCTGTCAAGGGATGATTCAGATCCTGAACCCTCCTTGTCAGTTCTCGGGATGGGTCTCGATCGAATGAAATCCTCTGGCCAAGGTATATGCTTTCGTCTTTGTATGTCAACCTATCTCTATTTAGCTCGATACGATACTGTCTTCTATTGGTGAGGACGACGGTCTTCGTTCCGTTGATTCTAAGTCCAGACAGATTGGCTGATCCGGAAAGCTCGGCCAGCATGTTCTCTAACTCTCTTGCAAAAAATCGACCGGTAAAACCAGATAATTCAATCAAATTGGCTGATACTTTGGGGAAATATCGGCCTTATGTAGGGCTAATATGAGCCAGAAAATCAGACCTAAACGATCTATTCACGCCACGCTAGACCGGAGTGCCAACTAATTAGTGACCACCCCTGTACGGTAATTAGGCAACCATCCAGTGTAGAAGTACGGTAATTAGGCACCCTCTTGTACAAATTTTATGATGAGGGAAAAGAGATCTATGGCGTGGAAGTCCTTGAGCTATTATGCGGCTTCGGAGAGGATATTTTGCTCCTGAGAAAGTACCTTTTTGCGGAAGTCCAGACGGATATTTGGAACATTGGTACGGCTGCAATCGTTTCCTGAAGTCTCTGCGTATTGTGCTCCCAGCCACTTCTTTTTCTGCTGATCTGGGAAACCGGACTGGACGACGCTGTTTCGTGCGATTTCACACATGTCGACGCTTCGGAGCTTCCACAAATGACGAGCCGTCGTGTACTCTTCCAACAACGGGAAACACGAATGATGAAACAGGAGTGGATCGTCCGAGGTAAAGCTGATATTGAGTCCTGTTTCAAAGTAGTAGCGGAAGGGCTGCTCGCGAAGCTCCTTGAAGATGTAGTTGTTGGACAGAGGCGATGCAGCTACTCCGATTTGGGTCATGTAGTACAGATACTGTATGACCGGCTCCTGGAAAGTTTGGTTTCAGTCAAATTACTTTGTAAAAGCCAGACCTTGTAGAGATTGAGTCTTGTTGGCAGCGTGTCTTTTGTAGACAATTTTGAGCAGATTTGCCAGGTACTCTCCGCCGATTTTGTTTTTGTTTTTCAAGAAAATATCTCGCATGACGGGTTTCCCAAACGGAGCAAATTTGTCGTTGAATCCGGCGAAATTGTTGAAGGTGCTCGGATCAGCGTGGCAACCCAGTAGGTCTACTGAGAGATAGTCGGGTTCCAAACCTTCTTCTTTAAAAACTTCTTTCAGCGTTTTCGGAACGCCGTCGACTTCAGCCACGACACGGTCAGCATCTCTGTTTAGAGTGTCTTTGATGAACTGAACAAGTTCGGTGGCTGTCATGGATGCAGTGGCATGGAGATGATTGTCGACTTTGATGACACTGTCGAAATCCATTTGACGGGGGGCAGAAGAGATCGGTTGACTGAGGAAGGAAGCAGAAGTTAAGAAGAAAACACATGCAGAAAAGCCGCCGACAGAAGCCGGCTGGTTGACTATTATGTCAGTCAATGTCGTGAAATAATCTCTCTACTACTAAAGCGCCATGGTGTCTGTGGTGGACTCTGTGTTTGTTTGGTTGTCCGGGACCTCAAATTTTGATGTACAAGTTGAGCTACGCCCCCTTCGGGGCTAAGTGAATTAGTTTTGTTAGTTTAAAAAAAGATAACAGCTTGCTATCTGATCCCCCGCCAGATCAATCGGTGGATTTGGCTTTGCCTCCCACTAGCGCAGAAGGCTTTGAGCCTAAAATCGCGCGCAGCGCGCGCCAGAAACATTTTCAGGTTCCGGGAGCTATTCTATCTAAATTCAGCGTAAAAAGTAACCCCTTGAGCCTTATTTTCAAGTCGCTAAGTCGAAACCCTAACAAGCTAGGTAAAAAACCGAGTTTCAAAAATGTCCCGCGTCCGCGATTGTTCGCGATTTGCAGGCTCATTTTTGGGAATTTTTCTCTGAAATTTTGGATAAAGGTATAACTAAGTCTATCTCAGAGGGGGTATCTTTTAGAATTGTGATTTTCGACTCGGATCACACCTCTACGCTCTGCATTTTTGGATCGAAATTTTTTCATCGAAAAAGTTGGTGTATTGTTAAGGGTCGCCATTTCACCCACACAGCCCGGGTTCGATCCCGCCCTTCTGCAAACCTTTTTGCTAAATTGTGTTGAGTTGAGTTCTCTGAGGAAAGTGGATTTGACCTTTGTGCGCAATATTGTTCATTTTTTGTTGAGTTCTTATAATCCACTTTGTATTGTTCACTTTTTGTCCGGTCTCCTAAAAGAAAACACAGGGTAAAGACAAATCCCTTTTTGTCTAAAGAATCCACTTTTTCACAAATCCAGATTATGTTCCTGTGTTTCTGTTCCTCTAATCTTGCCCGTTTGTCCCCTGTTTCTAATTTCTCGACACTTTCTCTCTGTCCACCCCTGCATTCTGCAATGTGTTCTGCCGTTCTCCTGTTCTCCAGTTGTGATATCACCCCCGTTGGAGCTAAAGCTATAGTAGAAACCCCCTTGAACGCTTTCCCGTATTCCTAACCCGCACTTCTCTACTATCTGGAAACTATCCCCAGTCAAAAATAATCAAAGTCCACGCACTTGCAAATTGACTTGTCTAAACTTGTTATACTAACTCCTTTCCCCTTAATTGTGCGCACAAATTGCTCCATTTTGATTGCCAATTAAAGCTTCCGACAGACACACTAACACACACACAGAGACCTGGGAGCAATTTAAAGTGGATAAAGTCGCTGGGAAAAAAGTCTCAGGCGCTAGCTAGACAAGCTGGCGAGTCTGTCACAGATTTGTATGCCGCTATCCCATAATTTGCTATTAGTATTATGAAAAAGTTCTTGAATCGAACCGTTTGTGTACAAGGGGATAGAGACAGAAAATGACGAGAGAGGCAGAAAGATTTAGCTCTCTCTACTACTAAAGCGCAATAGTGTCTGTCGTGGACTCTGTGTGTTTGTTTGTCTCTTCGAGACCTCAAATTTTGGCGTATTGTTAAGAGTCGCCGCAGTTACCCAGACGACCCGGGTTCGACTCCTCTCCTCGCCCTTGGTTTGAGTCGGAAATCGAGTCAGGGTAACCGCTAGGGGATAACAAAGGACCGGTTGATCTATATAAGATCAGAGAAGGATCGTATGGCCAGAAAATAGGATAATTCGTATCGGTTTTTAGGAGGGGATGAGAACCCTGGGAAAGAATGAAAAAGGTCGATTGATTAGGGAAGGGATCTCAAGGGATCGGTTGACTGGGAAAGGGATCAGAAGAGATCGGTTTACTGGGGAAGGGAGTAGAAGTTAAGAAGAAAACACAAGTATAAAGCCGCCTACAGGCGGCGAAGCCGGCTGGTAAAGTAAAGACTATCATAAAAAACTGTGTATAAAAACCTGACTTACTTTTCGGTAAAATAACATGTAGGCGCTGGAATCACTTGCAGAAGATCCAAAACTGGCTTCAAAATCACTCGGTTTTGCTGGACATTCGCGTCATCAAACACATACCATGAATCGTTGTCCAAATTCCTAATATTGCTGTTTTTGTGAGTTCAAAGTGGACTTACTTTGTGATGTTGAAATAATGTCCTCCGCTATGAGATCCCGTGTGAACAATAATAGAGAACAGTTCCAAAACGTTTTCGCTTTGCTTCAGCAGACGGCCGACGTCGTGTTCATCTATACGACTTTCGAAGCCGGATGAATTTCCCTGTTTCTTGTCGTAGTTGTAGCGGCCTCAAAAAAGTTTTGTAAACATCATTTAGAGGTGCTTACTGTTCGTGATCGTTCGGACTTTCTTTCTGTTGGAAGAGTATGTATTGAAATTGAGAACGGTTGGGAAGCCTGTTGTTGATCTTTTGTCCTTCGTTCTTGCCGGCATCAAACTTGAAACACATCAACTGAATCGGTAGGACAGTCGGAACTTTGTTCAAAAGCAAGGCCTAAAAATGACTCGAGTGGAAACTGTTTTGATATCTTACCTTCTCAGCAAACTCAGTTTTCATGCAATTTTTGCACTGCCATCGGTCTTTTAACTTTTCTGGGGAAAAGTACGCATCCAAAGCATTTTCCTGAAAATAGTAATAATCATAGACGCTGACAGACACAGCAAGTCTAAGCTTATCTGGTTCAGTAAGCCCGGTCAGACAGAATGAATGCTGGCAAAACTTACGAGAGTTCGTTTTTCCGAGCTTGGCAAAGAGAGAGACAGTTCTTGGATCTCAGGATTTCAAACATCTCAGGATGTTTTGCAATGTTCCGCCAAATGGGGTTTTCGGATGTTTGTCGAAAAGTCGTGGATGGAGGTGAGAAGAACGCGGTGATATTCGTGTGCATCTTGTTGATTCCCAGATTGAATTTTCTTCCAGCCGATCGCCTGGAGGAACTCGCACGGATCGACGGCAGCCTCATCCTTTGTCTGAAGCCGCAAGAACAGATTTTGCAGTAATCCAATGGGCTCTGACTGCTCTTCTGTCCTGTAAGATGACGGCTTCCAACTGAACACATTTATTCGTAAGAAAAGGAAGTTTCTCGGTTACCTGAGGACTGCATTCCTGAATTCGGGCAGCATGTACAGCGTCTGTATAACCACGTTGGCACAGCACGTCGTTCCCTGAAATGCCGTTAAGGAACAGGTTCATTTGAGAGCCTACGTTGTTTTGTAGACCATTGTAGTCCTTTGTCTGTTCCTTCTTAGCCATCTGGTGAATGTTGTCAACGACGATGATCTGAGTTAACTGTTTTTTAAATAAATCGGTTGAATTTAGACATTTGACTGGTCCATCTGAATCGAAACCCCTCTTGCCAGTACATTTCAAAGTATTTTTTCATATTCCTGTAGTCGTAATCGTTGAACGTGCCTACAAGAAGATTCATTTAGATAAACTGATGGGAAATTACATGTCTTAGACATCGTATCGTATGTAGCCGGTATTTCGGAAGAGATCGTCGTTGAAGGGGTCGTCGTCTCCGCAAACGTTGTCACGAGAAACAGCCAGAAGGCGGCGGAGAACTTGTTCCTGAAAGAGACAGATTTGAGGGACAAACAGGTGTGTGAACCAAGAGGTCAAGAGGTAATGTGAGAATTCTAGAACAGAACTACCAAACATAATTTACAACCAATAAGCACAGGGGTAGTCCAGTTTCAAAAGAAAAAGAAGAGTTATCGCGAGAAACAAAGTAAACTACATGGATGTCTTCAAGCAAAATCTATCGGCTTTCTGAACAGAACTGTGAGCAAAAACAACACACGAAGTCTTTTTACTTTGTAGTTCTGCACTAAAGAATTGCTCGATGAAGAGATACAACACGACTTGGTGTAAACAACCAAGTGATTTCTAAACATCAGAACAAGGGACAGAGGGTTCCAGAAGGCAGAAAAACCCACATAACGCAAGTGGCGTCCGGTAGAACGATCCTCTTGGTTTGTAGCTCCTCACTGATGACGTTCGCTTGTATAGCTGGAAGTAATTGCAATTAGTTTGCTTTTTTTCAAAACATATATTTTCTGATTTTAATTATGCTTTTTGGTGAAGACTTTTGCTTTCAAGTCTTTGAGACAATTAGTGCCCAAAAGTTCGAAGAAGTTGCTTTTTATTTGCCTTCAGAGTTATTTAAAAGAGCAATTGTATAGCTTCTCCGCAAAGGCTATAAAAATCGTGTCATGACTTTACGGAGACCCACACGAAGTCTCCGTACGCTTCCCTTCCCGAATATTTAGTGCATAAATCTTGCCGACTCGTGCTTCTTGTTCGTTATTGTTAGTATCGATACTTTGATCCCTGTTTTCTCTAAGTTAGTATTGTGTTTACCCAAAGGCCTATGAAAAGGCCCTGCTATTTTTTAGCCGACTATGGCACAAAAAGCCACCTTCATCCGAAAATGGCCACCAGTTTGATAGTTCTGTCATGGATAGATTGTCGCCGCTGATAGTCGGGACTCTCCTACCGGAAAGTCTGCCGGTCCAAAATGTTTTCCAGATTGTTTTACCATTCAACTTCCATAATCTTTTGACAAAAGCTATCTCGTTTAAATTTCATTTTCTAGGCATCCATCCAGTCTAGAAATAGACTGGATGGATGGATGCCTAGAAGCCGTACTTCTAGATGTTTGAAAGTTTGAAGTCACCATTTGAGGTTCTCAACACACACAAAATATCTTTCGCCTCAACTTCAATTTCTGATCTGATAGTACTTCATCGCATTTTTGATGTACATAATCGATACCCTTTTTCGAACTCTGTAGGTTCAGACAACCGGGTATGGTAGTAATTCCAGTCGTCCCTTCTCTTCCTTTTTCCCGTTTTTTTCTCTGATCATGTCTTTCCTCTCCTCTTCCAGAGCACTCAGAAGCTGATTCTTGCTTCGGACAGATCTGCTTCAACTCTCCTTTGACAGTGACCTATCATATCCAGACTGTCGCCATCTCTCCCACATCTCAATCAACTGTGTGGCTCTTCTGACCGAAACTTGAGAATTAGAAAAAGATCTGTTTCTTTCTTTGTATGCCTCTACACTGCGTCTTGTTCAGAGTTTTATTGACTCCCAGTTCGTCTAGCGTTCCCAGTCGTAAGGGAACTCGGGCAGTCCGGTCTTGGCCAAGGCGGTCCTCATCAGCTGGTAGAGCTGCTGGTACGGAGGAGCATCGAAGTAGCTGACCTTGTCGATCAGGGCCAAGCAGTCGCGATACTCCTGCGGACAGGGCGGAGGGAAGAGCTCGTTCAGTCCGGGCATGTACCGACAGCGCTGCTTGTACTCGCCGACCTTGTTGATGTCCTGAACCTCGCGCCACGGAACGCGGCCGATCGTCAGCTCGACCTGCATGTAGACCCACGTCTCGCAGTCGTCCTTCCTGCAGAGATCCTGCTGCTTGTGACAGGCGATCGGGGCGTAGCGAACGGTTCCACGGAAGCCGGCAGCCTGTCTCGGCTTTCTGATCACTCCCTCCTCGTTCGTGAACTTGCGACACATGCCAAAGTCGAGGATGTACACCTGGAAAGTCGGAATTGGTAGAGGGCATGGGAACAGGGAAGATGGGGAAATAGAGACAGACAGAGGGAGACAGTAGGAGAGAGTAAAAGGACAGTACAGGACAGCAGAAGGCAACAGGAGACAGTATGGTAGTTTGCACACAGTATATGGGACATTACAGGACAGAAAGAAGCAGGAAATGGTGATGCCAGACTAGGAAGAGTCAGAGAAGAGTCAGAGAGTATGGGTCAGTAGGAGTCAAAAGAGGACAGTACGATTCAGTATTAAACCTTTGACGATCCCTAAGGGACAACGAATAGGAGACAGTCAGGGACAGTACTGTTCGGTCCGGTAGGAAAGGATAACGGTAGTGGCTAGTACGGAATCGGTAGTGGCGACTGGCAAATAGTATAAGACAGTCAAAACCAATAAGGGTCAGTCTGGGAGAGTATAAATCAGTTATGGATACTCTCTGGCTACTAGCGCAATGTATGGATACTCTGTGGCTAGTACTGCGAGACTTCGATCCAGTAGGATCAGGGAGGCATGGGAACAGGGAAGACGGGGAAATAGAGACAGACAGAGGAAGATGGTACATGTAGGAAAGAGTAAGGGACCGCAAAGGACAGTAAGAGTAGAAAATAGTCATGCGGGACTATTCGATCCAGTAGAAAAAGAAAACGGCAATGGCTATTTGGGAATCGGTAGTGATGACAGATAATATGAGACAGTCAAAACCAAATAGAGGACAGTCTGTGGGAGTAGAAATCAGTAAAGGACAGTAAGAGTTTTTGACAGTCTAGAACAGTATAAGACAGTAGGCATACAGTGAGGGCTGATAGAGTGTCTGGTACATTGGGGGACAGTAAAGGAGAGTCTAGAAGACCAGGTAATAGATAGAAACTGTTTCAGGACAGTATTGAACAAAGGAGACACCAATTAACAGTAGAGAGACGGTGGGAATCAGTTGGAGACAGTAGAGAACCACAATGAACCCATAGTGGCAATAAGGACCGGAAAGGATGAGTAGAGGACAGTGAGGGACAGAATTGGATGAGTAAGGGACACTAGACTTGAATAGGGAAGAGTATAGATCAGTAGGGAACAGTAGAGAAGAGTCAGAGAGTTTAGATCAGTAGGATTCAATAGAGGACAGTACGGTACAGTAACAAATCTTTGGTGACATGACAGAACGAACAGGAGACAGTAGAGTGGAGTGAGGTACGGTAGAGGAACAGTGATATGGAGACAGGAAGACAGAGACCACTAACCTTACGAAGCTCGTGGAGCTCAGCCCTTCCGATGGTATAGTTGCCCGGCTGAAAAGAACATTTTGTTCATAAAAAACTTGTAAAACTACCTTTACGTCTCTGTGCAAATATCCGATTCCGTGAAGATCCTCGAGAGCCTCGAGAGCCTGGATTCCGACGGAGATGGCACAGGCGAGGCTGAGATTCTGCTGCGGACGTTCCTTCCTCAGATCCTGGAGCGACTTGCCGACGAGCGTCATGACGACATAGTTGAAGTTGCCGAAGCGGCCCTTGTCCTCGATGTGGCAGAAGTGGCGACTTCCTCTCTTGTTCAGCTCGCCGAGGACGAAGACTTCCATACGGAGCACCTGCATCTGCTCGTTGATTCCCTCGACCTTCAGAGCGTACTGGCCAGTAGGATCGCGGACCTTGTAGACGGCTCCGAAACCGCCCTCTCCCAGCTTCTTCTCGATCATCCATCTGTCGACTACCACTCCAACGTCCAGTTGTACGATCGCGTTGGCCATCTCTCTCTGGAAGTTTAAAAGTTGTTCACTGTCACTGTTTCCCTTTTGGTAGAACTACTGTAGACTAACCTTCTAGAAGAACCTTCTGGCGAAGCCGTCGTTTGGGAACTATAATTTTTTGAGTTTTGTTTTTGCCAAAGTTTTCTTTTTTGAAAGTTGTTTCGAGTTTTAATAACAACTTTTTGTTCAAAGTTTGAAGTTTCTTTTCAGAAGAGCAAATTGAATTGTTTTTACGCAATTAGGGGAAAAGTTTTTTGGCTTTGTTCCAGGACAATTTTGGGCAATTCAACTCCCAAGATGTCGCTGTTTTGGTACGCTTTCGCTGTCTCTCTGTATTTGTTCTCCATGGTTTTTTTTACTCTAATATATTTTCCAGCATCTCTACACTGTTCGTCTTAATTCTCGACGTACAGTCCTTTTGCCAATTTTCTGGACCTTTGAAGACTTTGAAGCAGATTGAAAACTGTCGGACCGTCAATGGAGATTTGATCATTGGACAGAAGACCGATACAAGCTGGTCAGGACGTAGAAGAATTAAGGAAATCAGCGACTGCTTGAGGATTGAGAACAGCCGACTGGAGAATCTGGCCTTTCTGGATCTGGACGCGAGACTCTTCAAGAAAGAGTACAACTGTTCCGATAGCCGACTACCGATGGTCATCGTGAGCAACAACACGTTTTTGAAGGAGGAGACGAAACTTGAAGAAATGGTACGAGATCTGTCGCCTGGAAAGGTGCTGATTAGGATGGGAAATGGTGAGTGACAGTAACAGTAGCAATAAGAGTAAGAGAAGGAATAACAGTACCTCCCGTTGACAGAAGAACCGACAGAACCCCCCGTTGAAGAGGACAGTTAGATGGCTTGGCGTGTTGCCATAGTTTCTCACGAAGAAACTCATTTTAGAGTTTTGCGATGCTCTGCAAACTTGTTGTTTTTTGTCTGTTATACAACTTTGCAGAACAAAGAAAAAGAGAATGTTAGACCTATCGAAGCATAACAAACACTTTTAACACACGGGGGAATCGAACCCTGACCATGTGTTTCACAGTCGACGCTCTTATCCACGGACCGGTCGGTCCGGTCCGGTCCAAAAATTCACCAAATTAAAAAAAAAATAAGCCGTCGCCGTGCTTATTGTTAGGTGGCTAAATTCTTTACATGAGCGGTGATTTTGGTGAATTTTCGGACCGGACCGAACATGTCTGGTTTTAACAGAACCAAAAGATTGTAGACATGTTCTGATGGAGAGAATGAACTACATCGAAAACAGTAGTTAAACAAGAGATAGAGACAGAGAGACTACTGAACCGCAACAGTTCATCCCCCTTTTCCAGACTCCTATACTACTCCTCTTCCTCCTGGTCATTCCCCTCATCGTCTTCATCATCTCTTGGCGGCGGACAGACGCCCATCCGGAAGCCATGTTCCCCAACGCTTCCATAGCCTACGAGCAGATCTATCCTCGCCACTTTATCGACAACTTAGTCCGTTTGAATGCGGCCCGTCGCCATCACGAGTTTGGCAATCCCGATGACCCGTCGGCCACGAAACATTGGACTCTGGAAGAGATGCTAAAAGACGGGGAAGGCTATGAGCAGCGGATCACGAATAGTCGAAAGGCCGGCGGGATGGTCATGGGACCGAATGTCTACGACGACTACTACACCGTCGACCACAACGACCACTTCCACTACGACCTGCGAAGGGATGAGGCTCAACAGGAACAGGAGGAAGGGATCGCTTGAGGAATAGCAGTCAACAATAAAGTTTTTTTTTGACAACAGATTCTTTATTGCTGGAATTGGGGCTAGTGAGATATGACAGTAGAAGTGCACCTTATTCTCTGCTTTTTACCTATTTTCAATGTCAAATTAACCATCACCTGTTCAGAGTTGTTCCTTGGCGTACCTTGTGAAAAAATTATTCGTTTCCACATTGGCATGTTAGTTCGACAATTTAGTGGATCTAAATGAACATGGGTGCACTTTTATTCCACTTTTTGCGTGAATCTGCTGAAAGCAAAGATTTCTACTCCAAAAAACACTGCTTTGGCTTGAACTTTGGAGAACCTGTTAATTTTTTGGGGCTCCGTAGCAGTCTAATCTCAAAATTTAAAGAGGAACGAGATATTCCTTGTATCCTTAACTGCGAGATTTCTGAGCAAGAATTGATATCTATCGAAATCTACCAGACCAGTTCTATGCTTTATTTCAAAGAAGCTCTTAGATGCAAACTCCTTCTCCTAGGACCATTTTCAGTTTCTGCTATTTCATTAGACTAGAATATTCTCATTACCCTACATGTGGTGGCACCAGCATCGCACTGCGTAGTGGGTAGAAACAACGTCGAGGAACAGGCAGGCAGGGTTGGGCGTTTTTACGCCTAGAAATAATTTTGGACGTAAAGACGCACCCCCCGTTTCTAATTGGGCGTAAAGACGCCCCCCCCCCCCCTCCCCTCCCATGTAATTTAGAGGCATTTGTTTAAAATGATTTTCTTTCTTCATTTTCCTACAATCGGTGCAAACGTTCCTTTAAATGTAAACAATGAAATTTAAACAAGATAGCTTTTGTCAAAAGATTATGGAATGGTAAAACAATCTGGAAAACATTTTGAACCGGCTGACTTTCCGGTAGGAGACTAGATTTGGGCACTAATTGTCTCAAAGACTTGAAAGCAAAAGTCTTCACCAAAAAGCATAATTAAAATCAGAAAATATATGTTTTGAAAAAAAGCAAACTAATTGCAATTACTTCCAGCTATACAAGCGAACGTCATCAGTGAGGAGCTACAAACCAAGAGGATCGTTCTACCGGACGCCACTTGCGTTATGTGGGTTTTTCTGCCTTCTGGAACCCTCTGTCCCTTGTTCTGATGTTTAGAAATCACTTGGTTGTTTACACCAAGTCGTGTTGTATCTCTTCATCGAGCAATTCTTTAGTGCAGAACTACAAAGTAAAAAGACTTCGTGTGTTGTTTTTGCTCACAGTTCTGTTCAGAAAGCCGATAGATTTTGCTTGAAGACATCCATGTAGTTTACTTTGTTTCTCGCGATAACTCTTCTTTTTCTTTTGAAACTGGACTACCCCTGTGCTTATTGGTTGTAAATTATGTTTGGTAGTTCTGTTCTAGAATTCTCACATTACCTCTTGACCTCTTGGTTCACACACCTGTTTGTCCCTCAAATCTGTCTCTTTCAGGAACAAGTTCTCCGCCGCCTTCTGGCTGTTTCTCGTGACAACGTTTGCGGAGACGACGACCCCTTCAACGACGATCTCTTCCGAAATACCGGCTACATACGATACGATGTCTAAGACATGTAATTTCCCATCAGTTTATCTAAATGAATCTTCTTGTAGGCACGTTCAACGATTACGACTACAGGAATATAAAAAAACTGCCTGTTCAGTGTGACCAAAACGGGGCAGGGTTGGTCGCACTCATCGTACCGAAGAACAGCGGCACTCTGGACCTGAGCGACTTTTCAATAAAAGAATACAAAAGATTCTTTCCCGACGTCAAACCAGTTAACTTGATGGGAAGCTTGACGGTTACCAATACGCGGAATTTGACTCAAATCAACTTGCCCGCAATTTTCCGTGATGATGCAGCAACCAGTTAGTTTATTATCCGTATGAAATACAATATAATGCTTTTCAGAGTTGGTGATATTGAGAAATCCGGATCTTGAAATCATCGTCGATGTCCTGCTGACTACCGGCCCATCTACTATACTTCCAAAGGTGATGAAGGTCATCGTTGCTGGCAACCCCCGACTGGATAAACAGCCTGGACCTTATGAGAAGACTCACTGCCCATTTGGATCCCAAAAATGTCTACATCCAGGAACCTGGAGGTTTGTTTGTTTTCCTTTTAAATAACTAGGCAATAATTATTGTACATCTTCTAATGCAACAGCACCCGATTACAATTTTCGGTACTTTTTTCTATTGATCACCTAATGGCGAATAGAGATGCCCGCAAATGTCAACGTCAACCCGAATATTTTTTTGCATAATTTCAAAAAGGGGTCGAGCCTTTTGTAGGATGAAAGTGTTCTCCCAATTTTTTTGCTCTTGCATCTCATGAAGGTGGTGCACTTTTGTGGGCATAAATGTTCACCCCCATTTTCAATGAGCATAAAACTCGCTTTTGGTATTCTCACCCCATTTTCCAGCGGGTGTAATGCTCTCTATGGACTGTTCAACCAGAAGCCGGATTACCGTAAGATTTTAGCTCTTCCCTTCGAGACCCACTTAGCACACAAACATTGAATACTCAGCCAACAAATTGCAAAGTTCGCTGCGTATCCTTCGAATTTGTTGGCTGAGTATCCAATGTTTGCATGCTAAATGGGTCTCGAAGGGAAGAACTAAAATATGACGGTAATCCCTTTTCTTTTTGAACAGACCATATCAGGGACAAAACTCTCTCTCTGTTTCTCTGTAAAGAAAATATCCTAGTTGTCCAGAAAAGAGATTCCTCTTCAAATTAATCAGTTGTTAGTTTCAAAGAACTGCCTACTGTATGAACTGAAGCAAATGCAAACTGTCCATTTTGAGAATGAAGAAACGCTTTTTGGGTTATGAGATGTTCAGATTACTTGTAGCTTTCTCTCTTCTACAAGATTGTTAAACATGAAAACTCTTGAAAATCTAACACTCTAAAACCAAAAAACGAATGAGTGACCTCATTTTGGCTAGACGATGGAAAAACGCGCTGGGTATCAGCGCAGAGAATTAGGTAACCGTAAAACAATAATTAGTATGCTCTTATATACTCTAAAAACGACTAGCTCCTTTTTCTGAACGATTTGGGTTCAAAAACCGAAGTGGTCTTTTTTGCCCCCCCCCCCCCCACAGCGTAACTTTATGCCCGAATTTCTTATAACAAAGTTGGATTTTTGCAACAAAGAAGGAAAATTATGCCTTTCTACAGCCCAACTGAGATGCACAGCGAGAGTGATAACCCTTTTTTAAGACACAAGGTTGGCAACGCCCTTCCAGGGCTAAAGTAGAAATTCATGATTTCGCTCTGTCACGGAGCCCTAGTCGTGGTTTCTTTTTTCATTCCTCCTTTGTTACTCTCCTCCAGGCACTCTCCCTGCCCCTCCAAAGAAACTACCGAAATTGTATTTATAAACCCATCTCCTCCTTAGCCTACAGGGTGGGCCAAAATTATAGCAACCGCGGGCTTACTACTCAAACTCAAACTTTTAGGTGTTTTTGTTCTTCTAGATGTCCTGTGTGTAATTTCGGCAGATTATTTAACTTGTTTTCTACCGAAAACCATCTCTAACTTATGTATTTTTTGAATTGTCAAGCTATCAATCGATTTTCAGTTCACTGTCTAGTTGCGATAAACTGGTCTCTCGGCGCCCGACATCTAAAGTCGTCTAGTGCTCACCAAAAGTGATATATATATATCACAACTAGATAACATTTTAGTTTTAGAGAGTTTTCGCCAAAAAAGCCTGAACATAACTGGATTTTTTTTCCACTGGGCGCCGGAGTGAATACTGATCCGAACTGTTTCGAGGTCTGGCTCGCCACCAAAACTGATTCAAATAAAGTCTAACGTTGATAATGGGTTGAAATCAATCAAAGAATATTTGTTATATGTTCAATTTACATCTGTGCCTTTTTCCCGCCTTCCACGAACACTTTTCTGAGTTGCTATAATTTTGGCCCACCCTGTAATTTCAAAATGTAGGACATAAACGGGGGGGGGGGGGGGGGGGGTCGCCCGGCCCTAGCTTTAATGAGGGTCAGTCCCCCTTCTCCCCTTGTCACTCTGCTCCAGTCACTCATACTCTCCAAAGAAACTACCAAAGTAACAAGAACACTTTGCGCACTTGCTTTTCCTGTCGCGACTTGTTAAAAACTAATTGACGCACAAAGCTCCCCTCCTTATCCTCAATTAGAGCCTCAGACACACAAACACACACACAGAGACACGAGAGCAATTTAAAGTGGATAGGCTATCACTAGAAGCAGACTGATGTTATGTTTACCTGGTCGATTGTTTCCAGTGTATTTCCGCAGAAGGCATACTTTATGCCCGCTTCTGTGACTTTATGCTGTGACTATGGCATATAGCAAAGCGTCCTCCTCTGTAGCTTTTGGGTGCGGGGGGACAAAAGAGCACCGATCATAAATAATCACCCCCATTTTCCAGCGGATGTAATACTCCCTATCAAGTACAAAACTCGCGCCAGGTCTTTCTGTCTTTCCTTTTCACTGAAAAAAAAATATCCTAGTTGTCCAGAAAAGAGATCCCTCTTCAAATTTACAATAGTTCGTAAAATGAAAAGAGACTTTCAGAGTGCTACTTCAACAATGAAGCGATCCCCCTGCTCGGAGACAAAAGCTCATACGAAATCAAGGACCCGAGTGATCTGGACGGCTGTGACTACGTTCTGGGAAAGCTGAAATTTGAGAGCACATATAAGGCCACCTCGCTGCCCAAAGTGTTTCAGACGACGAGAATCGAAGGTTGTGTGAGCATCCAAGGAGCTCAAAATTTGAAGGACATTCGCTGGCTGGAACATGTGAAGATCAATATCACTGATAAGTATGACTGTAAAAAGCAGAAAATTGGTGAGTTTTTCCACACAAATATAAAAAACTACTTTTGTTTTTTAGATGTTCAGCTTTGTTTGGATGGAGATGTCGTGACCCACCTCAAAAGTATTCACAATCCGATTCATGTGCAACATGCCTGTTTAAAGAAGTGCAGTGGTGACGGTAAAGGCCTGAAATACGACTTCCTGCACCCAAACGAGGCAAAGTGTGAATTTATTACGGGAAATGTCGTCATTGAGAACGTAACTTGTGAGTTTTTCTATTTTTCAAAGAGGGGATGGGGAAAAAGTTTAGAGACGGGAAAACAGAGGGACATAAGAATCAGGGCTGGGCGAATAGTTCTCATTCGCATTCGCCTTGCTCAGTGCGAATTTCCGAATACTAGTGCGGTTTTTTTAGATGTTTCTTCCAACTCGCGTTTGTGAATTAGCAGTGTTTTTTTAATTCGCATTCGCGAATATTCGCACTTTAAAAAAAAAAAATCCGCATTCGCATTTGCATCAGTTCCGGCTATGCGAATACATTCCCAGTTCGCATTCGCACCTGATTTTACTATTCGCTCAGCCCTGATAGGGACAGAGGGACAGAAGGACCCATGTAAATCAATAATTTTCAGGGACCAAACGTAGTCTTCCGTTGAAAATCAGTGAGATCACCGGGATGCTGAACATCATGAACAACGAGCTGAAGGATCTGTCCTTTCTTCAACACTTGAAAAATGTGACTTGTGACGCTCCGGGTATGTTCGAATAGCAGTTCTTCGCAATCTAATCATTCAGAAACTTCCTGTGTCACCATTCAGTTCAACAATTTCACAAAAGCCTGGAAGTTCCCGCCAAATCTCAAAATCACGAACAAGAACCCTGCCGGAAAAAAGTTGAGTGTCATCTTGAATGATGGATACAATTTGACGGATGTGGAAAAGAAGTATCTCAGCGACCACCATCAACCGCTGGATATTTTCATTCGCGGTGAGATTCTCGAGATTCTGCGCACGACTATAACCACGACGACGACTACTACATCGTCGACCACAACGACCATTTTCAATACGACCACAACGGAAAACACCACCTCGAGTACGTCAACTCTTCCCACGACCACAACGGAGACGACGACGAATGTGCCGACAACGACGGTAGATCTGAAAGAAAAAACTGCTCTGGACGCTCACAACAAGGAGCAGGATGAAATTATTCGGAGGAAGGTTGAAGAAGAGGAAGCGACCTGGGCCGAGTACCAGATTTGCTTGGTTGTCGTTGCAGTGATTATCGGCATCTTTTACATCGGATTGCTCATCTTTTTCTGTCGCTCGAGGTCCTGGATCGACATCGAGTTTGAGAAGCCCGAATTTGAGCTATACGTGCCAGAGGACCGCTTCGAGACTGATACCCGCGAACGCGTCCGCCAGAAGTTATACGAGTATCTGGAGAGAGAACGCGTCAAGGAAAAAGCTGCCGATGATCCTGAAAAGTTGGCCGCTTTGGAAGCTGCCGAAAACGTCGGAGTGCCAAAAGAAGTTTTAGAGGCTGCCAAGTCGGTCAGCTCCAAGTCGTCGTCGTCGTCGCCAAGTACATCGGAGGTGGCAACGGAATCGGAGACGTCTCTGGCTGAGGGCGAAGCTCACAAGCCACAGGACCACATAACATACCCGCTTTCCAAAGAAGTCTGCGATATTCTGGAGCATCTCGATGATACATTTTCCTTCTGGGACTCGAAGACGTTCCTGTTCGAGATGATCCGCCAGCAGTACGAGGAACAAAGAGAGTTGATCATCAACAGGGAGTTTGATTTTGAGGTGAGTTCAAGTTATGCTTAGGTATCTTGTCTGTCCCTCTGTCCCTCTGCCATCCTCTTACTAAATATCCATTTACAGCGTTTCTGCGAAGGAGTGACTGAGAGTAATCGCGAGTTCAAGGACCCCAAGCGCTACTACCCGAACTTGTTGAACAACCACATACTCTATCGGTACATTCCGGAAAATTCCTGTGTGGAGAATAAGGAAAATCTGGAAAAGTTTGATCCCGAGACCCACATTCGCCACTTCTTCTCGTCAGTCAAGAACTACACGTACAGCTACGAGTACATCATGGAGCTGCTGGAATGGTGCTGGGAGTATCGCGAACGGTACAGTGATACTTGCTTCCACAAGGAGATCCGCGGTCCCTGCAACGTCACCGGCGATGTACATGGCAGTATTCGGGATCTGCAAGCCTTCCTCTCGATGGATATCACCGGCGAGGCTACCAAGGTCGGCGTGCATCCGATGCTCTACTACCAGTGGCTCTTCTGTGGCGACATGATGGATCGCAGTAATCGCGGACTTGACTCCCTACTCTTCATGCTAGTGGCCGGCGTCTATCTGCCCAACTTTCACATTCTGCGAGGCAATCACGACCTGCTGGGAGGGGACGGCTGCAAGCAGTGGCTCGAGTCCAACATTGAGAACAAGGCTGCGCATGCGCTGGCGGTGATTGAGGCCAAACAAAATGGGAAAATGATAGCGCCCTACGAGGAGTTTTGGTCGATTGTGGACGAATGGAGCAAGTGGAAGGCTACGACGGTTCGAGACGATGAGGGCTACGCCGGATTCATGAAGAAGTACCACGAGGAGATTGACGATCTGAAAAATTCTGAGAGTCTGCTCTTTGAACTGCTCAATCACTTCCCCTACAACGGAGAATACATTAATATCCACTTCAAGCTGAGAAAGGTCGTGGCCCACATTCCGCTGACGGCTACTATCAACAACAGAGTATCTCTTTCGTTTCTTTGTAGAGGGACAGAGAGGGAACCAAATAAAAAATTCTCAATTTCAGATTTTCTGTGCCCATGGAGGATTTGGTTGGCCGGTGTACAACATGGAGTTTCTGAAGAAGGTCCATATGCCGTTTGACATGAACACGTGGAACATCGACTACCTCAAAAGCGGCCAGAAATTCTTGGAAAAGTGCAAGGTAAAAAGCAATATGTGGGAGCATGTGGCCAATGCTGTCCTCTGGTCCGATCCGCACGTCGTGGCCTGTGACTCTAGCACAAGAAATTGCGGTCACCTTCTGGACAACGAGTGCATCATTGGATTTTTGAAGAAGGAAAATTTTGACATGATCATCAGGGGCCATCAGGTTAGTTCATGTTCTATTGACTCTCGTTTACTAACTGTCTTATCAAGCCTAGAATCCCTTCCTAGCCTCTCTGAACATTTAGTTAACTGCTTTGTACCTTTGAGTTCTAATTAGGGTTCTACTGCACCTTTGCTAGGCCGAATCGTACCAAAGATGCTTCCAAAGAACCTTATTCGGACCAAGTAGTATACGGGTTTACAAGACCCAGTATCGCAGACCCCCATTTCTCTTTTCCTAGCGTCTTTCGGAAGCAGTAAACATAACAAGGAATGATAGAAATACACTCCGATGCAAAAGTTTGACAACACATGATTTTTCAAGCAAACTATACGAACGATTGATTTCCAAGGTTAGGGTTTATGACCAATCGATTCAGCATGGTCAAAAACCCCCAGAAAACAATTTTCAGCAAAAATTTTTTTATTAATGCGCTTTGACGAAAATTTCAAAATCAGGCGCGGCAAAAGTTTGGCAACAACCAGTTTTTATTCTAGAAAACCAAAATATTTCCGTCCCAATGTGTCAAATAATGTACCAGAAATCATTAAAAGACTCTCTCAACAAGTCTGCACAGTCCCCACATCAATAACGATTCAATTCGAATCCTTTCAAAAACGGCATTTTGTACTGGGAATCGGGTCAGGTGAAGAAGAAGGTCAGGTGAAGAAAGGTCAGGCGGGTCAGGTGAAGAAGAACCCTAATTAGTTCCTTTAACCTGCTTTCCAGTTGGTTAGCAAGATCTTTGAACAGTCAATCTTTGACAAGATTCTCTGGAAGTTTTTTCATTGTATTGCATGAACATTAAAATATTCAGTCCTTAAGTTTATGTAACTTCCTGTGACTCTCTATACTATGTAGTCGTAAACCAACTGTATTCGTCTAGACTCTCCCATCCAAACTACTTTTAAAAATTCTCATTTTTCAGAACCGCGGCTACCAGCTCGCTTGTGGCAATCGTTGCGTGACCGTCTACTGCTCGAAGCACACCGACAAATTCCTCGACGAGATGGAAAGCGAGAACGAAAAGAAGGAGGCCGATCTGATGCGTTATATCAATCCAGCAATATCCAGCGCCGTTCGCATCAATCGGGACGGCAGCCTGCAGCACATCTTGATTGGCACTCGGTTCGAGAAGATCTGCTACATCGGAGACGGCTTCGAGAATCTGCGCAACCAGTGTAAAGCCAAGAAGGGCTTCAAGCAGTACCGCAATCAAGAAAAGAACAAGATGCGTCCGCGTCTCCACTTCGATGACATGGACAGCGGTCCGCTCACCGAAAAAGTAGACTGGCCGAAGGAGACTGAGTCGGAAAAGAAGAAGGCGAAAGAGATGGATGATGCGGATTAGATCTATTCTACCATCTAATGTCTCAGATGTCTCTTGTTTCTCCAATAAACTTGAGTGGCTTGTTCTTTTGAATATGTTGGGGGAAGGGTTAGAACTCGTTTCTCTCTTTAAAACGTTTAACTTTCTACTTTGTTGCAATTTGCAGCTTCTGACAAAGAGACAGAGTGATTTGTTTGGTAGACAATCATGCTTGTGATCACAATTGAGAAACAAGTAAAGTTTGGGTAGACGAGGAACTCGGTAGTCAAGTGGTCAAGGGGTAAGAAAGTGAGCGGAACAGAAAAGAACTATCAAAGCACTTTTGGTCCTCACGCACGGTCGGCTCAACAAACGGGAAATCACAAAAGATTTTCGTTATTGACTGTATTCTCTTCCTTCATCGAAGCGTATATGAGCGGCGGAATTTTAAATCGACTCCGCTCGAGTCGAGTCGAGCCGACTCGCGGGCCATGTCGAGTCGAGTTATCCAAGTATACTGTTATTGTTACTATCACTATATCTTGTCTCTGATTCTCAGTTTATCAGTCAGCCTCTATCTAACAAAATGTGCGAATACTCAGTTTATTACAGATTCTTAGGATAAGGACTGCATCCAAACTTACCACTAGGCAAACTAACAAGTGTTGCGTTGGAACAACACTTCCCTCCAGTAGAGCATGCCTCAAATCTGCACATGCTGCACTGTATCGGGCCGACATCCGATTCAGTGCAAGGACAGCCATAGCTTTCTGATAAATACGTCCTTGTCCGATTCTGGATTCCACAGCCTTCACAGGTCACACAGCAGTATCAGCTGTCGTATCAAGTGCAATGGACTGCTCTTCAAAGTCTCCGACATCATTCGCTGCCTTGCCGACCGCTGCTGTCCGACTTCACGAACTCGCAAGAACATTCGAAATATGGACGAAGCTGAAGAAGAGATTCCTCTCATCACTGTTCAGTCTACAGGCACTTCGAGAGCTTATAACTCGGTTATTTTTGAGAATATATCCCATAAAGTATAGTGATTAAGAATCAGCGAGTTTTTCTCTACAAGTTTTTCTCCACTTTTCTCCCGACTCTAAAATACCAACTTCTATGCTAACGCTCATTTCTCGTATCATCGTCTTTCGGCAGCCTCTGGAGAGTTCAGTAGATTACTGTCCCGTGTCTGTACTTTTGTCCAGTTTTCTCACCATTTTATGATCAGAATCACATTCTTTGACGCTATTTGAGCCGGTAGTTGCTTCCAACCATCATGTTCCTATAACTCTGTCTCCGCCTTTTCTTCGCTCATTTTCCAGTAAATGAAGCTTCAAAAACAGATTTACAACATGTAAAAGAGAATGAATCATGACGAATTGAGATAAATAGACCGTCCTCAATATTTCGGAACGTGTTCCAGCTTTTCGAAGTCCATCTCTTCGAAGACGATATCCTGGGCGACTTCTTCCTCTTCGGGCTTCTTTTTCGGCGGAACGGGAGCCTGTACTTCTTCCTCTTCCATTTCTTCTTCCTCCGCCACCGGCTTGACTTCTTCTATTGGAGGAGGACGTAATTTCTGCAATTTTATGCGTTTTTAAGCTTAAAAACAAAAAACTTACAGCCATTTTCTCCTCATATTCCTCCTGAGCCTTTTGGTAGCGCATTTTGAGCGTCTCGACATTGCCCAAATAGAACTGATGGACAAAGTGGCAGAGCTCGACAGTATCGTGGATTTCAACTGGATCTCCGGCTGCCCGTTCGTTGGCTTTACGTGTGGACGGATAGGATTCATTCGGGACGAGGATCAGACGAGGCGGACGCTTGCAGAGCTGAAAATGGGGAATAATTTATCATTTTCAACTTTTCGCAACTGAAATGTCAACGTAAATTTGGGAAAGATTACATGATTTTGTAAATGGACGAGAGACCAAGAGACAACAAAAACTCACAATTTCAATGGCAGGCTGCAGCTCCAGACAGTTCTGGAAGAGCTTTGCACGGCCCAGAACGTAGAGACCGAGTCGGGCACGAGACAAGGCCACAATCAGACGTCGGACATCCCTAAATTACTCACTTTTAGTCACTTTTTAACGCCAAAAAGTACCTAATATGTCCGATATGCTTCGTCCTGACGAGACTGAGAATAATGTAGTCGTTCTGCTGTCCCTGGTATTTGTCGACGGTCGAGATCTTGGCCGGCGCACCGATTAGGGGGTTATTGGCACAGCGCGATTCAATGACGTCGCGAAGAAGCTGCGCCTGTCCGTTGTAGGTCGTAATGATGGAAATCTTTTCGGCTGGATAGCCGAGAATTCGCATGTAGGTGAAGAGAGCCACGGCATATTCGGCCTCACCGAGATTCTGAAAAAATGGGAGTTTATGTGATCAAATGCTGTTTAACCTATTTCCAGGCTGTTTTCTCAGCCAATTTTTTAGCCGAAAAAAAAATAATCAAAAACAATTCAGTTCAATCTAGACTAGCTAAAAAAAACGATTGGCAGAAGTTGGGGCGCTGAATTCTTTGGCCGAGGAGCGCTGAAAACCAGGTCGCGCCCGTAATTCCTCGTCACTCGTAGAATAGGTGGTTATATAAGCAAATTCGCTTTTAAAGGAATCGCCGGGATTTCCCGGTGTATTTCGGTTAATGGTATTAGTCGGTTATATATGACGTGGGTTATGTACAATATTTTTGTCTTTTTTAAGTTTCTGACCCCGTCTTTGTGGTTAACTGAACTAATTTTACAGCTCTCCACAATCTGTGAAAGAAATTTACTTGTTTTCTTTTTTTTACACAAAGACTCTGCACCTCGATGTACTGGATGTTTCTCAATTGTTTCTGACGTCCAAACAACGGTTTACTGGTTATTTCAGCACCAAAAGATAAGCTAAAAAAGACAGAACCGCCAGTTTTTATAACTGTAACGAGTTTCTTTTTTTAACCCCATACCTGATAGAAATATTGACTGGGTTCCGATTCTCCGACTCCATTGAAATCGGGGACGTCTACAAGCTGGAAGCTGAATCCAAAACCGGCATTGGCATTCTGGAAGCGGGGCAGATTCTCAATGTGGGGAAGGTTTCCCAGTGTGCGATATCTCCAGCTGTACAGGGAGGCAATACTAAAGTTTCTTTAGGTTAAAAATACGGAAAATAAGCGTACTCTGCTCTGGCACGACCCTGTGCGTCAAGCATCGTGTGCGGCACGCCGAGACGAACAAATCGGGCAAAGAGAGACTGTTCCATGTTGGAATACTTCTGGAAGGCGCGGTTCTGGACAATTGGAGGCAGCTGGTTGTGGTCTCCGATCATAATCCAGCGCTTCAGCCGCGAACGACCGTCTTTTGGATTCTGAAAAAAGCATAGTTGAGTAAGACTAGTTTCTGGGAAGATTGCTAGCATATTCTCACTGATTTTTTCTGCTTTAGATTCAGCAACTTTTCACACGTCCCAAATCCCAAATTTTTGTCATCTGAAGGTTTCATGCGATTCAAAGTAGTTTTCCCTTTTAGTGCTTTTACTTTTACAGGATTTTGGGAGCACCGAAAGTGAAGATCGGAACTGGTTTAACAAAACTTTGAGCAATCATTTTTCAAACCGGGAATATTGTAAACTTTCAGCTTCTTTTCAGATTTTTCTTTCAAGTTTAGCACTAAAAAATTCGATGAAGTACCTGTAGGAGAAGAGGAATGAATGTCTCGACTTCCAGAATCTGGGCGGCTTCTTCCATCAGGATGTTATCGTACCGGAATCCGAGGTCGACGAGTTCTTTTCGTCTAAGAGCCGCATGTGTACATGTCATCGCGATAATTTTGGCCTCTTTAACCTGGAATTTTTTGTTTTTTTCGAGTTTTCTCAAAATTAATAAAAATACGAACCAGAAGATATTCCGTTCTGTCGCGTCCATTTCTCAGCAGCTCAAAGGCTCGGAATTCTTCCAGCTGCTCGAAAATGGCCTTGATATGACGCCAGCCGGACTGAGCGGCCTCTTCGTCGTGCTCCTTTTCTCCATTGAACATTTCCGGCAGATCGGCAAAATAGTCGCGGAAGGGGTAAATTTCGGCCAAATTAGAGTTTGACGCTTTGCACTTCTCCAGGAATTCGTCCCAGGCAAATTGAACCTAGTTTTATCATTGAAATGGTTAAAAAAGAAATTACGGTAAAGCGGAAGAAAGAGCCGGCATTGTCGCAACTGTAACTGACATCTCCTTCGACTTTCATGGCCTTCTGGAGCTTTTCGACTTCCTGCAGGAGACGGAGACGTTCACGGAGAACGTGGTTAACTCGACCGTAGCGAGAGAAATCTTTCTCCGTCTCGAGACTCTCCTCTCCGTGACCTGAAATTATTTTGTAGGTATGTTCAAAACGAGATATTTCGAATGCAAGAAACGAAGTGGAAGGAACTGGATACAGCTACAGTAACCCGCAACAGCATCTTATGGTTTTCTACAAAGAGATTAAAAAAAAAGTCGACTACGGCTTTTTCGAACTTTAACGATCTGAAAACTGACCCATTCTCAGAAGATGTCTCTCGTCGACATCCAGGGCAATAATCTTCTCAAAGAGCTGGTTCAGAGCCTGATTACTGTGAGTCACGACGAGCGTCCTCTGATTCGGCCAATTGTGGTAAATGTTCGAGATTATTTGGACGGCGACGTCAGTTTTACCCGTACCGGGCGGTCCGACGATCATGGACAACCCGGGCTGCATTCCAGCCTAAAACGTATGCGTTCTTAGCTTAAAATTAAAGAAAACAGTACCTTAATCGCCTCAACCTGGCTCGGAGTGAAAAAAACTTGATTTTTGTTCAGTTCCATCGGGTACGGGCTTCTCGGAATTACCGTCATTGGCTCGGCTTTAATCGCCTTGTCCTCTGGAGTCTTCATATTTTTGAATGTTAGCCTAAAATTATGGGGGTTTAGCCTTAAAAAAAGAGGAAGAAAAACCTGAAGGGAGGAATCATCTGCTCGACAGGGGCCGACGGCTCAATCTTGTAGTCGGGGAATGAGGCACAGAGATGCTCATAGCTGAGGAAGGTGTCGTTGAAGTCCGTCGTCGGGATACGATTGTTCAACCTGGAAATTGAGGTTTTATAACGAGGTTTGAGAGAAGGGAACTTAGTTAGAAGGTAGAACTCTCAAGAGAGGCTCACTAGTGGACTGTCACCCAAAAACGGAGGTTATTGGTTCCAACTAAAGAAACAGCAAGAAAAAGGAATGTTTATTCATGTTCTTACACAGGTTGATCAGTTCGTTTTTGACGGCAATGTATTCAATTGAACTCTTGAAATAGTAAGTTCTTCAAAATAAGATAATTTGTAGGAAAGTTTTGAAATCCACAAAGATTTCTGTTTTTGAAATAAGTATTGTGAAAGTAAAACTTTTCTGAAAAAGATAATTAGTCAAGTTTGGGAACTCATCAGACATCAGTTACTCAACAGGCTCCTCACCAATGGGTAAGTGTTCTTCTGTTGTTCCAATGGGTTCTTCTAGGTAGTCTACCGGGCCAGACAGCTCCGAGCAAGGCGTCGGACAAGGAAGGTCAACAGATGAAGACGCCCGAGCTACCAGGAGAAGATCTGATGGAAGTGTCCCCCATCCTGAACCAAGAGTCAGATGCAGTGCCGGTTACTTCTGCTCCAAGTTCATCGGGTACTACCGGAACATCCAACGCGACAGATCTGGAGGACAGGATGGTGACGGATATAACCAAGGAAAGCTTCTACTTTGGCAGTGCTGATCTCCGAGATCTGGAGGAGGTTCTGTTGGGAGAGGGCAACTTCTGCATCGTCATGGAACATAACCAGTGCGTTTTGGTCGTCAGGAACAAGGTCAAAGAGCCTCTACACAAGATCCCCTTGGTTTTCGATGACAAAGGTGTGACGCTCACTAGACAGATCTACAGCGACAGCATCCAGCAGTTGCTCCTGGAACATATCAACAGGAAAGTCGCAGTCGACGAGAACGGAGCTCTGATCGCTCAAGCAGTCGGACGTCCAGTATGGCAGCTGAAGAAGGAGAATCTGGATCAGGGTCCGAAGATTGGCGAAGGAGCCTTTGGAACGGTAGGATAAAAGTTTGTCTCGAGCAATTATTGATTCAGATCTATCGAGGAACACTATCGGAAGAGGGAAAGAAGAAGGATGTGGCAATCAAGGTGACGAAGGTCAACGACGAGAACAAGGATCGGATGGAGCAGCTATTGAAAGAAGGCCGACTCATGAGACAACTGAATCATCCGAACATTGTCAAATTCTTCGGTGTCCTCAATGACGGCTCCTTCTGTTCGATCGTCATGGAACTGGTGGAAGGAGGCAGTCTGGACAAGTTCATGAAGACTACAGCTGTCCCGATGCTCCATAAAATCAAGTACTGCTACGACATCGGATGTGGCCTGAACTACCTGCACGAGAGCGCAAAAATGAGCCACAGAGATCTTGCTCTGAGGAACTGTCTCATCCAAGTGAAGAAGCACCTCGTCAAGATTGCCGATTTCGGAATGAGCACCCATGACGAAACGTACTTTGTAAGTGATGATGACCCCGCTTTTCCAATTAACATCCTCAGATCACTCCTACGGAAAAGAGCGCGATTCGATGGCTTAGTCCAGAATCGATCAAAAGAGGCATCTACACGAAGGAATGTGACCTGTGGGCTCTCGGTCTCACGTTCAGTGAGATCTTCAACGATGGTCGTCAGCCGTTCGACAAGTACCTGAATCAGGAGATCAGGAAGAGAATCAGCGACCCGACGTTCCGTCCTACTCTTCCAAAAGATGTGCCTCCGCAAATCGTCGAGAAGATCAACGCGCTCTGGAGTCACGAGCCGTCCAAACGTCCAAAGGCATCGGTCGTCACGAGCAAGCTGAAGGAGGTCTTCGTCCGCATGAAGGCCAAGAAGCACTTTGAAAAGGCCAGAAAACGAACGTCCGTCAGCAAGGAGCGAGATGTCGGCAAAAACGGGACGCCGTCGACCAAAAAGACCACGAGCAGTCTGAAGCCGGGAAGACGTCTGCCGTCCAAGAAGGTCAGTGCCCTGCGAAAGAAAAACTCCCAGGACAGAAGACAGCCGAGCCCGAAGAAGTAAGAGTGAAAAACGGAAATAAAAAAGTCTAGACAAACCACCTTGTTCATTCAGTCTTTTTAGAACTGTTCCTGTTTTTTGAAGTAGTACAATAGATTTTTTAGGGAACAATAGATGCCGTTTTTCCAGAAGATTTTTGTAACCAGAAGAGAGGCGAAGCTGAGTCTGGTAGCAACAATACGATTCAGAAGAGCATCTTTAAAACAGTTCTGAGTTTTTACTGTACAGGATCACATTTCGAATCACAAGCACGAAAAAGAGGAGCTACCCAATGCGTTAATTACTCCAAGTCTTTTTTGTAAAGTTTTTTGAAGTTGTTTTCAGATAAAAAGCGCACTAATTTCTATCAAAAAAATTACAAAAGCAAGCAATAAGCAAGTAAACTTTGAAATTGCCACAACTACTAGAAAAAGTTCCCGAAGAGGGTGTCTGCTGACAGAAGGAATGGTTCTGAAAACGTCGGCCGATGTGTCTGCTATGGACCTCCGCGACGACAAATTGGTCAGTTTTTGGCACGAAATAAGCAAAAAAAACAACTTAAGGTCCACGTAAACGTGCGCAATCTGCGTCTCTTCAATGCCGGCGCCTTCAGCAACGTCTACCGAGGAAATCTGCAGCTGGCCGAGGGTAAAGAGACGGAAATCGTCATCAAAAAGACCTGGAGCCAAAAGGAGGAGAACAAGATCAATTTGGTCGAGATTACCATCTTGAAGATGCTGAATCGGCTCAATCACAAGAATACCATCAAGCTACTCTACTTTTTCTGCACCGAGTATGCCGATAATCTTTGCTTCTCGCTCATCTTCGAGTTCCTGCCGCTCAATCTCTACCAGTACATGAAGCAATTCGACAGGAAAGTCGGTCTGATCGAGACGAAAATGTTCGCCTGGCAGCTCTTCCGTGGCCTACATCATTTGGAGCGAACCAGTATCATTCATCGTGACGTCAAGCCACAAAATCTGCTCGTTGACCCGGATAGCGGTCTGCTGAAAATTGGCGATTTCGGCAGCAGCTGCATGGATCCGAAGGGCCCGCAGCCGTCGTATCACGTCACTCGCTACTACAGACCGCCGGAACTGCTTCTCGGATCGAAGGAATACGGACCAGAGGTCGATGTCTGGTCCGCTGGCTGCTGTCTCTCGGAGCTTCTCGGAGGCAAGATCACTTTTCCGGGACGCAGCACGGCCGGACAGATGGAACTCTACATGAACTGCTTTGGGTGAATCTTTTCCGAACAAGAAGCCACCAGTTTTTGCACATTTATAAACTAGTACGACTGTTTTTCCCAGTTTCTTGAACAAAAATTTGGCTGCATCCGCGGAAAAATACTGGAATACAAAAGACAACTAAACAAGTTTAGAGTGCCGACACAGGACGAGGTGGACGTCATGCGTGCCTCTTCGAGCAAGTACCGCGATGCCAAGAAGAACTTTTATGGCAAGAACAGGACCTCTCTCAAGAAGCTCCTTCCTGTCGTCCAGGGCCAGTGTTCGATCGAGGCTATACAGCTCGTTCAACGCATCCTTCAATACAATCCGCACCAGCGTCTTCGTGGCCAGGAACTGCTGAACGACGCCTTCTTCGACGAGCTGTGGAACGAGAAGACAGTCCGTCCGAACGGAAAGCCGATTGGATGCATCAGTCTCCAGGACAAGAAGGAGGTAGAAGGAGGAGACAAGTCGATGACAGGATCCGTCGATCTAACTCACGAATAAATATGAACAGAAAATGATATAACAGGTAAACTAGAAACAGAAACAGGCTTTGGATTGCAGTGTTTTCCGGCATGAATTTGCCCTTGTTTTACCGATTTCTTTGCATTTTGTGAGAGTAAGTCTGGGGAAAACTGAAAGAACGAAGAGAACATTATGCGAATTCTGTAATTTGGGAAGCATAACATATATTCTGTTGATCTTGGTTGGGGAAATTAATTCTGCAACATATGGATGAAGGAAGGAAAAAAAGCAAAAACATTGCTCCCTGTGAGGCTCGAACTCACGACCTTCAGATTATGAGACTGACGCGCTGCCGACTGCGCCAAGGAAGCATGAAGGCCGGATCTACGGTTTTTATTCCCAAGTGTTCCAGAGGAAGACTACTTCAAACTCTTATTTTCAGAGTCTTCAGAGCCAGTTATCGCCTCTCTACAAACCGCAAAAAAAGAATTGATCAGACCGTTTCTGGAAGGGATTTTCGGTGGTTTTCTCCGATTTTCACTTGGGGCTTGATCCAACCTGCTCGTCGGTAGCCATCCTGACCTGACCACAAAAAAACTCACTTTGAATAGTGAGCCGCAGCGGGATTACCAAATCCGATGACGACGTCCTGTAGCCAGTCGGGGATAACACATTCCGTGTTCAGGAGCTCTCTAATTGTTCCCAGTACAGCCTTGAAGTTGTTCGTCTTCGGATCTCTTCTGACGACGAGATTGAAGGTCGTATAGACGTCTTCGCCGCCTCTTTCCGTATGATTTTCCATGTCCATTCGGTACTGATTCGTGTCCAGAAGGACGCGATAGCTGCGGCTCTCTCCGTGCCAGGTCTGTTTTCTCTCGTAGGAAGCTGAAAAATGACGACATTTTAGGACAAAGGCAATGAGATTACCGTATTCTTCGATGACTTTTCCAGTGGCGTCGAGCATTCCCTCAATTTCGCAGCCTCGTACATGAATAATCTCCATCTGCTCTTCAATTGGCTTGCGCGTATCGTACTTGCTGCCGACGGGCTGGGTGGCTCTGATTGTGACGAAGAAGCAGACGTCGTGCTTGCGAAGAGCTGGAAATTTGGAGTTTTTGAAGCAATTTTGAGAGGAGTCAAAAGTTTTAAATTCGTCCAAGCTGTCATGACCTTTTGTAGTATGACTTGTAAAAATGATAACTTCTATCAGCTATTTCCTCCTCCAAAAAAACTCACATTCCCACTCTCCCCTAATATCCTGTCTCTTGCCGACATTCACCGTAAAATTGGCCTTGACGGAGCTCGGACTGCTCTGTCCGACGAAGGGCTTGTCGACGGCCACAATCTCAAAATGACTGACAGGAAGAGCCATTCGGGCCCATCCACCGAAAATTGTCTCGTCTCTCGACTCGTGCTTCCACGGCCTCAATCTTACGAGGACGTCCTCAATATCTTGTCGTATTTCGTCTAAATTTCGGAGTTTTAAGAAAAAAAAGGGCAAAAAAATACATGTGGATTCCATCTGGAAGAGCTTGAAATTGCGCATCAGGTAGTCACGGATGGTCAGGAACTGCAGATTGAGCTTATCGAGGGCCAGAACACGGTCAGTCTGGCCGAAAGTGTGGTCGTTCGGAACGACATTTCGGTCCCAGATGACCTTTTCCGTCGGGAAGAGAGCCTGGTCGTTCAGCTGCTGTAGAAGATCCACACGGCGCTCGCAGTGAAGAATCTGGAAATTGAATGTTTAGTTCAGAATAGAGTTTCTGGAATCTCGAGGTGGATCCTGTAATCTTTCAGTTCAACAACCCCTCTATCCAAAGCAATTTAGCAAAGCTGATATTTCAGAGCATGCGTGTTGTTTTGAGATTATTTAGGACAGTTTATCCAATACCTGAAAAACGGAATTATTCGTAAAAACGATCGCATGTCCGAAACGAAGCTAGTGCTTTCATGAAGGACATTAGGTTTTAAACTGACTCCTAAAAGCCTTGTTCTACAAACGAAGAGGGGTTAAATCTGAGGATCTTCTGGTCTAGAAGGTCTAGAACCTTCTCCACAATTCACCAGACTACTCGTTCGAGATATCTGGATTCTATTTTTATAGACAGAAACAAGGATTTTTCTCTTTGTATTTCCTTCCAGAAGTTTCAAAATTAGTATCAGCAAAGTCTCAAACCTGTCTCGTGACCCCCCGGCGACCCCTACTCAGTAATTAATCGACAGCTGCTCCCATTCCCGACCATAAAACCCGCCTCCTTCCTCAGCGCCACAATTGGCTTCTAGCCCAACGCGCAGATCGATGAGCTCCTTCTCAGCCATTTTCCTCCGTCATTATCCCTATTCCAGTTCAATTTAATTTGTCAAACCTTCAGAAATGGACCCGAACACCGAGAAAATGTCTCCCCCGGCCTTCCTTTATTGGTCTAGCCATGTTTTTGATATTGATGAGGCTGAGGTCTTCCGCTTTGAGAAGAAAAGTCCAACCATTGAGGAAAAGTCTATTACGGGGACTACGATGAACTACTGGAACTATGGCTACGTTGACCTCACGGAGGAGGATCTTTTGAAGTTTTCCAAGCTTTAAAGTGGTTTTTGAGAGAAATAAACTGGTTTTACTGCATTAAAGGTTTTTTTTTGAATTAGGAGGTCAAACATTGGAGAACAGACAAAAAGTGTGAGCCACAGCCTCGAAAACCCTTATTTTTCGCAATTTGAGAACAAAAAAAGTTACTGACCAGAGCCTCCGTGAGGAACTCTTTTGTATAGCTGTCTACCGTCTCTTCGCTCGAATTCTCCGCCGGCGGGACAAGATTCGAGGACTCGGCGAATCGGTAGAGTTCGGCCTTTGTCATCGTGCTGAATTGCTTCGCCAGAGCGGCTCGACTGTCCACGTTGCCGACATTCAGAAGAGCGAAATCCGACATGCTGTTCTTGAAGTAGCGGAAGGCAGTCCGTTGCAGCTTCATCACGTGCTTGTGATGCCGTTCAGCTACCTGGAAATGGGTTTATTTTGTACGCTTGAATTAGACGGACAAGATAAAACTTGAACGTCGCTGTGGCTCACTTTCAATCGGCTGTTCAAAAATAATTAGCACTGACCTCTTTCCGGCTCAGCGGTTGCCCAGAAACATCGTCAATATCGTAGCGGATGTAGAATTTGAGCATCTCGACCAGCTGACAGAAGAGCGTGCCCATTTCGGTTCGAATAAACTGGGACAGTGTGCAGTGGGTCAGGAGATTGGAGGCGTGGATCAGGGCATTGAAGAAGCGTCTGAAAGCAGCGTTTTTGGTACTTTTCTTAATCAGACTTTCATCCATTTTTGACCTTTTAGAATCAAAAATTCATAAGGGTGAAAATAACATTTTTAGGGGGTAAAATAGGCCGTACCTGGTCGGCAGAAGAGCCTCGAGATCAACAAACAGCGAGAGCGACTTCTCGCAGTAGAGGTAGAGACTATCAATGAAGGCGAGATCATCTAAATATTGAACCTTTTTTTCCGATAAATATGCAAAAAGGTACCATCGGCAGAGGTCAGAGCCGCGTCCACCTTTGTCAGGACTTCCTTGAACTGGCCAATGAAATTCCAGAGGAAACTTCGCTCGAATTTGGCCAGCTCAGCGTCGGCTTCTTTGCCTAGCTCCGGCTCGATTTTTGTCTTCCAGTACTTTCGCAGTTTCTGAAACAGGAAAAGTTAAAAATACGATAGGTTCAATAAGAAGAGAGTGGTGGAGCGTGGAGTAGTGCGCTCTGCCGCAAAAATCCTTACCTTCGCCCTTTCGAAGATCTCTTCACGTTGACTGGGCAGCAGATTGGTCCAGGAGTGCATGCTGGTCAGACGGGCCATCTGGTTGCGAACGATGTCGACCTCCTATAAAATTTACTCATTTTATAGGAAAAGCGACAAAAAACAGACCACAGAGTTGAAGCAGTGCTGGAGGAATGTGATAATGGCGCACTTTTCGGTCCAATTGATGTCGGCTCCTTTGAGAAAAGCTATCTGACACGTTTCGGGCTTTTCCTTGTCCGCTAGGAGCATACGTAGGACTCCTTGGATAAATTCGGGCACTCTTTCCGACTTCTCGACAAAGACAGTCCAGGCTTCTGTCCGCTCCTTGAACTTTTCGTTGACCATGATCACAATGGAGAGATAGTAACGATAAGAGGCGTCGCGTGTGAAATTCGGCCACAGGTAGTGCTCCAAGTAGTGACTGAAATTGGGAGTTTTCGTGGTGCAAAGTAAGGAGCCAGTTCCGGGGGTTAAGAGCCGTCTGCTCCAAAAGAAGTCGATACAACTTGGATTTTTTCGAATTGGGATCTTTCAATTTTTCTCTGTGATAGGCTGTGTAAGACAAACTTATGCTGCATGCTGGGTGGGTAAAAAAAAAACTCTGTCACATTCGTTTCCAACGATTAGAAATAACAAGGTGTGTCAAAAAGTACCTGTATTCCAGAAGAGCAATCCCCTTGCCGCCGTAGTTATGTTGACGGATCTCAGTATCGTAGATTTTGTCGACCAGAGCCGCGTTGAAGGCATCATGCTGGCCGGCTGTGAACGGAGCCCAGTATTTGGCTGCTACCTGCAATTTTGAGCGTTATTTTGGCTTCAGAACACGTCTGTTAACATTTTTCCGCCTATACTTTTCGACTTGGAACAACAACAAGCGCAACTTCAGCTAAACGCTCAGAAATTTCAATTGTGTGTCCTCACTAAATGTTCTAGCTTTTTTTTTAAAAGGGCTATAAAAGCAAGAAGTAACAGACTTTTGTCAGTACACGCTGCAGAAATGGTCGTCCACACAACTGTCTTCTTCGCTCTATCGCCTATAGCTACTCAATCGCCTATAGCATCACCTTTAACTCTAGCACAAATAAACAGTTACCGATTTGCCTTGTTTTTCTATTGTTTTGACTTATTTTTTGCGTGTTTTTCCGAGAATATCGAAAAAAAACTGACCGTAGTGATGGCGTGCTGCTGTGCATCGGCCACAGTCGGAACGCCTCCTCCGTCTGGCTTCTTTACCGTCATCTTCTGTAAATCAACCTGTTTTTGTTAGCTTAGAAACTTAAAAAAGAAGAAAAGAGTAGCAGATATAACGTTAAGGAAGGGAGCTCAAATGGGACAAGTATCTCGATGAAACTACAAATGAAGATTTTTTTTTTCGGTTCAAGCATTTGTTTTGTCTCCTTTCTTTGTAGATTCACATGACAGTCGAAGGAACTTTGTGGAAACACAAAGAAAATGAGCTCGAGACCATCTCGGAGCAGTACATGGACATTTAGCCTTGTAAGATATGCGGAAGCAACATGTCTGACACATATCCATGTATTTCAACGTCATGAGAATGCTTTTCTCCACAAGAATATCCTAAAAGTAAATGGATAAAAACCGCGAAATAAAATCTGCAGAAAAAGAAATCTAAAATTCGAATAGGTGGTGACGTCTGCTCAAAAATGTCAGGTACCATATCCAAAAATGTCGCAGAAAAAAACCTTCAAGTTTCTGTCAGTGTTTTTCCTCATTTTCACAATGTTTCAATCTCGTTCACGTTTATTTCGAGCTAAACCTGAATAAATCGCAAGTCTACAACGTATTTCATTCTAACAAAATAGCCAGAAGATAGTTTCCATAGTGTCCTCAAAAAAGTGCACGCTGTTTACAAGCCTTCAGTCCTTTGAATCCAGCCTTTTCGAAACGTCGCTTCCAAGCCATTTTCTTGTCTTTTTAGGTGCTTTCTGCACTCCAATTCGGTGAAAAATAACGTAAAATCGATAAAAACAACTGGGTGCAAAGACCTGGCAGGACTTTATGCCCATATAAGTTGCTTCAGCTTATTCTTTCCTCATCAGTTCTTGTCTTTTCTTCATTCCTTGTGAAAATAATGTAAATAATGGTTTTTAGGTCTACAAACCGCAGAAAACCAATAGAAGATGGCTCGTAATGCTGAAAAGGCCATGACGGCTCTGGCCAGATGGCGTCGCATGAAGGAGGAGGAAGAAAAGGTTCGTCTCTCGTTTTTTTTGCTCAATTTCCAATGGAAAGCATGAAAACGATTGAAATAAGCATATTTTCAGGGTCCAATCGCCAAAAGACCCAATGATGTCAAGGAATGCATCAATATGGACGATGCCGAGCGTTTCCGTGTAGAAGTGGGCTCAATTTCCCTTTACAGTGCATAAAAAACATTAAGATTTCCAAAGATGTGGCCAAGAAGATCCAATTGATCCAGAATCCTGGTCTGGGAGAGTTCAAGATCCGCGACATGAACGACGAGATCAACAAGCTGCTGCGGATAAAAACGGCATGGGAAATACGAATAAAAGAACTTGGCGGCTATGATTATCGGTACTTTGCCTGTTTTACCCAAAAAAAAAGACCAAATCCTAGAAAATTCCGGCAAAAAGAACTGGACAGTTCCGGGAGAGAGGTAGCGTCCGACCGCGGCTACAAATACTTCGGAGCGGCCAAGGATCTCCCCGGGGTGCGAGAGCTGTTCGAACAGAGCAAAGACCTCGAAGTGATGAGACAGTCCCGGGCCGAGTTGATGAGAAATGTCGATGCAGACTACTACGGCTATATGGACGACGATGACGGTCTCTTGGTCCCTCTGGAAGCGGAAGAGCAAGTCAAGGCACTCAAGAAGGCCGAGGAGGTACGATTTTGACGCTTTCCTTGTTCTTGCAGAACTCTTGAATGTCGATCAGATACCCAGCTTTTTCTAGGCTCACTTCAATACAGACCAACTTTTGCTCACAGACTCGACTGCGAAAATTCTCCAGCGAAGTGTGCCATATTTCCGGTTTAAAGACACTTTCTAGATGCTCCATTAGCCCGATTTTTTTCTGTCTGACCGATGATCATTCCCAACATGGCAAGAAACTATTGTACTAAACTCCAGAAAATGTAGAAAAGGATAGTAGGATGCGGCTCGTGCCTTACGCCGTGCCCATAGGGTTTCTGCATAAAAGTTCTGAAAAATGTTTACTCTAGAAATTACCAACTTTCAGGACTTTGCCAAAAACGGCGGAGAGCGTCTGCCGAAAGAGTACGGAGACGATGACGACGACGACATTTACAAGGTCCGCGACGATTCCGACGAGGAAGACATCGACACGAAAGAGTCCATCGTCGTCGGCGAAGATGGCAAGAGGATGACGATCAAACACGTCATGGTTCCGACCCAAAAAGACATCGAAGAGCTCATTCTCGAGCGCAAGAAGCAGGCTCTCCGTGACAAGTACCTCTAAATTATGTCCCGTGCCGGTTGTCACTTTGATCTTCATTTTTATATATCAATACATTTATTATCTTCTTAAAAAACCAAATACTGAATTATTACGCTTCTGCTGACTTTCTACCAATCTCCTGAAGAATTCGGTCAATTTGCGGCGGTCGTCGCGGCTCGTCGCTGACAGGCTCCTTGATGAAATAGCGCAAATAGTAGGCATCGTTTCCGTTCTCGTAATATCTGAATTTTGAAAGGTTCGTGACTATGAAATGACAAACCCGGTGTAAAGATACGCTTTGGTGAAGCCGAGACTGTCGTAAAGACGAAGAGCTCCGATGTTGATCGTCTCCGTCTCGAGGTAGACTTCGACGGCGTTGTGTTGTACACAGGATTCGATGAAGCGAGAGATTAGGGCTTTTCCTGTAAATGAATGGGTTGAGACAGATTTTTTCAATTCAAAAAACCTGAAGTTTGCCATGATTCCGCGCAGCCTTTAGTTACGATTTTGAGGATTTTCTAGTATTCACAGCTTGCATGGGGAAGATTTTGGTCGCATATTCAAACGTTGTTCAGAGAGAATAGAGTCGTTTTACATTTCAACTAAACGGGTGATTGAAGAACTTTGAAGAAAAGCTCCTCCGCTTGTGGAACATAACTCTTGTCATGGTTCACACGGACTTTGCACTTATTCGATCACATATTTCAACCTAGACAGTCAGCGATTTCTCCGGAATGATGTTTAGCTGCAACAGCTAACTTGATCATGGCTTTACTGCTCGATTTTCAGCCGTTGGAGAAAAAGCCCACTGGGAACAGGTACGGACATGGAATTTTTTTTTCATAAACATCGGGAGATCGTGGGCATCTCAGTCTAGCATACTCTTACAGAGCATAGAATTATCGGCGTGATGAGTGAAGAAAACAGTAGCTGACTTTTGAAATATTCCCTCCCAGATTGGACAAAGTTTCAAAGATCTGGCAAAGAAAACAAGCCATATTGCAGATTTTTAAATTCATTGGATAATCAAGAAGAAGCCTACCAATTCCTCGTTGTCTGTACTCGTTCTCCACGGCCAGCATGGCTATATATCCGGCTGCTCCCAGATCTTCTGTCTCTTCGTCCAACTTGCCGACGACGGCTCCAATCAGCTTTTTCGTCTCCTGATCGTAGGCCTACGTTTCAATTTTGAGCCGAATTTAAGAAAAAAAAACGAACAAGGAAGCAGAGATAAGGCCAATTTTCGAGGAACCAATTGTAAATGTAGCGCTCGTAGCGTTCGCTGAGATTTCTAGCCATGAGATCCTCCATGTACTCCAAATGGTCACCGAATTTCTGAAAATCAATTTGTTATGACAGAAACCGTGAGTTTAGGGTAAGTCGTGAAATGGGCTCACATCGTAGTCTATGATGGAGACCGAGCTGAGGGATGCTTCTGATGACTCTTCTGGAACATTTTCTATATTTTCTGAGCTATTTTGATCCTAAAAACAATTTGTTGTGCTAAAAGCAGGCTACCTGTGGTGGAGTAAACTCTGTCGTGTGGCTGTCTCCAGTCTGCAGGAGCCTCAAACAGTCGCGTAGCTCGTCTATGGCTCGATCAAGAGCTGATTTCATCGTTTTGGCATCTATTTTCTGAAGAAAACAAAATAGGAGAAACATACAAAATCGAGGAAGAAATGATAATTGCAGGCAATTGGAAGGAGATCAAACGAGCAGATGGCTTTTCAGATTTCATCCTTTTTAGCAGTGTCAGAGCGTTTCTACATGATATTTGAGTTTTTTGCGCTCTTCTTGAACTGAACTGACAAGTTTGCCAAATCGATGAAAAAAGGATAAATAACATGTATGTGCATGCTTCTAGTGTAAAAATGAATAATTGAGATTTTGCAACAACAGCTGGGTCGTTTCGTCGTTGTTAGGCACAATGTGCTGAATTACACATAGCAGCAGGAAATTGGACAAGAGTGAAAAAGAGGAGAGGAACAAGTGAATGAAGCAGAAGAAAACAAAACGGAAAGAACTGCTAGTTCCCGCCAATCCGAGATTTGAAATACCCTTCTCATGTTCCTGTCACGATTAACCTGAAATTCAGGCCCTGCCCTGAATAGAAACGTATTGTCTGGCTGGAGAACATTATTTCTTCCTGTTCCGCAAATTTTTAGCTGTTTTGGAATCACTTTCGCAATCTACGCACACGTCAGTTCCATTGCAACGACTGGCTTACAACTGCAGTATTCATCGCTTTCTAGTCCTCTTTATGATAATACAGCTGCCCAATTTACCCTATTTTATTCTTTTCTTCGTGAAAAGTACTAACGAGAAGTTTCCAGATGAGTTCTATTGGTACCGGATACGATCTCGCCGCCTCCACATTCTCTCCCGATGGACGAATCTTCCAAAGTAAGTTCGCTATTCCTTTCATTGTTTTCACGCCTGTTTCTCACATCTTCTCAAGTAACATGTTGTAGCATTGTTATGTCTATCTGTAAAACATTATTGAAGGAAAGGGGCTGTGGAAATCATCATATTATTGGCTTGGAAGTGTTTTTTGCCGATTTGCCACGTTTTCTGGCAATATTCCCAGATCAGAATCTGCGAGAGGTGTCTCGAAATTGGGCTATGTGAGAGTTGTTCGAGCCCTGTTTGAGGGTCAATATCGAGGCAGCCGACCTCCTCGATTTTGTTGTCATTATCCCAAAAACGTTGATTTTTTCAGTCGAATATGCACAGAAGGCCGTCGACAATGCCGGCACAATGATTGCCCTGCGTGGAAAGAACGGTGTCGTCACGGCTGTAGACAAGCTCGTCACCTCCAAGCTATACGTAGAGGTGAGCCTGTTTCCGTATAAGTTTTCAATGAATGCCTCCAGAACTGCAATCCCCGAATGTTCAACGGCAACCAGAATATCGGGATGGCTTTCGCCGGCGTCTATCCGGACTGCCGTGCTCTGAAGGATTACGCCAGTGACGAGGCCATCAAGTGGCTGAAGAACTATCGCGAGCTCATGGACGTCCAGCGGCTTGCCGAATCTGTAGGTTTCGTTATTATTGCCTTACTTTTCTCTTTCGTATAAAATCGTAAAATTTGCAGGTAGCCGAATATGTACATATCTTCACGATGGGAATCAGCCGCCCCTTCGGCTGTTCGGCCTTCTTCTCCGCATGGGACAAGAAACAAGGCGGCAAGCTCTACCTGGTCGAGCCGACAGGATCCAGCTATGAGTACAAGGCCTGGGCCGTAGGAAAGCACCGCCAGGCAGCCAAAGCCGAAATTGAAAAACTGAAGCTCGATCAGCTAGACATGCAGGATCTCGTGAAAGAGGCAGCCAAGATCATCATGGCCATTCGGGACGAGAACAAGGACAAAGACGTCGTAATCGAAATGGGATGGGTCGGAGAGAAGACCGACGGAAAACATGAGGTGAGCTTTCTTTACAAGTTTCGTAGCTTTCTGGTTTCAATTTTATCAAACTGCCAATTTTCAGGTAGTTCCCCTCGACGTCGTGGAAGCGGCCGAGACGTGGGCACGAGAAAAGCTCGACGAGGACGACATGGAAGACTAAGAAAGATAAAGAAGATGACCAACTTTTCAACTGTAACTGTCTTTCTGTTTATTTATACCGGTTTCAAGTAAACTTTATACCACTTTAGAAACCGCCAATAGAACTTGAGTAGAATTGAAGACTAGTCTAGCAAATGAATACGGAAGACTTCTTTTGACATTTATTGGATTCGGAAGATCATCGTGGCCATGATGAGACTTATGGTGGTCTTGTATCCGAAAGCCTGTTTCGTAGCCGGCTCAGGAAAGGCACAACAGTCAAATTCTTCATTTTCGGGCTGAGCTGTGGTGGAGTCGTGAGCAGTAGTGTTAGGGATGAATATCCTGTCAAGACGCGTCGGATCTAATCCCTTCTCCATATGCTATCTTTGTGACTATTGTATGTTAGTTGTGTCTGGAAGTAAAGTCTTGGACTGTTGGCTCGTCTACCTTCTCATGTTACAACAAGTAGGATAACTGCCGGGCTTTTCGGGAGAAGCTGCGATAGAGATTCCGGGTGTAGTCTGAAGCAGAAGAATCTGAAGGATTTGGAGTAGAGGAACAACCAGCCGTAGAAGAAGACGGGCTTGCAGAAGGTGGAATGGTAGTACCAGTAGCAGTAGCGGTGATCAGGAGCAGGCAGACGAGCAGTTTCATGGTAGTTTTCTGGATTGGAGTGAGGCGAACAATAAATTATCTTTTTTTCGTCAGTGTGTTTATTAGCAGTTTCTATATCTTCTTTTCCGGCGTCTTCGGCTTGAAGATTTGGTCGGATGGCGGCACATTGAGAGTGTAGTAGGCGGCACTGTTTTTTTTTATCGCCTCGATTTTGGCACTTGACTTTCGTTGCCTGGTGCTCCGGATCTCGAATGTTCCACGAAGCAGGAGTCGACCACCAACTCGTGACACTGGCCAAGGCTGTTCCAGCGTATCCACGCAGTGTGTCCACCACAGAAGACGGCGGCGGAGGCGGAGGGTCTATGGTTTCCGGTAGAGCTTCGTACTGGTTGGCATCGTCGACGGGAGCAGCAGGAGTAGTCGGCGTTGTCATCGTCAATGTTCTCATCTCATGCCTTCTACTTACAGTCGTCTTACGTTAAATGCTTATGAAAGATTTGGACGCGTAGCGCGACAAGTCACGACACAAAGGACGACATAAACCAGAAACCCCTATTATTACCAGAAATTTTTTATATGGACAAAGTGGCTACGTATCCTGCAGCTTATAAGAGTCCGGACACTGATCTTATCAAGTTCGGATTGAAAATGATCGATCTATCACTCTTCTACTGTCTTCATTGCCTATTTGAAAAGATTCTGTCCTCTTTATTACTCTACCTACATACATATCCAAAAAATTACCCGTAGCAACTACACAAAATCTACTGTATCTACGGTGTCGTGACGTAAGTCGAAAAGGAGGAGCCGTGCTCATCCCTGCTCGTCACTTCCTGGCCCGGAGAGTAGCTGAACTTTTCGGACGGAACTGGTCCTTCTTCTTCTATTGGCGCCGTCGGCTGTCTGTACATGTAATCTGTCGGATGGTGCGGCATTTTGTTCATTATCGCCTCGATTATGGCGTTATCGACAGCTTCGGCCGACTTGAATTCTCGCTTTGGATTGGCGCCTCTGGAAGTTGTTTTCAGTTGTAACGACGACTGCAAGTGGAAAAAAAGGCGTTTTTTTTTGTTGGAAATAAAACAAAGAAAATAAAATTACATGATATAGTAGAAGGCTTGAACGACGGTGACGGCTAGGAAGACGAAGAAATAGACGATGACGATTCTTCTCAAGAGCTCCCGGCCCTGATAGGCACGACGATCCTGTTGTTCCGGATTGTTGTTGTTGCCCCAGCTGAATTCCCACTTGAATCCGCCTGGCGGACCGTTGGGGTATCTGTAAATTGGGAATTAGAAAAAGTTACGTGCTGTTCGGGTTAGAAAATGATCCAAGTTTTACATTGACCAAAAACAAACCTTTGGCTACACAAAAGTCGACAAGTAGCCTGTTTTCTTAAAATCTAAAGACGGCGTCATTTTTTGGACATACTAGAAAACGAGTCGAGGTCTATGAGTTGGTCCAGATTAGACTGGGTACTGGTTGGTCTGCTTTGACTGTGTGATCTTTCGTAGAGACAGTGGCTGAAAGATTCAGTCCCGCTGGTCTGGACCACAAGACTGTTTCTAACAGCTTCTAAAGACGCTAATCAAAAATGCAATACTGTCAGCCATGTAATTTTATTTTCTTTGTTTTATTTCCAACAAAAAAAACGCCTTTTTTTCCATTTGTGTTTGTATGGGTCCTAGAAATTTTCGTGACAAGTGAGAACTTGTCAGGAATTTGACATGAAACAAAACTGTCGGTTTTGAACAGAGAGTTGGAACATGCTTGAACTTATGATTGAAGACGCGGATTTTAAAAGGATACCGGTTGAGGATTCAAAGGAGAAAAGGCTTAGGCTTTCTGCAGAGAAAGAGAAATCTGAAGAAACGGAAAAGATGAGGTGATAAAGTGGAAAGCATGAAGAATCAGTCTAATACGGGTCAGGAAAGGTTGACTGGATAAGGTACAGGATCAACTGTATTTCAAACTATTGGATTTTCGAAGACTCTCAAGAAATTCGTATCTCCGAACTTCTCCCACTAAATTAGCTCACAAAAAGTGCTTACCTCTGATGAAAAGCCTGCCATCTCTCAGCTCTCCTTCTCGCAAATTCCATCCAGAGCTTCTGTCTCTCGTATTCCATCCGTTGATCGTACGTCTCTCGCTCATTCCGCATCCTATTGAAATGGTTCCATATCTCAAAATGTTCTCTTGTTTTAGCCTAAAAAAAACCAGAACAAACCCGTTCATATTCGGCCTGAGTAAACTGTCGATTGTGGAACGGGTTGCCTCCCTGTCGCTGGTAGGACTGTCTGAAGGCCTGCTGATAGGCTCCGAAGGGATCTTGACTGTAGTCTCCGGGGTATCGACCACCTCCTCCGGAAACTTGGTTATCGTAGGCTCTTCTCCTAAAATTTGAACTTATGTTCGCGCAAAAAAAACGTCTAAGGATCGCTGCGGGATTCATTCCGCCGCTCCCGACACGATACGTAAAATTAGCCGCTTACGGTTAGAGCCAAAAAGATATAAAAATCTACTTTTGTGGATCCCGAAGACAGTCGTAAGCTTCGCATATTTCGATGAATTTGGCTGCTGCTGTGGCGTCTTTTCCGGCAGCGTCTGGGTGGTACTGAAAGCTGGTTTTCGAAGGACCTAAAGGCAATTAAACAAACCTTTTTGGAGAGCTGATAGTAGGCGGACTTGATCTCTCGCTGTGTCGCGTCCTTCCTCACTCCAAGCGTCACGTAGTAGTCTTGGCTGGTCTTCTGACTAGAGTGGAGGCGACGGAACTGACTGAAACATTGTCGGTACAGGTTGCAGCGAATCTTCTGTTTATAGTACCGATTTAGACAAAAACTGGATAAAACTACTGTTTCAACAGAAGAACTGTAAACAACGCTGTTTTATAAACTTTAAGAACTTTGATTCCAGATAACTTCGGTGTTACATTGGTTATTACAGTCCAGCTTACTACTTTCTAACGATTGGCTATCGTACAACATATTAGGATGAGAGAGATGATCGGAGTTACTCTGGCTGATAGGAAAACCAATGAATGGCTGTCCGAAAAGGTACCAATTCGAGATATTAGGAAGAGTTGGGCAATAAATAAGTGGATTTGAGGCAGATACATTGCCAAAGGAGCATACGTCAAATGGACACGAAATTTTTTGGAATGGAATCCATGGAACAAAACACGGAATCCAGGTCGACAAAAACCTAGATAGAACTCTATTTTGTCGAGACATTTGGGGAACAATGGATGGCTGTGGCTGCAACTGAGCCCCAAAACTGGAGTCGAGCTATGCTGGTTCACGTGAATGCATTGATAAGCTAATAAAGTGTTAATTGTATATTACTTTTTAACAGCAACACAGTAGTTCTGTACGGCTGTGAAAGCTGGGCGTTGAAAGCTGACGACGAAAGAATCCTATGTCAACGTCGTATGGAGCGCAGAATGTTAGGAATAACTCAACTGGACAGATGGAACAACGACTGGCTGAGACAAGTGACTGGTCTGAAAGATTAGAAACAGGCTGCCCAGATGAACAAGTTGAAATGGGCAAGAAAGATAAGCCTAAAAGGGATGATTGGGCGAGGATTTGCTCGGAATGGACTCCGTTAGAAGGCAAAAGAAGGCCGGGCAGACAGCATGTACGATGGGAAGATAGCTTGAGGCTCGACAACCAAGTTTTTTGGAGATGGGACGAGATCAAATGGGAGGCTGCTAGAAGAGACGCTCTTGCGATGAACGCTTGATAAGCAAATAAATAAACAGCAACACGGAGTGGCCCGAATTGCTCCGACACAAGCTTATACGAGCAATGGTTTTACAGTACATTTACTGACAAAATGGTTGAACGAATTAGAACAGTTGCGACAAAGGGGGGTCTCACCTACTAAAATAGCAGGTCACACGTGTTACGCTTATGATTCGCATTGCGTTTTTAGCCGCAACAGAAGTTTTTGAGTCAACTATCATGTCAGATTTTGCGCCGGAAATTGCCAGGGCATATGAAAAGGAGTGCTGCCAAAATATTCTACAGGATTTTGCCTAAACTTTATTGCAGAGAGTGCTAACTATTTGTGCTTAGTTGCATGAGCTAACTAACCTGAAATTGTGAGTACTTTGCCGAAAATACACGTCTAGTGGCCGTCTACATCTGAAGAGATGCCGAATCATAGAATCTGAACCATTTCTTTGCATTTTTGTACTCGAGCTAGGAAACAAGACGAGATAGCGTCTATTCGCTCAAAAAAAGTAAATGAAAATAGAATTTTATGACCTAAACAAGAAAAAAACTTAACAAGAATAAATTAACAGCCATCTAGCCAAAATCTCTGTCCTACAACGTATTTTGGGCTACTCGTTTCGGTGACGAAGCCCTTCTCTATCTGAACCGTCGTTCCGTCTTTCTCGTAGCTGAATTTCGGCGTCTTGCCAAAGACCCAGTCGAAGCAGACGAGATCATAGTAGTTTTTCGCTATTTCTTCATTTTCGGACATCTCGGAGAGCACGTTCACGTCCTGGATCTGACAGTTCTGAAAGAAGAAACTATAGGCTTACTCTTTTTTTTGCAAAAACATTTCCATTTATGTTCTGTAAAACCAAAAATGACTTCCAATGACTAAAGTACAGCAGAAACTGATACTTCCTTGCGCATTTGTCGTCAGTTATTTTCTCCAAACTGCTGAGTGAGAAAGGCCACTTCGTCACTGACCAAGTTCCGGTTTATGTTGCTCTACTACACGTAAATTAAGGCGATAAATTTGGTTCCCGAAAGTAGCAGCAAGGAAACATGCTTCGCACCATTTAAGGCAGGATTATAGATGTTCTCAAACAATACTTTTTTCCGGACTCCGGATTGCTTTTTTCTCTATGATTAAAAAAAACCAGCGGCTTCACGTTTCGAATTCACGAATGAAATTGTGGTTTTGTCGTATAGATGGGCGTTTTTTAAGCAAATCAAAAGTGCGCAATGTGGTCGTATGTCACCTCTATAATTCAGAGAGAGAAAAAATAGGGCTTTCTTTCGAGGAAGTTCGAACGGCTAAGATGAACTAAACGGAATGAACTGAACGGAACAAGACATTTTCTAATCATTGTTCTTTTCTACTTATTTCAAAATGAAGGGACATCTAATTTTTGATGTTCCTGCTCAAAAACCTAGTGATGTTCTTTTGTAACAAAAGTGATTTAAACAACTTACATGAAACTGTGACGCAAATCTCTCAACAATCTTCTCCCTCACACGCTGTGTTTCTATCGTCCTGTCGTCCTCTTTTAGAAATCCTACTGCCGGTGCCCGAATACTCGCTGTGGCGTTGGATTTTATGTCTTTCTGCAGGCTTTTTTGCTAAACTACCGGAAAATGTGGAGATAGCTTACAATAAAAGGCGATTTTAAGGACGTGCTCAGCTTCCTCAAATCGGCTTCCACGAGCAGTGTTAGATGATGGTAGGCCCGTCCTCTGGAGATTCTAGCGGCTGTTCCGGAGCATTTTCTGCTCCCAGGCTGGAGCTCCATGTCGTCTCGCCTGTTGGGAACTACCTGGAAATATTAAATTACTACCAGCCGGCTTCGCCGCCTGTCGGCGGCTGTTTTATTTGTGTTTTCTTCTTTACTTGTGATCCCTTCCCCAGTCAACCGATTTCTTTCGATTCCTTCCCCAGTCAACCTGTCCCTTCTGATCCCTTTCCCAGTCAACTGAACTCTTTTGATCCCTTCTGATCTCTTCCCCAGTCAACCGATCCCTTCTGATCCCTACCCTAATCAACCGATCTCTATCTGGTCCCTCTTTGATCTTCTACGGATCAGCCGGTCCCTTCTGATCCCCTGACGGTTACCCTGACTCTATTTCCTACTCAAAACAATTTAGCAAAAATATTTGCCGAGGAGAGGAGTCGAACCCGGATCGTCTGGGTAACAGCGGCGACTCTTAACAATACACCAAAATTTCGTGGCCACGGACAAAAAACCTAACAAACACAGACACAGAGTCAGCCACAGACACCATAGCTTTTTAATAGTTTAGATTTTTTTTCGGACAAAAATTGAGAGGAAATTATGGAAAAGAAGAACTTACATTGACTTTGAAGTTGTCGTTGATTGCCGAGGAAAGGAAGCGGAGATTTCGAGGACGACAGTGACCTTTTTGAGCTGTCAGCAGGGAGATGTTTAGGTTGCCTGCAACATAACGGTTAGAAATAGAAAATAGAGTACCGTAAATATTCGAATAGTGGCGCACCCAAAAGAGCCAAAATTTAAATAGTGACGCACTCTCGAATAGTGGCGCAGTACAAAATCGCGTTTTTCAGTACAAATTTGATTTTTCTTCCTTTTTTATATATTTTGTGGTTTCTGTCTTGTTATTATGCTCTTTTTCCTCTCTCTACTTATTATTTTCCTTCATCTGAACCGATCTCTTCTGATCCCTAGAAAGAGAAGAACCAGATCCGGTACAGTATGGATTATTGGAAGTTCCAGAACCAGTCTACCAGTCTAGTCTAGAACCAGTCAAGCAACTACCAAGTGCACAGACTTTGATGGTCAAGAAATTACTGAAAGATCATCAGCACAGAAACAAAACACAGACAAGGGGAAGAGTTCCTGTAGAAGTCAAAGTCAGAGTCAAGGTAGTCAGTTCCGGAGAGACAAAGTACAGATACAGAGTCGATAATCTAGAGTCGAAGCGCTCCTCAGTGATTCTGCTAACGCCAGAATCTAATGTGGAAAGAAGAGCTTGTCAAGTCAACCTTCATGGCTCCACCAGCGATGCTCGTCTCTACAGTGATTCCACCAAGTCAAGCAGCCGTCTACCCGAACAATACTACAATCCCAATCAAGAAGATGTCTTCGCTACTTGGTTAGGATGTCACCTGCTGGATGAGAAGAAACTGGGCAGTGGTGATATTCGAACCGTTTAGACCAGACAGAGAGTCTACCGCTCTCTTCTGATCAGCGAACACAGACAACTCCACAAACAGACAGACACACAGAGTCCATTGCGCTTTAGTAGTAGAGAGATCTATCTTACGAGTTCTCTTTTATCCTCTCCCGGTCATCCAGTTTCAAAAGTTTTCCCGATACCCATTGAAAGGCGTCCCGTGGAACAGGTTGGGAAACTTCGGAACATAAACGCCTCACACAATCTGGCCCCTCAGAATGACCCCTCACGCAGTAGGTTCTTCGGAACTAGATTCTTTGAAACTCTGGCGTTGAAAGGGAGAAACTTTACTTTACCCATTGGAATGCCCCTTTCAAAGCAAAAATCAGCGAGCTTTACAATGAATGGATGGTCGACGGAAAGAAAGCATTTACTAAAGGCGGTAATCATACGCCCCCCCCCCCCCAATGGAACTCTACTTGAAGTGGGTAGAGAAAGCCTGGGAACGCATTCCAGTAGAGCTGATCATCAAGTTTTCAAGCATTGCGGTATAACTCTAGCTACGGACGTATCCGAAGACGACCAAGTTCTATGTTCCAAGACAGACGGACCTATAGGAAATAGCAATATTTCAATTGTTAGCGACAATGTAGAAGTATATGTTTTGTCTTCTTTTCCGAAAAAAAAAGTATGATTGTCGGTTGGAAAAAAACTAAAAAAATTTGTTTGAAAATTAGTGGCACACTCTCGAATAGTGGCGCACCAAAACAGGGGTACTGAAAAATAGTGGCGCAGTGCCACTATTCGAATATTTACGGTAATTAACAGTTGCCATTTTGAGGGTCTGCAAACTTTACAAAAGAGTTAAAATACGCTACATTTCACTGAAAACAATGCAATTGTTCCTCAAAATGCGCCTGTAAATCGTAGCTGGATATCGGCAAGTTTATCAGGTCTGATTAGAAAGCCATGAGAGAGTCTGCAGATTTGAGACAAATTTCGACCAAAATCGAGCTAGTTTTTATGTTCAAAAGATAGAAAACTTTCCTTTATTGCCTCCAGTTGTATAAATAAAAAAAGCAACCAAATTCCTGTAAAACAACAATAAAAAAATTAAAAACCTACCCATATCGTGATAGACAGTCCCTCCTCCACTGTGCCTTCTAGCCAGATCAATTCCACTCTTCCTCAAAAAGGGCAAATTGCACTCGATCCACGGATTCTGATGTCGTCCTATAACCACCGCCGGTTTGTTGCTCCAAATCAGCATGGCATCCCCGTCTTTTTCGAGATCATGCTTCCGAAAAATGAACTCTTCAAATGCCAAATTTTCGTAGATGCATCTAGACGACGAGATGTAGACTCTCCCGACGGCTTGCTTCACAAGCTCGCACATCAACTTTCTGGCTTAAAAACTGGGAAAAATCTACAGGATCTGAACGAAGACGTGTCTATTTTGTTAAGTTAAAAACGAAGTTACAGAATGGTTCATTTTGTGTGTGTGTGGAGAAGTTGGACAAAATAGTTAGAATATGATCCGTAACGAGAAGAAACAACATAATTTGGGGAAAGGAAGGGACGAGATCGGTACTTTCGGTCGAAACTTCTAGGCCACTTCTCCCAAGTAGATGCGCTTGTCACTGGAAGCCGAGAGGACTGAAAATTCATTAGATTAGGGAAAGCAGACAAAGACTTTCAGAAGTTCCAAACTAAGTATTTTTGGTACAAGCAAACTTCTGCGACAGGACTGACTGGGTATTTCTGCTAAACAACAAAACATGGGGTAAGCTCGTGCAGGTCTGATGTATTTTAGGAGGGGGTCAATAAGTCGACCATATCGCGTGCCAATTTTTCACTTTGCGTAAATTTGATTGACGAGAAATTGCGTTCTGAATTATTCGAGTTTCTAAGGTCTGTTCAAAAAAAGAGGGATACCGTAGTTTAAGAATTCCCTTCCCCGCGGGACCCATTGGCCAAACCGCGCATTCAAACAGCATTTTTCTCAATATTTTCCATCAAGCATTGTACCTTTACATCGATTTTTTTATGGTTTTATGTATTTTTTCTTATCTTTTTTGCATAGTATGTTTGGGTATTGGAATGTACATCATCAATAACAGGTTTGCAGTAATTTAGTAATCCGACTACAAGGAGGACATTTTTTTGGCTCCATATTTCCTTCCGACTTTTATTTAGGAATCCAAAGAAAAAATGACAACAAAAACGTGCATAAAGACGAGAAAAAAGTGATGCAAAGGTAGAATGTTTGATCGAAAAAATGCTGTTTGAATGCGCGGCTTAGCTAATGGGTCCCGCGGGGAAGGGAATTCTTGAAACTACGGTATCCCTTTTTTTAAAGCGTGTCTCCGGCTTTTGATGTCGGAATAGACATAACTGGTGTAAAATTTGATGCGGAATCGATTAAACATGGTTTGACAACGATAAAATGTGTGCAAAGCGTCAAAAAATGAAAAATATGCAAGATCGTGACGGGACCAATGCCAATTGGTCCTGCAGCGTTTCCGGCATACCGGCATAGCCGAAGGCTTCCTTTAACAGACCTTGTTACATATTTCGTACGCAAATTTGCGTAACAATATGTATGCTTGGGCACGAGCCGATTTCGAGCCGAGCCGGCTCGCGGACCTCTTCGAGCCGAGCTAGCTCGAGCCTAAGGAAAAACGGAAATTTTACGAAATTCTAAAAAGGGATTCCCATTTTTAATAGAAGTTGTGTTATAGCTCCAGAGGAACAAAGTTATAGTAGATACGCCCTACCCAGCAATTTATAACATTGCACTTGACATTTTGTCCTGATTTGCCAAAAAAATAGACGAAAATTTGACATTTTTTGGCTCGAGCCGCATCGAATTTTTTTTGGAGCCGAGCCGGCTCACAGACCTCTTCGAGCCGAGCTGGCTCGAGGGTTAAAAACCGGCTCGGCTCAAGCCGCCCAAGTATAACAATATGTATGCAAGGTGCAGATTTGGCAAAAGTTATGTCCAGTATGAAGATTGTTGCAATCGCTTCAACTCACAACTTGGTCACTTTAACTTCGAAGAGCTTGGATAGGTAAAAAAAAAGAATTGCGATAGATCTACTTGCAGATCTACTCCTCGGAAAAAAAGGAAAAGCTCACGAATTGGTTCGATGGGGTGGAAGTCCGTAGCATTGACAGATCCATGGTGACCAGGCAGCTTGTACAGAAGCTTCTTTGAGGCCACATCCCAGACGTAGACGAAGCGATCACTCGATCCTACCGTGACGCGTGTTCCGTCCGGCGACCAGGCACATTTTAGCAGATTCTTCTCGAAATTGTGCTGATGACCGTAGAAGGTCTTGACGAGACGTTCGGTCGACGTAAATGGCCTTACATCCCATTGTTTGGCTAAATTTTTGAAATTTTTATAGAAAAGAATGACACAAAAACCTGAACAATCCATAGAATTGGAGATTATGTGATTTCCATTAGGACTGAGGGAGATTCCGGTAACGGTATCGGCATGACCTCGAAGAACGTAAGTTATAGCATCACGACGAATGTCCCAGACTTTGATCTCGTTGTCGATGCCGCCGACGATGATCTGGTCCGCCATATCGTTCCAGGTAATCTGAAAAAGGTTCCCTTTTCGGAAAAGGGCCATATTTTTTTTCTTTCCGTGGAAATCAGGTCGAATATTATACTCTTTCACAAGCTTTTAGAACATGTCTAAAATCTAAGTCAAAGATGAAGGCTGTTTGGTCAAAGTACGACTTTCAGGCAGCGTTTATCATCGAAAAGTGGCTTTTTCTTCCGCAAATAAATTTTTATATAAAATACCAAAAACCAATAAAAGACTTACCGTAGTCTGTTGAAACTTGCTCTCGTAGCTCTTGATCGGATCTCTCTGTCGAATATCGTGAATTTTCAAGCTTCCATCATCACTGGCCGAAGCTACCAAGAGGGGTCCGCGTCTCACAGGATGACAGGCATTGACGATATCTCCGTGTGACTTGTACTTTCTCATGCAGACGCCCGTCTGCATGTCCCAGGCTCTCACAGTCTTGTCCGTGCCGGCCGAGAACAGAACACTTAATTTTATGTTTTTGGGGTATCAAAAATTATAAAAACCTGGAATCTGTGTTGAAATTGAGATCCATAACGGCTCCATTGTGTCCTCTGAGCGTCGAAAAGTTTTCGCACTCGCCGAACACGTTCCATAGGTAGATTTTTTGATCGAATCCGCCGGAGGCCAGACAGCTTCCGTCTGTGCTGAAGCGAGCCGTGTAGATCTCGCCCTCGTGGCCATGAAGAAGCATAATCGGCGCTAGAAGGTTCGAGAGACGCGGAGCAGCTTGTGGTCCTTGTCCAGTGGCAGCCAGGGCCATGTTGTCCTCATATTTGCCTCGTTTAGCTGAAGTGGTAATTTTGTTAATAAACTAGGGAAACTTAAAGAAAAGATTCAAAGTACGCCCAATCGAAACTTTCCAACAACAAAAAACTTACTTGGTACCAGATCCATTATCGGCATAGCCGGTCGTTTGAAGTTGTCCACGGCTGCCATCTAAATTTCATCCATGACAAACACAAGTGTTTTCACAATAAAAAGAACTTTTTTCTGGATGCAGACCAGATAAAATTCTAGCCACACAACTAGGATACAAACTTTTATAAATAACCGAAAAGAGGGGAGAGATCACTGTAGCTCGAGTTGTGGTCGAATGAGCTTGGCTTTGACTTCATTCGTTGCGGCAAACCCGGTTCCTCCTCGTTGGAGCTCAATAATGTCGTCTTCTGTTATTTTTTCCTGACAAACGGGGTCAATCCAGTCCTTTTTGATCAGCTTCTCGACGACGTCGTACGAAACGACAGTTTGCCTGAAAAATGAGATAATAAGGAATCTCGGTAACAATGAAATTTCGTCAACATTTTAGGGTAAGCGGAAAGGGAAAAGAAGGTTTGGACGGGCTATAGTTGACAAACTTCAGACAATCTGTTTCTTTTGAAGTTGAAACGTATGTCTGCACCTAACCTCGGCTCAAGCAAAGTGGAAATCGAAGGCGCGAACTCGATCGCTCGGTCTGTACTGGCACTGCGCCAAGAGTGTAGTCTTGGAGAAGTTTTTTGAGAGAAATTCTCGACGCTCTACGCTGACAGCGCAGCTGCAGTTGGTCCAGGCAGGCTGGCTTGTTGCCCTACTTGTCTAGCCGCAATAGAAGCCAACCGTTGTGCGGCACAATATTGTAGTTCGGTAAATGTTGTAGAAGAGTGAAACGTCTCATTTGGACAGATCACATTTAAGAAAAACTCACGACTTCTTCAGATATGCACATCTTGTCGTGTTGGTAAGAGCATCATGTGTAACGGGGCACATGTATCGGATGAGTTTCTTGTTCGGATTTTTGGCATCTTCCGGATCCTGTGGCATCAGTGTGAATTTGACGTCCATGAGTTCTTTCAACTTCAGCGTTTTCCCCGAAACAGGGCATCTGACCTTCTGATCCGGCTTTTCTACTTTTGAGGCGTTTGCTGTCGGATTCAACTCGGGAATCCAGAAACTTGGAAGCTGCTTTGATCTAAAATTGCATGAATCATTAGGAGCAAACAGCACAAAATTACAAATTTCCCTTCATGTTGGACATTTCGCCCTCGGCTCCATGAGCTTTAACTTTTTCAGCCGGCTCACCGACGAGTCCTCCAGCTCCGACAATTGGTCTTTTCTGCAAATTGCAAAAAAATATTAAAAAAATGTAGCCAAAATCCTACCAGGGGATTCTTTTCGGGCGTGTCAAATTGTGCCAGATCGACCTTAGCTCCAGGATGAGCCGGCGTTCCGTCCAAGGCAGCGAAGCGCTTAATACGGCGGTCCAGATCGGCTACTTCGGACTAAAATGGATAGATTTGCCCCAAAAAAGGAAAATAGTTACTTTTTTGACGTCGTCGACTTCCTGTTGACACTGCTTCTCCCACTGTTTCGTCTTCTTGGCTATCATCTTCTTCTGCGCCAGAATGTACTCCAGGATAGCCTCGCGGTCGAAAATATAGCCGGCTGGGGTGACTACGGGCGTTCTGAAAGGGTAAATATTGAAGATGTTAGCAGCAGTTTTATGAGAATACCACAAGTTTATGGCTTTTGAAATAGAATGACCTCTTTTATCAGTTATTTTTTTCATGTCAATTCAGGCGTGAATAGTCCAAAAACACGAAAAATAAAATAAAGGAGCAAACCTGCATGGCTGGAGTGTCAACGAGCAGCAGTCGAATTCTTTTATGGAATCGGCTCCGAGACGAGCGTGAAGAGTTCCGTAGCCGCTGGTCTTGGCGTCTCTCTGTCGTTCGTGGTAGGAATAAACACTGGAAGCCGTACAATTCTTTCCGTGACGAGTCATTTTCTGAAGAAAGAAATTCGAATGCTGGTTGCTTGAAAGGCAATGGGAAGGATTGGAATTGTTGTGTAGTTGGGGCGTGGATACTTTTTGCAACCATTTGAATGTCCTAACGGTGATAAAAGATATTCAGCAGCGAAAAAAAATGAAATAGAAAATGACGGAAAATCGATAAAAGTAATTTTAAAAGCTTCTGTTTCCCACTCAAAATCTTTTGAGGTTTCCGTCACAATTTGCCTGAATTTCAATATTTCATGCACACGCGGGAATTCAAGATTTTTCTCTCTTTTATTTCGGCGCTTCCCTCTCGTTTTCCCTACTTTTCTTTGTTATTTTGTGGTAAGAAAAGACGTAGAAACGTCAAGAAAATGACTCTAATTCAAAAAATTAGCACAAGTTGTCAGAAAGGAAGAATAAAGCAGGGGTTTCCAAATTACTAGCTATTTTCGTCCTTTGATTCTCTTCCAAGAGAAAAGTTTCAGTTTCTACGAGCCTTTAGCCGTTTAAAACAAAGCAAAGCCATCAGCAATAGTTCTACTCCGACACTTATCCATTCCTCGAAAACCATGCAGCATCTTGCAGTTTCGAATGTCTTCTCTGTCGAATCCAGCTCTTTCGGTTTTCTTACTTTTCCACTTATCTTCTTCATTATTCGGTAAAACCAGTTTTTTCCAGAAATGGGTCGAAAACGTCACGCCGGTGACTCTAGCGAAGACGAAAACGTCCGTCATCGTGAATCTTCTCCAAAAAGGTATCTTTTCATTCCTTTGCTTCAACATTCAGTTTATCTCTCTACTACTAAAGCGCAATGGTGTCTGTCGTGGACTCTGATTATTTGTTTGTTTGTCCGGGACCTGAAATTTTGGTGTATTGTTACGAGTCGCCGTCTTCACCCAGACGACCCGGGTTCGACTCCTCTCCTCGGCAAATATTTTTGCTAAAATTTGTTGAGTAGGAAATAGAGTCAGGCTAACCGGTAGGGGATCAAAAGAAATCGGTTGACTGGGTAAGGGAACAGACGAGATCGGTTGATTGGGGAAGGGATCAGAAATTAAGAAAAAAACACAAGTAAAAAAGCCGCCGACAGGCGGCGAAGCCGGCTGGTATCCTCTATTTCTCATAATTACACCATAAAATCTTTCCAGACATGCCAAGAAGGACCGCTCAGCTTCCCCGAACGGAGCAGAAGGAGGTGGCAAAGAGGAAGCGTACGTTTTAGTTTGCTTCCAATGTTCATGAAAACGAGTTTTAGGGCCGAATCGATGTCAATTGAGGAGACGAACAAGCTTCGAGCCAAGCTGGGACTGGCACCGTTGGATCTCGATGACAAGCCGAAAGTATGTTATTTTCATGTTCACTCAGACTTCCAATATTCACGTAGAAACTACTTTCGCCCCCTAAAACGTCAATATCTGATCTATTTCTTCTATAAAACTGACCTTTTTTTGCAGGAAAGAGTAGATGACGATGGTCTCAAAGTCATTCTCGAAGACGGCTGCTACGAGTTCAAGCACAAGCCATCGGCCAATTGGGGCGAAAAGAAGCGCGAATCGGAAATGAGAGAGAAGATCGAAGCGGCCAAAAAGAGACGTCAACTGCACGAAAAAGTCTTCAAAGGAGGCGCCAAAACGCTGGCCGATTCGGATTCCGAAGATGATGCTTCAGGTAAATTTACAAAAAAGCGGGAGTCGAACCCGCGCCTCCAGAATGAGGAGTCTGGTATTCTACCGCTGAACTACACGTGCTTAGCGCTGAAAAAGGCTTGTCGCCTTAAAAATTGTTTAATTTTTGAGTAGAGAGCGCTGAAAATGAAGAACACCATGTTAGGCACTGAAACGGCAACATTTATAGAAAAAATTAGCGAAAAGGGGAACAATTCTAACACAGTTTCATTGCAGACTGGGTGACAAAGATGCGCAAAATCGAAGAAGATCGAAAGAAGGCCGCCGAACGAGAGAAAATGCTCGATGAGATGGAAGACGAGGTCGTCAAAGTGGAAGCGGCCAAGCCGAAAAAGCCCAAGGCAAAGAGACAGCCACGACAGTCGGATACTGCCAATATGGTCATCGGGCACAGTCGCGACGCCTTCGCCGAAATGCAAGACCAAGTTCTCGTGCTGGAGGACAAGAGCGTCCTGGATGACGGGGAAGAGACGCTGGTTAATCCGAACATGATCGATGCCGAGAGGACGGCCAGGAACAATGAGCTGAAGATGAGGAAAGATCCGAATAGGAATTTTGATGAGGATGTGGATCAGTACGGCAATGTGAGTTTTCTTCTTTTTTTTTTTGAAAGCCGCGATTTCTATTGGTCCTTCCAAGTCCTACAAAAAGTCCAATTTCAGAGACTCGACATGGGCGTTCTGTCAAAATATGACGAAGAACTGGAAGGAAAGCCTCGTGAGAAGTTCCGCCTGGACGAGGAAGGAGGCTACGACGTGGACAAGGAGGAACGCGAGGCCAAAATACGCCGCGATCTCGAGATGGCCAACAAGAAGCTCGTCAGTCTCGACATGCCCGACAAGTACAAGCTCGCCACGGAATTCTATACTCAAGAGGAGATGGTCGCCTTCCGAAAGCCGAAAAAGGTGAAAAAGGACAAGATTCGGAAGAGGGGAAAATTGCTCAAGGCTGATGATCTCATTCCGGAGGAGCCAGCTGGTGGAGGAGGAGGAAATAGTGGTTCCAGGTGAGAGAAATCTAATCTCGGAAAGAAGTTAGAGAACAGAGCCCTATTTTGATTTTTTGTTTTTTTCGGGCTAGACGAGAGCTGATCTTATGCGAACGGGCCTGAACCGCCTTGGGATTATCTCTCTGTTGTTGGGCATTACCTAAAGGATAGGAGAGGCTTTTTTCGGCTAGCGCAGTCGGTTCGAGGTTAGACTGCGGAGCACATCATTCTGGAAGTTCGAGTCCAATTGAGTTAATCCTTTTCATATCCCATTGAAAATGGTCAACTTGCTAAACGTTTTGTGACGACTATGTCCCAAAAAAATTCAAACCTCTATTTTCAGAGACCGCGGTCGACGACGTCGTGACGACGATGAGGAACAGTCCAGCAAAAAAGACGGTGGTAAATCTTCTCTAAAACGTGAACCCAAGGACGAGCCTGAAGACGAAGAAATGTCGGAGGAAAAGCCCCGTTTCAAGAGCACCATGGGCGCTGCTGTCGACCTGGATCGCCTCCAGAGACTGGCCGATCGGGACAGTGACGACAGCGAAGAAGAATTCGGAACTGTCGATCTATCGGGCGTTGTCGTTGACGACGAAGCCGGCGACGAGCTGAATGCCATCCTGGAAAAGACGCGCCGTTTCAAACAGGTCGAGCTGAAAAAGGATGCGGATACGGCGGCCGTTGTACACAAAATGCTGGAATCGTATGGAGGCGGAGATATCAAGATGGAAGTCGATTCGGAGGGAGAAGAAGTCGAAGAGCCGGCAGCTGATGGGGTCATTCGTATGGACAGAACTACAGAGTACTGTAGGAATATTGGTTGGTTTTTCTTAATTCCCCTTAAAAAATAATTTCCAGGTGAGAATCTGACCTACGGCCTGGCCGGCAACCGTGCTGACGACATCGACACCAGTCACATCAAGCAGGAACTCGAGGAGGAAGAAGATGCCTTGAAAAAGTGGAAAGAGGCCCAGGAGCAGAAGAAGGAGCGCAGAAAGAAGAAGAAGGAGAGACAGGAGCGAAAAGGAGGCTGGCAGGCTGCCGGAACAAGTGCCGGAACTTCAGCTCTGGACAGTGACGATGAGCGAGAGCTAGCCAAGGCAAAAGACGCCGAATACGAGAGCAGTTCGGATGAGGACGACGGCGACAAAAAAGAGTACGAAAATGTCCTGGGAAGGGAGGCAGATGTCAGTAAAGGAGTCGGTGCCATGCTCAAATTAGCTGCACAGAAGGTTTGGACTCTTTCTTTGTCTTAAAATTACGACAATTTAGGGTTATCTCGAGGGAAAAGAGGGCCGAAGAGCTGGACAGAATTTGGACCATCTTCGTATCCAGTTAAAGCAGCAGGTCGATGCTGGCAGATAGTGAGTTTTTTTTGGCTTAAAAATGCTTAATAGTATCCGGAAAGAATAAAAAGTTTTGCACGGGATTCGAACCCGCGTCGCCAGGATGGTAAGTCTGGTATTCTACCGCTAAACTACACCTGCTTAGCGCTGAAAAAAGCTTGTCGCCTTACAAATTGTATAATTTTGGAGTAGAGAGCGCTGAAAATGAAGGACACCATGCTTGGCAAAAGTGGTGGCACTTCTTGGCAAAATGGAATACCAGCTGCCTCTGACAGCACGAAAATACCGTCTACCTTATTACCCGAAAGATCAAGGAATTGAACCTCGGTTTAGCTCTCTGTGTAGTTACTTTGAAGGACTCTGCTGTGTCCTCCTTATAAGGCTGCATGACTTAATTTTGTCATATTGAATGGGGTAAGAGAGGTGAGAACAACGGAATGAGAAAGATGAGCACAAGGTTTTTGGCAGAACACCGTAAAACCTTGAGAATACCCTCTCAACGACGTTCTGTTCAAGTTAGCTGCATAAATAATAAAAACGGATAAAATTACCTTGCTCGTAAATCAAAAAAGTTTGCATGCGACGGCAGTCGAACCCGCGCCGCCAGAATGGGGAGTCTGGTATTCTACCGCTAAATTACACGTGCTTAGCGCTGAAAAAGGCTTTGGAACTATAAAATTTTTGAGATGCGCTGAAAAATACCGCGCCAGTTCATTTTTCCATTTTCAGCGACATCGAGGACAAGTACATGAAGAAGCTGGATCGTCTCGGAACAACGGGTCGCGGTCCCGTCATGCCATTTGCCGAGAAGAAGGACTACAATCCCGATGTCGTTATCGAATACGTCGACAACAAGGGCCGCATGATGGAGGCCAAGGACGCCTACAGAGAACTCTCGTACAAGTAATTTTACAATTTTTCTCCTTAAAAATCAATAATTTTGTCAGATTCCACGGCCGCAAGCCGGGCAAGAAGCAGTCAGAAAAACGGTCCCTCCAACGCGAAAAGAAGGAGCTTCTGAAGCAGATGAATAGCTCGGACACGCCTCTCGGAACTCTTTCGAAACAGCTGAAGAAGCAGGAACAGCTACAGACGCCCTACTTGGTCCTGAGTGGGTCAGGCCGCAGCGATCAGTGAGTTTTTAGCCTTTTTTTTTCAAAATGTGCGACTGTTCTCGCTCCTTCCTCATCTTAAAACCAATTTTCAGCTCGACACTGAAGAAGGAGTAGAAGAATCACCTCGTCCACGAAAAAAAAAAGAAATCATACCGTATTGTGCACTCATTTTGTATCTGGTAAATATTTTTAAATGATACTTTATTTTTTAAAAGAGGAACAAATTTTTTAAGCATTTTTGCGTGGCTTCCGCCTACCGATGAGTTTCAGAGCTTTCAATGCTGAGAGGCCACTAGGAGACTGAAACCAGCGTTACGAAATTAAAAAAAAAAGTAACCTTTACGAGCACTGCTTCAATAGAAACGAATGCAAAGAAGGCATTTTTGGGCTGTGCGTTGAGAAGATCAGCGGTTTTTTTATAGACGGATTAGACCAGTTGTGCAAATATATAGCGAGCTATGGGTAAACAGGTCAATTTTGGAAGTATTGGCCCATCCCTGGGATAGGACTATATGACTATAGGCATGGGAACGGGCCGGGCCGAGATTTCAGGGCCCGCTCCCCAGACTTGGCCATCGGACCGGGATCAGACCAAAAATGAAGCTGGTCATATTACAGTGCATTTTAACGTATTTTAGAACTAAATAGATGAATAGTAATATTGTTTTTTTTTTCCAAATTTCGGCCCCGGCCTGCTCCCATGCCGAACTGCTACAGTTCGCAGTTTGATATAAAAAGCTTCCTTTTTTGTCGATTTTGTATCTGGTAAATTCAAATTATTTTAAGGCAGTTTTTTTATTTGAAAATGAGTCAAATTCAGGCTTGTTGATTTTGGGTTATTGAGCTGCGCTGCGCGGTTGAGGCGGCGGTTCTGAGCTGCGCTGCGGCGAGTGAGGCGGCGGGCTTTGACACGCGGTGTAGTGGCTAAGAGGGCGGACTACAAATCCAAATATCGGTCCAGTTCAATTCCCCTTGCACTAAAAGTCTTTTGCTTTTTATATTTAACATGTTTGGAGGTTTTTTTTTGGCACAACAATGACTTGAAATGATTTTTCGTTTTTGGGCACCTTGAGCTTATCAGAGTTCGATAACTTTTTCCTTCCCTTGTGAGCGGGGAGTTTTCTTGAAATTCGACTTTTTGTTCTTCTTGGGATGCGCTGCGGATTTTTATTTCTGATAACAAGATAACAAGGGAGAAAGAGAGAGGTAAAATTGAATAACCAACAAATCAAACTAAAACTGAACGTTTTCTGAAATTTCGGATCATTATCTCTCGACCGGTAAGACTACGTTTTTCCTATTTAGACTACACTTTTTCAGACGGCATCCACCTTATCCATCTGATTTCTTCCTACACAGATGAACAAACGGCGAAATCTATCGTCCGGTTCATCATAGTCTCTTTCATGAAGGATCAAAACGTTCCAAAGATGATCAGAAAGAGAAGCAAAAAAGAAGAGGAGCCAAAGCCCCTTCCAATTATAATATGCCGTTGTTAATTACTAATTGATCTGATCGCCTTATCCCTCCCTCCTTAGTTTTGTCGGAAGCAGCAGTTGTCTCTGATTTTCTCTTAAAAAATAAACAATGGAAATGTTATTCACGTGTGCTGACAAGAATTTATGTAAACGTATTACAAAAATAACAAGAAAGGAAAATATTTGTTTCCCAAGAAGACAGTAAAAAATTTGCAAGGGAAGGAAAAAGTTCTAGCTTTGATAAGCGTGGATTTGCTGAAGGAAAGCCATTGTGTCAAAAAAAACTCCAAACATGTTAAATATAAAAAGCAAAAGACCCAAAAAGAACAAAAAGTCGAATTTTAAGAAAACTCCCCGCTCACAAGGGAAGGAAAAAGTTATCGAACTCTGATAAGCTCAAGGTGCCCAAAAACGAAAAATTATTTCAAGTCATTGTTGTGTCAAAAAAAACCTCCAAACATGTTAAATAAAAAAAGCAAAAGACTTTTAGTACAAGGGGAATTGAACTGGACCGATATTTGGATTTGTAGTCTGCCCTCTTAGCCACTACACCGCCCGTCAAAGCCCGCCGCCTCACTCGCCGCAGCGCAGCTCAGAACCGCCGCCTCAACCCCCGTCCCGGAATGCCTTTGACAAGTCCAGCTAGACCACCCCAACCGCCGAGCAGTTGTCTCTGAAAGTTTTTTTCTTCACAAAATTCAAGAAAAACCCGCTTTTTCACGACCAGCTTCAATAGAACTCAGGAAGAGGACGAGGAGGATGAAAAGGCGCATTTTTTTAATTGGTTATGAGAAAAATACGGCCAATTTATATAGTGAGCTAGGATTAGCGATTTGTTTGGATTGAGAGATCAGAACCATTAGTTCGCCAAGCACTACCAGCACGCACTAGCTGGTCAAATAAATATAGAAGAAGGAAGACTGGATACAGTCAGTTATTTTGGTGTTCAGATTGAAATGAGAAAAAAAATGAAATAGAGGGGAAATCTCTGTCCCAGTTTGTTTACAAGTACGGGTCAAACCGGACATCTCGGAGTAGTAATGCTCTGCCGTATTTTTGTAAACGAGTGAGACACTACATTCATTTTACGCGATGATACGATAGTTTTTCGGTAATACTTCGGCTGACACCCCCCCCCCCTATTTTTTTTTGAATATTTTTGGCGGGGACTTGCGCTAAACCTTTTTCGAGCACTTTGATCACTCTAGGGGTAATTTTTTTTACGTAGAATTCAATGGACACACTTAGAAAGTGTTAAAGTAAGTGAAAAAGATGAGAAAATGGAAAATTTGGACGTTTAGCGCAAGTTCCTGCCAAAAATAGTCAAATAGTTGGTACCAGCCGAAGTATTACCAGTTTTTCTAGTCTGGATCAAGACTTCCAGATACAGAACTATCTAGCTCCACTTTTTTTTTCCGGCGCCGCCTCTTTGGCTTGGCATGTTGCACATTGCGGGAGCTACAAAAACTATCACAACAAACGCTTTCGACACATAAAACATTTTTTGACTCTACATTCACTGAAAGTCTCATAGAGTTGTTTACTGCGACTTCCTAAAACTATGAAACTGCTCGTCTGCCATCTTCTGGTAATCGCTACGGTCATTGCTTTCTCTTTTGTTCACATGCAATCTAAACTATTAAAGTTCTATGGTGTCTGTGATTCTGTTTGTTTGTTTGTCAGTAACCTCGAACAAGTCACAACGAGTCAGGTAAAATTTTGGCGAGATTAGATGGTAACTTTTGAACTTGGAGTTAGTGTTCGCTCCAGTTGTAGTTGATTCAGCTTGAGAAAGCACCGCTTGACTGGCGAAGTGATAAGAAGAGATCGGTGTAGGAAAGGTAGGTCGGTTGACTGGGGAAAGAGATCAGAAAAGATCGGTTGAGTAGGAAAAGGATCAGAAGAGATCGATTGAGTAGGAAAGGGATCGGAAGAGATCGGTTGAGTAGGGAAGGGATAAGAAGGGATCGGTTGTCTGGGGAAGGTATCAGGAGAGCAACAAAACCTCCTCTTCATACCATCACGGAGCAGCGAAAAGATGGGATCGCCATGTGTACTGTAACGAAAATGGAGGAGCGGCTACTTTTTTGGATGTCCACGAGACCACTTTTGCAAAACAAAAGGAACTTGCAAAACTATCAAAACTGTATTCGGAGACAGTGCTTCTTTTGCCATGGATGCCTCAGCTCCCTGAAATCTCTTCCTGGTGAAGAGACTACCGCAAATTCAAATATAACTTCTGTCAGAGTTTTTTTAGACAGGACATCGACCACCTGTCTCTGTCTCCAACAATATTGTTTTTGTTAGATTTTCCAGCGCTTCCTCTCTGATTCATTTCTCTCCTACGTGGCACTTTTCGGGATCTTCAAAATTGCAATAACAATCTTTCAGTTACTGCTATAAAACTATCTTATACTTATGGGAAATTCATCATCAGCTTCTTACAAGGTCTCTTCTTCACCCGTCTCTACTTCTAAACCAAGGTTGGTCATCTAAAAAACAAAAAGATAGGGGGCACCCGGATTTGAACCGGGGACCTCTCGATCTGCAGTCGAATGCTCTGCCACTGAGCTATACCCCCACGGAATTGTGGTCAGAGCGACCCGAGGCCGCCGAACAGTCTCGTCGGGAGAGAGAGATGGTAGGAGTGAGAGAGTGAGAGAGAAGTGTTAGATAAGAACAGGGAGAAAGAGTATGCTCTCTTCTCGGAATAATCTTCCCCACGTCTTCTTCGTAATAGCAGAAAGGGATAAATTGGAATGGAGAAGTCTATACTGGAGGTCGGTTAAGATCTTGGTAGTGTCGTTGTACTTTTGAATAGGTTTGACATTTTCCTGTATAGCTTCGCCAGAGCGAAAGGAAAAATGGAAAAATCGTATCTAATTCTTCGGAACAGGGATGGACGGATAGTTGTACGCAAAAGTGCGTAAAGAGTGGCGTAACTCGTGCCATACCAAGTATACAACCTAATATCCATCCAAACTATACAAACGATGGAGAGAGCCCTAACACTTCCGCAAAAAATATAAAACTAGAAAAATATAATTATTTCGAAGAAATATAGCCACTATCCGCAAAATTCGCATCCGCACTTGCGGATTGCGGATAGTAGGCTATATCTCCTTCCAAAAAATACATTTCTCCCTTTTCATATTTTTACTGTTCGATCTAACCTTTGTGCATATTGGAAAAATACTTGGAACCTGGATAAATAGCTGAAATCTAAACGGCACGAGTTACGCCACTCTTTACGCACTTTTGCATACAACTATCAGCCCATCCCTGCTTCGGAGTGCAACGAGAACAAGTATACTGTGGGGGGTTTTGTCTACCCAGAACACACTGGGATACAGTATGGATGGTTAGGCAATACAGCAACGGATCCATTTTCAACTATTCTGCTAACTAGTTGAGAGACAAGAAATTTGAATGATAGGCTTAGTTAAAGGACATGGAGTCCTTTTGAATGACTGGTGTTTGGAAGAGTCGGTGGCTTCAACTGAATGATATTTTGACTCTTGAAGACAATCATGGAGCTACTCACCCGTCTCTCCCTCATCTTCGCAACCGCTACAGCATTCTCCTGTTCCTCCGGAGATTATCATGGCAACAATCCTTCTCTCCCTAAAACCAAGGAACAGTGTGTTCTTGGAAACAAAGTGTGTGTTGCCATAAAAATTGTTGAAGAGAAGAAGGGTACTGTCTACCGTTTCGGATGCCCAAAGATGGTCATCAACGACGCACTAGTACAAATGGCTTGCAGTACCTGTGGCCAATCCATATCGAATTTTGGAAGCAGTTTGGAAACTTGCTGCTGCTTCAAAGATGGATGCTCACCCCGAATGCCAGGAGCTTTTTCATTTGCTGAAAAGAAGTCTGGTCTTCTGGCTATTGTTCCAGTCATAACTTGTCTGCTTCTTTGATACAATAAATTTAATGCTCTTGAAGGAGTTGACAGTGACTAAGGATAGTCTATACGTTGAATCCTACGATTGATCACGAGATTCAAGGCAATACGGGGTTTGTTTATGTAGCTCTATTTAGCCAAAATATAACAATGAATAGCTAGAGAGCTGGAAAGATCCAAATGACAGGGAAATCAGAGGAAACTGGGCGCCGAAGGTAGCGTGGCGAAACCCATTTCAGTAAAGACGCGGGAATTCAAATGAGGAATGAGCACATTACAACACTATAAGCAGTTGACGCTAGACCTGGCTGACGGGCCTGAAAAGGCCTGAAAGTTGAGGTCCGGGCCGGGCCTGAAAAGCCCGGCCCGCGGGGAAATTAGAATAGAATAGAATATTCATTTTGCCATAGGCAAAACATTGTTACAATGTACAGAGGGGGAATAGCAGAGGGTTACAATTCAACTTTATGAATCAAAATAGTTTAAAAACACTCGGGCTGTGTCTATAACCGGGACGTATAATAGTCAAACTGCTGAAAAATGAGCAGTCTAACTGAAATTTTGGAAAAAGGTGTTTTTTGACCAAAATCTGTATTTTTTCGTCATTTTTTATAAAAAAAAAGATTCAACAAAATATAACAATATTATTATTCTTTGATCTAGTTCTAGAATGCGCATAAAAAGCGCTATAATATGATCATCTTCATTTTTGGTCATTTTTTGTCCGATCCCGGTCCGACGGCCAAGTCTGGGGGCCGGGCCGAGGCGGGCCGGCCCTGGCCTGGAATCTCCGGCCCGGCCCGAAGCCAGGTCTAGTTGACGCAGCTCTAGGCGTGTATATGTTCTGTTACAAATTGTTCCTTCTTGGTCATAAGATTATCCAACTCTTGCCTAACCCGCTGACTGTCAGCTGATTGTGAGTGTCTTTTGGAGTAGAAATAAGCGAAGACAGCTAGTCGAATATTTGAAAGTTCAATTCTAGCAATGATGTTGAGTGGGCACCGGGACTGTGCCAGCAGTGCGCACTTTTGGAGGAACCATGAAAACTTGGCACCCCATTATGGACATAGGCTCAATATGCCACGCCGAGCTTATGTTCAAAATAGGTGCCAAGTTTTTTTTGCTAAAGCAGTCTTACCCCGAAAATGCGCCTTGCTGGCACGGTCTCAGTCAACACTGACACGGGCCCGGTGTCCATGCCTAGTTGAGTCAGTAGCACATCCGACGTCGGAAGAAGGGGGTAAGAGCTGCGGACTGTAGTTATTCGCCTAACTTAGAGAACATCTGTCTTTCCAGAATATTCGTTTCTTATTCCAGACTACGGTAGCTCCAAAATTAGTCCGACTCCTGAAGTCTAGTCACTCTCTCTTACGGCTGACTCATTTCTCCGCCGCATAAAAATTGAAGACACAAAATGTCATTTTTCGCTCCCGCTCTTTCAAAAAGCGTCTTCCATAAACTTCTCTACAGTCTTTCTACTGTAAAAGTTTCAGAACAATGAAGTTCCCAGTCCCTTATACGACTCGGCTTCGAGAGAAGATCCAGGTTGGACAGATGATTTCGATCAAGGGAGAGGCGGCGAAAGTTGGACAGAGGTGAGTTAGGAACAGAGAATCTGATCCTCTACTTTTCAGCTTCGAGCTAAACCTGCTCTCTGGAGGAACGGACATCAAAAGCTCTGACACGGAGGTCATTTTCCACATGAAGCTGTACCTTAATCCGAAGGACAACAACGGGAAACATACGGTCTTTAGCGCCAAATATGAGGTTTGACTAGCTTTTCATAGAAAGAAGTTGAAAAGTTTAGAACTCTTGGCATGATCAAGCTCTGTTAAAGGACCAGTTTGTCAAGATTGGGGAAAAGTTTGAGATCAGAGTTCGGTGAGTTTATATGAAAAATTGTAATGTTTTGGCTCTGAAAATGTCTTGGGTCCGAAAAGTGATGACAATCTGCTAGAATCCTAAAATTATCAAATGTTTCCTTTATCTTATGACTTACGGCAATTTGACCCACAACTTTTGTCCGAATAGCCTAGTGGCTAAGAGGTTGGTCTCTCGTCCAAACAGTCGAAGGCTCGACTCTAAAAGGTTTTAAATCTTTTTTGCTTTTAGAAGAAACACTAAAAAGAAAAAAACTGTTAATACTTCGTCTGGCTACCCCCTATTTGAATTTTTGCCCGGGAACTTGAGGCAAAGGCCAACTTTCTCGTTTTTCACCAAAAAAACAGCTGATTTGAAAGCTTAAAAGGTCCAATTTCAGAGCTCTCACCGACCACTATGAGGTCCGTGTCAACGGCAAACTGGCTTACAAGTTTGATTACGAGTTCACAAAGCCCATCGATCGTGTTCAATTGGTCCATATCGATGGTGACGTCACTCTGGAGAATGTTCGCTGGAGCGGGCAGATTTACTCCGTACCGTGGGAGACGGCCATGCCGGATAAGGGACCCCTTAAGCTTAATAAGAAAATCAACATTAGTGGAGTGACCGAAGGCGATTGGAGAGTTGATTTGGTGGACAAGAAGGGAACCATCGTCTGCCGATTCAATCCCCGTCTCAAGGAGAAGGCCGTCTTCCGGAGTGCCGTCTTCCAGGGCACAGAATGGGGAAAGAAGGAGAAAGAAGGCGTCTCTCCCTTCGAAAAGAACAAGGGATTCACCTTGACTCTTCTGAACGCTCCTTACGGACTCCAGTTCTACGTCGATGGCAAGCACTTTGCCGCTTTCAGTCATCGGACCAATGATCCCAGCAAGGACTATGTTGGACTGAAGATTGATGGGGATCTCGAGGTCACGGAGATTGAATTCGATTGAGATATATGAACAGTATTGTGTTTGAATTACTGTAATAACGATGCAATGGGGAAAAATATGACTTCTCATTGTCACTATAATTGGGCTTCGAGTCGAAAAGTCGAGTCACGAGCCGATTCGAGTCGAGTCCAGCCGGCTCGTGGGCCATGTCGAGTCGAGCTGGCTCGCGAGTCGAATATTATCAATACATACAAAATTGAAAGGTTATTTGGCTCAACAAATGGGAAATAACAAGATTTTCGTCATTGACTGTATTCTCTTCCTTCATCAAAGTATTTAGCCGCGGAATTTGAAATCGACTCGACTTGAGCCGACTCGTGGCTCAAATCGAGCTCAACTCGACCCGAGGCAAGTGGAGCTACCCATTAATACTGTTGTCAGGCTAGTAGACATTTCCCTCCGTTACATTCTATTCTTTACCGCCATTATTCGTTCCCGCCCTACCGTAACCCGTTGTGTGCGCGCCAACTCTTTGTTGCCGCACTTTTCAATCTTTCTACCAGTCAGATAGTTGTTGTGTGACTCTAGTGTGTTGTTGTTGGGACTCTAACTTCTGTTAGTTTTCATTGTGATCTCTTTACTCTGTTATTGAAGTTTTGAAGAAAGCTTTTTATCTTCACAGCCAAGGCTGTGAACTTTCCGAAGAACTTTCGAGTCTTTGTTGACATTTGTATCGAGCTCTGCTTGGAAACCCTTTGTTTCACCGGTAACCAACCCGGTTGACTCTGTTCTTGTTACTGTTATTCCATTTATCTTGACTCTGTCTCTGGTTCTCAGTTTATTAGTCAGCCTCTATCTAACAAGATGTGCGAATACTCAGTTCAGTACAAGTTCTTAGGGTAAGGATTACATCCAAACTTACCGGCAGGCAAGCTAACAAGTGCTGCGTTGGAGCAACACTTCTCTCCAGTAGAGTAGCCTCGAATCCGCACATGCTGCACTGTATCGTGCCGACATCTGATTTTGTACACGGACAGCCATAGCTTTCAGATAGACATGTCCTTGTCCGATTCTGGATTCCACAGCCTCCACAGGTAACACTGCAGTGTCTCCAAATTCCCCAGGCCCTCCAGACACCGACTCCACCTAAAGACATTTACTTGAGCTAGGCATGGGCACCGGGCCCGTGCCAGCAGTGCGCATTTTTGGGGGGCACCATGAAAACTTGACACCCAATTTGAACATAGGCTCTATTTGCCACGCCGAGCATATGTTTAAAATGGGTGCCAATGCTGAAGTAGTCTTCCCCCGAAAATGCACCTTGCTGGCACGGTCTCGGTCAACACTGACACGGCCCCGGTGCCCATGCCTAACTTGAACCAATCAGAGAGACAGAGAGACTCACTTGGTGGACAGTAGCAATCTGGCTTCTCATTATCAAGTGGAGGAGCAAGTGGGAGTGGATTGTCAGTTAGGTTCGAGGGAATGCACGAAAATAAACCAGCAAAAAATCACTTCCTATAACCATCGACACAACTCGTTCTCGGAGCGAAACACGGCGGAGCACTGAATCGTGTCGCAACTGTTCTCTTTCCTCTGGAAACCCAACTATATATTATCACGTTATCTTACACGCATAAACCGTTGGGACCTGAGAGACAAGTTCTCCACCAGGTCACACTCATATTGCTTCCACAGTAATCAAAATTTTTGTATGGTCCCAGCTGCCATGTTGACCAGGTTCCGTTGATGTCGCATTCCGATACACCTGCGTCCAACTGGGATAGGAAAAGAAGAGAGACGAGGGCAAGCATGGAATGTGATGAAGAGAGAACTGCGCTCTCAAAGGAAGAGAATAAAGTAGTCCTGGTTACCAAGTTTTAATGAGATATGAGAGGTGACAGGTCGAAGCTCAGTCCTTGTGCTTCATGAATCGATTTTGGACTATGGTGAAACATGATAGACCAGCTCTCTCTGTCTTTCTGTCATTGTGTCAAATTGTCTCTGTGAACAAAATCTTACGAATTTTACAAATTTAGAGGGTAAGGATTGCATCCGAAAGTACCCTCAGCCAAGCTGACAAGTGTTTTGTTCGAACATATGGCGGCAACACTTGGTTCAGAAAAACCTTATTGAAAGCAGCTAAGAGACATTTTTGCCACAGGCTTGACGTAGTGAAACATTAAATAGAGTCAGTCTCCATGTCTCTTTGTCTCTCCTGGCAAACTACTGATTGTAAAGCATTCATCAGTCAAAGCCCAGCGACAAAACTTCAATATTTGCATGGGACAGGCTTTAAAAGTATCTCTTTCACTGCGACGATAATAGGAGAAAGTGTCCTGTACGAAAGCCGCCGCCCGTCCTTGACCAGCGACAAAAACGCATCTTCATCCAACATGCGCTTCTTCATCCTGGTAAGTCTGCTTGAATTTATTCAACTCTTGTCGAAGATTCTGGTCTCTGCTTTCGTTGCAACTACGTACGCTCAGTGTAACTGGACGACTTGGGGTCCAACTGGAGACCCTGTTTTGGATAGCTGCTCGGCACAATGTGGAAACTGTGGTTCGATTACGGAAAGAAGACAATGTCCACCAGCCCCGTGTGTGTGCCCGTAAGTTTTTGAAATGAGACAGAGTAATATAAAATATGAAGGGAATGGACTTTTAAGATGGTTTTTCATGGTTTTTCCAATTTTTTTTAAACTAACTTTTGGTTTTTAAATTTTTTAACTAACTCGCTTTTTTCACTGTTTGCTGTTGACTTTCGCCATCCGAACGGGCCCACCCGGGACGATTTCGGGCTGCCGACTCTTGACAATTGTCGGGCTATTTTCGGGTTTAAAAATTGACTTTTCGTCTTTTTCATGTTCTGAAAATTTGCAGCTTTTGATCTGCTCTACAACTTTGTAGAACATCACAAAGCTGAAAAATGTAAGCGTGAACTAGAAAAGTGCGATTTCTTTTCGAGGTCCAGAAATTTGAGGGCTATAGTAGACGGAAGAAGAAGACATTTTAGGGCTAAAGTATGCGTAACACAGTAACAGAAAGGCAAAGACAGTGTTCCACCAAATCCAATTTTTCAGAGGCGACTCCACGAGAAAGCTTCCCTGTAACCCCAAGGTCTGCTTCTATCCGGTCCAGTCCTGCTGTGCTCCCTACAAGAAGCAAAGAGTCGGAAGTGATTACACTTGTGTCTAAATATAGTACTTGATTCCTGTTCAAAAATTTTCCCTTTCTCACAAGCCTAGTTTACGTTGTCTCTGTTACCAAGACCACCCAAATTAACTGCTTGCCCTCGTCTCTCTTCTTTCCCTATCCCAGTTGGACACAGGTGTATCGGAATGCGACATCAACGGAACCTGGTCAACATGACAGTTGGGACCGTACAAAAATTTTGATTACTGTGGAAGCAATATGAGTGTGACATGGTGGAGAATTTGTCTCTCAGCTCCGGAATGTTCATGCATGTAGGGTCAGATAGTTTGCTCAAAACTGATGCCTTTCAGGGGAGACAGTACAACTGAAACAGCGTTCAGCATTTACCAATGTGGTTACCCCAGAAATAGTTGTGCAACGGAATATCGCAAGACATTAAAAAGTGATGCTGTCATATGCACACCTCGCAACAGTTCCGTTCTACCTATTGAACTTCCTGTGGATGATGTTAAACCAAGTAACTACTGTCCTCCAAGTGAGTGTCTCTGCCCCTCTGCCCCTCTGCCCCCATCTGTCCCTCTGTCCCTCTGTCTCTCTGTCCCTCTGTTCATCAATTTATCTGTATCCGATTTTTTTTAGTTTTTCTTTAGGCGGAGTGGGTGTCTGGAGCGTTTGGTCTTCATGGACAAACTGCAGTGTTACCTGTGGAGGCTGTGGACTCCAGAACCGGACAAGGACGTGTCTATCTGAAAGCTACGGATGTCCGTGTACAAAATCAGATGTCGGCCTGACACAGTGCAACATGTGCGGATTTCAGGCATGCTCTCCACAAGAGTGCTGCGAAAATGCAACACTTGTCTCCACGTCAGCGGTTACATTTGCATGCAATCCTTACCCTAATATTTTTTAATAAACTTTTTTAAACAAAACTTTGATCACATACATCATCCTGCCTTTCTTTCCCCATCTCTTTGACTCATTGACCTTGATCTATTTCTCTCTATTTTCCACTGACTCACTTTTGCGAACAAACAGCCTCCGAAAGTTGTTTGTTTGATCGATCCCCGCGTTCAGTTAAAACGAGAGGTGGAGCCTGTAAAAAGACCATTCGGCGGCAGAAAAATACGTGCCATGGTGTTGTGTCACCTCCCTCAGTCTTTCTCAACCAGTTGACAACTTTCAGGATGCATTTCCCCGTTCCTTACACCTCTCGTCTCGGAGAACGGATCCAGATTGGACAGACTCTCACCCTGATCGGACATGCTGCACAGGAGGGACAGTCGTGAGTTACATTTTTCAGTTATTTTGTCTCTAAAAGAATTTTTTTGACAGAGACACTTCACGGTTCCCCGCCAGCTTGGCGATAATCTTCTAGGCTAGAATACGGTCTCTAGAAGTGATTTTTCAAGTTTTTGATGTTCTGAAAAGTTGTAAATTTTGATCTGATCTACAACTTTGCAGAACATCAAAAAGTTGGAAAATGACGTCTTGTGGCCTAAAATGGATCTAAAAAAGGCGCGAAGGCTATTGGAAGTTTGGGAAGTTTCTAGCAAACAAAATCTTTACACAAACACTTCCTAGACCAGGAAGTGTTCCCCTTTCTCACTCCCGCTATTCCCTTCAAACTAGAGCCAAAGACCATCTGTTTTGAATTTGCAGCGGCGTCGAAAGAAAAAAAGTTGTTGACATGCCGGCGACCCCAATCGTTTGCCCACAGCGCGCTCGAAAGATCAACAAACTTGTGATGGAAACTGTCAACATTTTTCAGGCTTGAAGTTAATCTTCTGGGTGGAGGGACTGAAGTCGATAATGGGAATACAGAGGTCATCTTCCACATGAAGCTGTATCTGAACCATAAGGACAATTCTGGAAAGAGCACGGTTTTCAGTGCTCACTATGGGGTGAGCAGAGAGAGACTGACTGACTGACTGAGTCACTTTCAGGGAGCCTGGCACGATCAGAAACAGCTGAAGGATCAGTTTGTCAAGCCTGGAGAGAGATTCGAGATCCGAATTCGGTAAGACTGAAAAATTCTGAACTTCACTAAAAACTTTTTAGTGCCATGCCCGACCACTACGACGTCCGCGTCAACGGCAAACACGTCTACGATTTCAAATACGAGGCCACCAAACCAATTGACCGTGTTGACTTTTTCCAAGTCAAGGGAGACATCATGCTCGATAATGTTCATTGGGGAGGCAGAATTTATTCTCTGCCATGGGAGACGGCCTTCCCACAAGGAGCTCTCCATGCCCATCACAAGGTCAGCTTCTACGGTATTCCCAAAGGAGACTGGAAGCTGGATCTGGTCGGAAGACAGGGCAACACACTCTGTCATTTCAACCCCCGCTTCAAGGAAAAGTGCGTCGTAAGAAACGCTGAGATCAATGGACTCTGGGGCAAAGAAGAACGCGAGGGACAGATGCCTTTCGAGAAGGAGAGAGGCTTCAACTTCAGTCTGGAGAATCAGCCTCATAGCATCCAGTTCTACGTCGACGGCAAGCATTTCGGAGCCTTTGCTCATCGTGGAGGTGACCCGAATCAGGACTATGTCGGAATGAGAATCGATGGCGATGTCGAGATTACTCATATCGAGTTTCAGTAAAATGTAAACTTTGGATAATAAAGGGTTTCTGGGAAATACAGGGTGGCCAGTAATTATGGTAACACGGTAACAAACTCCAACTAAGCAAGAAAAACGTGATATGGCAATTTGAGATATATAGAAATGTTATCACAAAATTCTGAACAAGGAACACGTTTACGTCTCAAAATGGCCGCCATCTGCGCCGACACAGGCTCGAAGAGGCCCGAGGACGAAGTTGACCGTGGCGTGTAGATAGACGCAGTCCACCTCGTTGAGCAGTGCTCTCTTCAGGGAATCTACATTTGGATGGGGTTTTTTGGATGCTTTCGATTCCAGAAGGGATCAGACAGAGAAATCCATCGGATTGAGACCAGGGGGAAGAAGGGGGCCACTCGTGGAATGAGATGAAAGACTAGAGAGACTGTTGAGAGTCACGTTTGGACAATTATCGCTCTGTGAGCTGGAGCTCCGTCTTGTTGAAGCGTCCATTGGCGATTACCGAAGTGCTTTTGAGCCCAGGGAAGTAATTCATGCTTTAAAATACCCGAAAAGTAAGCGCTGTTCACCTTTACTCAGTGTGGATCGTATCGAAGCTTAGCGCGTACCTTCTTGATATTGGCTCTGGTGACAACTGTTGCAGGTATTCCTCGCCCAAAACGATCGGCATTTGTTCCCAGCTCATTGATACGCCGAATAGAAGTAGGTATGAGCTTTCATGATACTTTAAGACGCCTAGCAACGCCTGAAGGAGTTCGCGATGTAACTGGATGATAGATCCTCGATGTGCTGATGTCTTCGTAATTTTAGAAAAGTAACATGCTAGGCTTTAATTTTATACAAAAATATGTGAAAAACTAAATACAAAAAATAAAAAGTAGAAATTCTTTGAGAAAAACTCAAAAAATGCAAAAATTGCGCCCCACCTGCTGTTACCGTCTGATGGTCAGATGTGGAAGACCTATGCGATAGAATTTGTGCGAACTAGACCTACCAACTGAACGAAAACGTGACCGAAACATGGAAAAGCCTGAATACGGATTTTCGAAAATACTTCTTGGTAGATGGTTCACGCCCAATTTTTCCAGAAAAATGACTTATCGAGACGGGTCAAACTCGATAATTTTGACAGGTTTCAGCCTGTAAAAATCAGAAAAAAATTGGGCATGACCCGTGCCCCAAAAGGCTTTTCTTAGCTGGTCATTTGTCTCTCACAGTCACGGGCATAAGCCTAGAATGTACTCTCTCCGGAATTTCTCTTCCAGTAGTCTCGAAGTTCCTGTTCCTTAATATAAGCGTCCTGTACTCTCTTAAAGCTCCCAGCATCTCCAGTAGCCTGAAAAGTTGTTTTTGAGAGGAACTCAAGTATAATAGTTATAGTAGTCAAAAGAGTCTAGGTGTTGTTTTTAATTTTTGGTAATTTTACGAAGCAATAAACAGGGGGAACATAAAAAACAAACTGGACAAAGAACTAACCTTGAAAAAGTGGGCATAACCCGTCTTCCAATTTGCATTCCTCTGACTTGAGTTTTTCACAGCACTATAGCTGTTTCTCGTCCAGACGGTATTCCAATCAGTGGCCTTTCTTTACTCCTTTTTTTGCGCACAGAAGGTTTCCAGTGATCTCGCTACGGTGCCTCATAGGAAGACGTTTCTTTCAGATATTGAAGAGGCCCAGAAGAACTGAAAGAAAGATAGTTAAAAAATATGTTAGGAAAGAGACCAGTGCCGCTTCCGCTAGTACGAAAACAGACTCTTTGGAAATTAGGGTACGGTAGTGGGAGAGAAAAAAGGTTACTGACCTTGAAGAGAGTCCGTCTCGACCAGCATCAGCATCTCTTTAAAGTGTAGATAAGTTGAAGCTTCGCTCGAAAATGCGGCACGACCCGTCTTTCAGGAGGCCTTTTCCGTTGGCCAGCAGTTGTCTTGCTAAAGTACCTTTGACTAGCTCTTCCTTCGACGACTCTTCTCTCTCGAGTTCTGCAGTATCAGTCACCTGAAAAGAAGAAGATTTAATCTGTGCATATGCCGTTGGTCTAAAATTGGGGCGACAAGAAACAGTCCGTACTTTACGGTCGTCATCGAAAAATTCTTAGAGCTTTCAAAACTTTGGACTACTGGGAATGAAACAGAACGTTAATCAGTCGATCTTTGAACGTAAAACACATAAAGGTAGCAATTTTGGACATTTTTTGAGAAATTTTGGACGCATACTTTCTGACCAATAAGACACAGTCAAAAACTAACCGTGGATGATATGGGCATGATCCGTCTTCCAATTTGCCTTCCCTATCTTCGACATTTTTCACAATATTATAGCTCTCTCTTGTCCAGGCGTTATCCAATCATTGACTCTTCCTCTCTCGACTTTTTCAAGCACAGGCAGTTTCCAATGTCTCGATACGTTCGATTCTCCGAAGACCATTCTTCTAGGACGTCTTTACCATTGACCAGCAATCCTTCTCTTTCATCAGTCTTGCAATGTCCGCGTCAGTATTGTAACGTTCCGACAAAATGATCTTGATCGAAGGACGACACTGCTTCTTTGGAGACGCTCTCTTTCAGTACCTGAAAATGAAGAGACAGAAAGAATCTACCAAAGTTTTCCACTTTTTCTACTTTTTCGAAGAACTCTCAGTCACCAGTCTCTCCACACCTCGACAGTTCTTTAGTCCCCCTATTGCCCAATTTGCTAGTCACTCCGGAGAGATCCTTACCGAAACCCGAATCGGCCCTTGGACGGAAGACTGAAGTTTTCGGAAACTGGGTTGCTCGGACAAGTCCAGATCCTAGTCAAGGTGAGAAGGGAAAGATGACTGAGAGTTAGGACAAAAGTTGGGAAATTTGATGGAAAAGTAGAAACACCTGACCTGAATTAGAAGTAGACGCACAGGCGAGCAGCAGACGATCGAGTGAGCTACCAGAGAAGCGTTTTAGAGTGACGAGTCTTGACAAGTCGAGTTTTTAATTAAAGACAAGAGGAAGCAAGTTTAAATCCTGAATGGCGCTAAAGCAAACTTTTGCTTATTGAATTCTCAGTATCCGAAGTCAATGCTGTTATTCCTTCGTATTTTATACGTCGTTCTGTCTCTCTGTCTCTAGCTTTTATTCAGACAGCCTCCATTATCTCCCACCGTAAATCTTGGCACTTTTCAACAAGGCTAGTCTTGTCAAGTTAAAAACAGTTCAAGATGAGATTGGAAGACTGTTGAATGAAAAGTAGAATGTCGTCAAAAGTGGCAATGATCCAGCATGTAAAGCAGCCTCCATTTAGGACTCCTTCTGTGTGCCTTTTATTATTTATTTATTTATTTATTCACATTGTCACATCTTCGACGAGTGTGGATATCAAGGTTTTCCATTCAACAGATGAGCGGTGCCACCAATCGACTCCCGCACTGGTCCCAGTACCATCCGTCCATCGTTGTCTTTGTCGTCCTCTTGTTTTACTACCTTCCATCGGCGTCTATTCGGTGCTGATTCTTTCCCATCGGTTCATGTAAAGCACGTAAAGCAGCCTCCATATAGGATTCCTTCTGTGAGCCTTTAACAAATCAGAAGCTGGACTTCCACGACTGTCATAACCTTTTATCTGCCTCTTTCTCTGATCGTATTTCCAGCAAGAATAAAAAAACAATACATAGGAAAACACATGTTTATTCGAGATGGCCCGCTTGGTACTAACAATAAGTCGCCTGCTAACATTTCCTTCAGATATGCAAATATTTCCGAGTAAACTTATCAACGTTTCACCTGTTGGCGGCCTTTTCTCTTAGATCATTCAGGCTGACTGCTATGTATGAAATCTAACAAAAATGGGTCTGTTTGACATCTTCTGGTTCAAAGTTGTCGTCTATTCTTTCGAGACCATCTTCGAATGTATCACCCTATTCTTGTGCTACGTAGTCTGGCGACATTCTCCGCCCAGCATGAATGAGATTAAACGGTTTATGCTTCAGATTGTGGTAATTTTTTTTTTAATTTTCTAAGGAACATTACTTTTCAGTGCTCGGATCTAGTTTTTAGCATAATGTTGACGTGGTTTCTCGAGCCCAATTTGTTGTTTCCTCTGCCAGCTGCAACCGTCTATGGCTTCTTCAAATATCTTGGGAAAGATGCCGGATTCTTTGGGGTGAGAAGTTTAACTACAGTAACCTTCATTCAGTTCGCTACTATCATGCAAGCCGGGTTTTTTACTCTAATTTCGGTTAACAGCTGCTGTGTCGTTCGATTTCTGCTTATGTACGAGAAGACGGAAGCTCTGGAGCGGTACAAGGGACTACGGTGAGTTTTTTAAATTTTTGTTTTAACCTCATACTTTCGGAGCAAGATTTCACTGTGATCAAAGCATTTTCAAGTTTTGTGATGTTCTGCAAAGTTGTAGAACTTCTCAAACTCTGCAACTTTGCAGAACATCACAAAGCTGAAAAATGTAAGAGTGAACTAGAAATTTGGGATTTCTCCCCGAGGTTAGGGGAACGGGCTCCCTCTAACTTATTATTTTCAGTGGCTTCATATGGCATTCTTTCTTGATCGCATGCGCCATGTTCAGCTTTTATTTCTCCTTCTACAAAATTAGCATCACTTACGACGTAATCCTTATCTTACATCATTTCCCACACTTTTAGGAACTTTACGTCTATGCGATTCGAACAAATCTCACAGAATTCCTCGTCGGCGTTGATCCCAATAGCCAGCTTATAGCCTGCAGAGTCGGTGGAACCGTCATCATATTCGGAGTCTTCGTATGGATTTGTCTTTTCGCTCTATTCTTTTGGAACTTGTTCTTCTCAGCGGCCGTCTGGTACAAATTGAAGAAGAACAGGGCATCCATGTCCGCTGAAACGTTCAAAATGCAGAAAAGCTTGACTATTGTCCTGGTCCTGCAGGTAAATATTCCTGAATTGGATCATGTAAAAATTATTAGGCCTCAATTCCCTACGGTTCCTTAGCCGTGCCCATTATGATCTACGGAGCGGCTACAGGCCTACAGCTAGAACTTCTCAAATCTGTTGTGTTAGAAATGGTATTGGTGTCCCTCGTAGCCTGCTATCCCTTCCTCAGCAGTCTTCTCTTTTTCTTCTTTATTAAACCGTACAGAAGATTTGTCATCTCGGTCATCAGGAGAGCTCTTTTCTGCGTCAAATGGACCGATGCTCCGACGGTTATTATTGCCGCTAATTCAGTCTCTTCAAATGTTCCAAGCAATGAATCTTGAAGTTTTTCTTAAACGCTCAACATTTTTAGTTTTTTAAGTGTTAAAACTCAGTTTTTAGCTTTTTATCCACTATAAGAGTGCACTTATAAGCACTCTTATAGTGGAAATAAAAACGAATGAGGTTTCTGAACAATTCAAAGCCACTAGTGCTATAGAGTCTAGTGTGTCGAATAGAAGAAATATTAATACTTTGGGGTGTTCCTTCCTCTCTTATTTAAACGGTCGCCCAAACTTTATTGAGAACTTTTCCGCCCCTGGGCACTGCCAAAATGCGAATCTGAGGACAATTATTTTATAGATATTTTGCGAGGAATCCAGCTACCACGTCCGTTTTTCAATATAACCGCCCTTTTCACTGTTTTCAAGTCCCACTACGATCTGGGGCTCTGAAGCAGCAGATTACAAGTCCTGTAGAGACATTAGACACCTTTTGCACTTGAAAAAGTTGTGCTACAGTTGTGGGGGTACCAAGTGGGGTACGACGCAGCTAGGCGACGAACTTGGCTGATCCACTTTAAATTGCTCCCAGGTCTCTGTGTGTCTGTCTGTCGGAAGCTTTAATTGGCAATCAAAATGGAGCAATTTGTGCGCACAATTAAGGGGAAAGGAGTTAGTGTAACAAGTTTGGACAAGTCACTATTGGGAGACGAAGACTTTGCTTCTACCTACAGTAGTTCCCATACAGAAACAGATTTCGTGGTTCAGGCCAAGGACTATATGAGGAAAGTAGGTAACTTTAGCCCTGGAAATCTCTGATTGTACTCCATTTGAAGGCAGGAGACACAGAGGAGGTCCAAGAGCGACGATGTTCAGAGACTGATCGGGCGCTTGTGGCATAGGAAGACATGGATCGAATGGCAAGATATCAGAAATACACTTGCCAGAGGCTAGACAATGTAAATAAATTGAAATTTGCCCTGAAATTGCATTGCAAACCTGCAAACCTCGTCAACTAAAAGATATGTTCTCTGATTTAATTGACTCTACAGTTATTCTGACAGATTTTCGGACCTGTCGTCTAAGAAGACCAATTAGCTTTTCACCTGCATTGTGATCAGCCTATAACAAACATCTTTTATTCTATCCTGTGCAACTATGGGAGTTTTCGAAATCACCTGGGTCAAAGCAGTTGCCTACACCATCGCAACTCTCTTCCAGTGCGTCTCCATGTTTCTTTTCTATACCGTTTTGAGACATTCACCGGAAAGCATGGCTGAAATCAAAAGGTTCATGCTGCAGATTGTGGTAGCTGAAAATTTGAATCCAGAAAATAACTGCTTTTAGGGTGGCGACTTCACTTTCTGCATTCTTTTGACCTGGTTTTTGGATCCAAACTTGCTGTTCCCAGTTCCAGGAGCAACGGTCGAAGGACTTTTTCGCTATCTCGGTAAAAATGGTGGATTCATTGGGATAAGTAGGACAGACTAGAGTCGATACTTTTTTTCCCCACTCGCTTCCGTCTTTGTCGTCGGACTATTCGCGCTGTTTTCAGTTAACAGCTGCTGCGTCGTTCGCTATTTTATTTTTTATCAGAAGCCTGAAAAGATTCGATGATACCACGGATTTAGGTGAGTTGGCGGAAGTATTCTTGCTTTCTGCTACCAAGTAGTCTCTCTATTTTTATCGAAATCAGTGTTTTCGAGCTTAGCAATGTTCTACAAAGTTGTAGCTCTTGATCTTCTTCAGAACTCATACTGGAGGAAAAACATTTTTTTCGATGAGAAAAATGAGAGTCAAGCGACAATCTATAGTTGTAGAACAAAGTTAATACTGGAAGCACCAATATTTAGAGTTCACCTCGTAAAAGAAGAAAGGAGAAAAGCAGAAAAGCTGCTTGGAAAAAGTTAGTAAAAAAGATCCTCTCTTATTAAAACGCTAATTGTAAGGTCACCTGAAGTGAATTTCGAACTTTTCAACGCCTGGGATTAGTCAAAATGCGAACCTGAGGGCGACTGTTTTATCAAAAATTTATGAGGAATCCAGCTACCTTTTTAAAATAATCCGTTTTTCACTGTTTTCCAGTCCCCCTCCGGTTTAGCACTGTGAAGACGCAGATAACATGGAAAGTTCTATTACTGTTGTAGGGGTACGAAATGGGGTACCACAGACGACGAAGTCGGCTGGTAAATTTTTATGACGCTCCAGAAGTCAGTAAGCATTCATTTGGTAGAGCAGCCTCATCTCTCACAAACATTGTTAGACTCTTCCTTTGATGGCATAAAATGACCAGATCTTTCCTTCTAGTCAACCTGTCGCTAGTCTGGGGCGTAAACTATTAGTCCGAATTTTACGCGGACTAAAAGTTGCATGCGCGGACTAGTAGTTGCAGGCGCGGATTGTTTGAAAACAATAGACAGGATAATAAAATATCATCAGTATGCTTCTAGTGATAGCCTAAGCATTTACAAAGGGTTGAAGTTAAAGGATTCATCTGGATTCGTGAAAAAGTGGATTCTTTGAAGAGAAAGGGATTTGTGGGGCGGCAAAGATTATTATCTTTGACAGTTTTAGAAGAGGTTAGTGACAGCAGTACAGTTCCGAAAACACACTGAATCTGAAAATAACGGGGAACTAGTTGATATCTGATACAACGAGTATAATTAAAAACTGAAGAAAGAGAACTGGATTCTCTTTCAATGAACAAAGTGTTCTCTGACGTGTATACCTAACTCGACGTACTCTTTCTCCATTTTTATACAGTTTCTGGAACAGACGATAAAAGAGTGATCTTTTTCTTCGATGCCCGGGTCCGGTCCGGGGTCCGGGACAGACTGACATGCTAAAGCTCATAAGTTCGATGACAACAAAGATGGTGAAGACAGCTGTCGTCAATTTTTAAAAGAGTAGCCGACGAAGAGGACTAATCAAGTTTTCCCCTGCCGTGTGAACTTCGTCAAACATCATTCATGCCGGTTCACTACGTTGTCCATGGGAGTTTTTGAGATACTCTGGGTCAAAATCGTCGCATATTCCGTCGAGACCTTCTTCCAATGCACTTCCGTATTTCTTTTCTACATTGTATTAAAGCATTCTCCCGGCAGCATGGCCGAAATTAAAAGATTCATGCTTCAAATCGTGGTAATTCTTTTTTATTCATTTTTATGCATTTTATTCACAAATGACATGAGTCACCGTATCTTCTGAGAATTTGGGTAATTTGTAATTTGGGTCGATTCCACTCCACATTTTTTTTATTTTTAGTCATAAACAATTCTTTTTTCAGGGCGGTGACCTCGCTTTCAGCGTTCTGCTGACGTGGTTTCTCGATCCCAACCTGTTGTTTCCCCTTCCAGGAGCAACCGTCGAAGGACTTTTCAAATATCTCGGTAAAAATGGTGGATTTTTCGGAGTAAGTACTGAACAGAGTAGAGTATGTAGTTTTTCAGCTCGCCTGTGTTTTAGAGGCTGGATTATTCACTTTGTTATCAGTGAACAGCTGCTGCGTTGTTCGTTACTTTCTCATGTATCAGAAGCCGCATGGAATTGAGAGATACAATGGAATACGGTAGGCTATCTCTTTCGGGGTAAACTTTATCTTTATCTTTTATCTCTTTCTAGGGATATTTTGTAAATTCGTTAAAAAGACATATCATATCTAGTGCATCGTTTCATGCAGAATCGACTAAACAGTTTGAAAAGTTTGAACAAAAATCAGAAATATGTGTTTCCGGGGCAAATTCGTAATGGAAATAGGTTCTGCAGAAGTCTGGTCTCTTACTCGAATATAAGATTCAGAGCAACTGGTAATCAAAGATGAAATTTGAGCTCACACAAGTCTGAACAAATCCTCAATTTTTATTCGCTTAAATCAAGTCTGATTCTCGACTAGAACGTCTCGTAGGGTAAACCATTCACTTTCCGTGTTCCTTCACCAAGTGTCTCCCTGATCTCATCAAGCCATCTGCATCGTCCGGCCAGCTTTTCTTGATCCCTCTCACGGAATCCATTCGGTAACTTTCTTGATCCATCAGGTCGCTATATCCCAGTTGACGTCCTTCAAAGCAGATGTCAGTTCCAGAAGACGAGCTTGGCCGGCGAGAGTTCGAGTATTGAAATGGCAGATGTAATGAGCTGATGGTCTTGCCTGAATTAATCAAAATAAGACACTTTTTCTTCAAATAAATTAGTTTTCAGTGGCTTCCTGTGGTATTCAACTTTGCTGGGAGCTGGCGCTTCCTGTTTTTTCATTTCCTTCTACTACTTGTCCATACCATATGAAGTAATCCCTTGTAATTCAAAAGTCAGTTTTTTTGCAGGATCTTTACAATTATGCCGTCGAAACAAATCGCACCAAATTTCTTATTGGTGTCGACCCGAACAGTCAATTCATAGCATTTGGTATTAATGGATATCTCGGCAAGGTGGGGATGGTCGTCGGTACTTTTATCGAGGTCTGTCTCCTATTTCTGCTACTCTGGAATAGCGGCTTCTCAATGGCCGTCTGGTACAAATTGAAGAAAAATAGGAGAAGCATGTCCGCCGAGACGTTCAAGATGCAAAAGAGCTTGACTATTGTCCTGGTTCTACAGGTAGTATAAGGATTTTTAACTTCTTTACTTTGGAGCTTCGTGGAGAGACCTTTTTCTAGTTTAGAGATACAATTTCCGCTTTGTGTCATGGAAGTTGCAGCATTTGAAGAGCTTTGCAGAAAATGTAAGCATGAGCTAAAAATTTAAAGTTTCTCCACGAAGACACCAGTTTAGGAGAATCATGACGGGACCAAAGTGCATGCAATTGGTCGCGCAGAGTAGAGTTGGGCCCGTGTCAGTAAGGCGCATACAAACAGGGTGTCTTAAAAATATTTTGAAAAAAATTCGAAAGAAAACCACGCCATAATTTTCGATAGAAAATTTTTTCTAAGAAAAGTGGCGGTAAACTTCGACCGTGACTTTTCTTATTGTTAGAAATATGTTTTAAGGAAAGTCCCTAACCTCATTTTTGGGGGAACCCCAATTTCGGCTCTGTATGTAATTAAAACTGGTTGAATTCGAACTGATCGATTTAGAACTGCCTATTTTTATTGATTTTGAGCGATCGAACTCACCTGGTCGAGTCGGCCCTGATCGATATTGACGCAAGTACAGAGAAATAGTTCGAAACCGAACAGTGCGATCTTGAAAATTCGAAATGTTTTCAGTTTGAATTCAAACTTGTGCGAAACCAATACAGTTCAAATTCGAACAATTCTAAACCGATACAGAGCCCTAATTTTACAGAAAAAAACTTGCCACTCATTTTGAACATAGGCTCAGCAAAATTATGTTCAAAGTTTTTCAGTAAAATTAGGGCTCCCCCAAAAATGCGCCTTACTGACACGGTCCCGGTTCCCAACTAATCGCAGTGATCCTGGCATTCTAGCCGCAGCGAATAAAAAGATTTCAGGCAGCTATACCATACGGTTCCTTATGTATTCCTGTCTGTTTATACGCAGCAGCTTTCGGCTTTGATGCCAAATTTATTTATGAATCGCCAATTGTTGAGGCCTGTCTCATATGCGTCATCGGCTTCTACCCCTTCTTCAGCAGTCTTCTCTTCTTCTTTTTCATCAAAGCTTACAGAAAATATGCCGTTTCTGTATTCAAAAAAGCCCTATTCTGCATCGATTGGCCGGAGCCTACAATTCAAATAGCTCCACTGTCGCAGTCTTCGAATGTGACAAGCCAGAATAGAGTAACAAGTAATAGAAGATCTGGTGCTTAATTTATAACACGAATAAAAACATTGGTTGTACTTTAGCTGGCTTTTTTCAAACTGGCTTAAAATTAAATTTTTTCTCATTTTCCTTCCATTTTCCATGTGTCTAACCACGTATATTGAATTCAGCGTGTAAAACAACACCCTGAACATCGAAATTAGCACGAAACCGACAACAGCCGTTCACAAGACGTTCTCGAACATTTTTCGTCTATTTATGTCTAATTTTCTCCTTCCGGGGTTCAGTAACGTGAAAAACGGCCGGAAAATGATGATATCTAATTCAAGCCATTTTGAGTGTTCGCGCCAAAATGTTTTGAACGAACGTAGGCGCCAGCTAAAGTGCAATCAAAATACTTATCAGTCTACAAAAACTTCAATTTTCGTTGCCTGAAACGAGGGAAGAAACAGAATTTGCCACAATGATCACGGGCGTGTCGACAGGCCACTTTATAAAGAAGAGCAGACGTTTGATGACCGAAACGGCAAAATTCCTATATGGTTTGATGAAGAAAAAAAAGAGGAGGCTGCTGAGGAAGGGGTAGACGGCTACGCAGCCCACAAGAACACCTTCCAGTAAAACTGATCTAACAATAGCCAGTTCGAGGACAATTGCGACGCCGTAGATCAAAATGGGCACTGCGAGCGTTCCATACGGTATTGCCGCCTGAAAAAAGCTTTTTTTTAGTCTAAATCCGAAAAAAACCTGAAGGACAAGAACCATAGTCAAGCTCTTCTGCAATTTGAACGTTTCCGCCGACATGGATGCTCTGTTCTTCTTCAATTTGTACCAGACGACCCAAGAAAAGTAGGCATTCCAAATGAATAGTATCAAGAGGAAGATCCATATGATGGTGCCGAGAATAATGACGTAGCCACCGACTCGACATGCTATAAGCTGGCTGTTGGGATCAACGCCAGCAAGGAATTCTGTGAGATTTCTTCGAACGGCATAGTCATAAAGCTCCTGAAAAGTAGTGTAAAAAATAATGTTGCTAAAACTTACATCGTACGAGAGACTAATACGATAAAAGCTGATATTTAAGAATATCATGGCCCCGACGAACAGAAGAGCAAAACCAATGAAGCCTCTACAAAACGTTGACGTTGCTGTCAGACAGTTTAGTTATGACCGAAAAGTCTCTGTACTCTGCGAGCACGTCCCATTCATACCCATGGAAACGGCCGGTAAAAAAAAATGGTGGTATATATTACTGCGAAAGATGCTGAATACATGTTGAACAGTCTCGAACAAGAAAGCAAAAAAGTTGGATTGAAAGTGAACAGAAGGAAGACCAAATGGATGACAACATTTGCGACAGTGCAACATTCAATCGGTCTCAATGGCACAGAATTGGAGAGAGTCAACGATTTTTATATACCTTGGATCGAAGCTGACAGCCGACGGGGATCTATCCCAAGAGATAAGCAGACGTGTGAAATTAGGATGGGCCTCGTTCTACAACGACAAAGAAGTTTACTATTCCCGGAGGACTCCATTGAAAATGAAAAAGAAGCTGTTTGAGATGAAAGTCCTGCCCACGTTGCTATACGGACTAGAAACCGCAGGTCTGAAGAAGACAGAGGAGAATGCTTTAGCCGTGTCGTAGAAGAATGGTCACCGAATCGGGCAAGAGCAGCTGGACGACCACCGCACAAATGGAGGAACCTACTTTCTACTAAAGTTGGGCCAACTTTTGCATCTACGGCCAGAAAATTGTCCCGAACAGAGTACAGAAGGTTGGCAAACTACCCAACGATAGAAGTCTCTTCCCCTACAGATATATTATTTGAGTTAGGATACGTATAAACGTGCTACACAGCTAAATTCCCGCCAATTTGATTTGAAAAAAGTTCTATGAAGAAAGCGCGGGCCAATTCAAATTATGCTCTCTACATTTTGCACAGACTAGGTATATGCAAACGTTGGATACGCAGTCAGCTAATTCGAAAGATACACAGCGAACTTTGGAATTTGTTGGCTGAGTATCCAATGCTTGTGTGCTAAGTGGGTCTCGAAGGGAAGAGCTAAAATCTTTCGGTAATCCCTCTTCTTTTTGAACAGACCATATAGCTTGTTACCACAAGTTTGGACCACCTTGTTTAAGTTGGAAAAGAATACTCACCGTGTTCCCTTGTATCTCTCCAATGCTTCCGTCTTCTCGTACATTAGAAGATACCGAACGTCACAGCAGTTGTTAACTGATAGCAGTGTAAAAAGACCAATCTCTAGGATAGCAGCAAACTGGAAAAAAGGGTTAATGTAAGTCAACTTCTCACCCAAAAGAATCCTGCATCTTTCCCGAGATATTTGAAAAAGCCATAGACGGTTGCAGCTGGAAGGGGAATCAACAAATTTGGCTCGAGAAACCATGTCAAAGTTACGCTAAAAAGTAAATCCGAGCACTGAAAATTAATATTCCTTAGGAAATAGATAAAAATTACCACAATTTGTAGCATAAACCGTTTAATTTCACTCATGCTGGGTGGAGAATGTTGCCAGACTGTATAGCACAAGAATAAGGTGATACATTCGAAGACGGACTCAATCGAGTAGGCGAGGACTTTGAACCAAAAGATGTCAAAAAGACCCATATATCTGATCAGCTGCAGAGCTGTGAATGATCAACAGCAAGGTGAAGCGACAGCAGGTGAAAAATTTTATGCGTTCATTAGATCAGCACAAAATTGCATGTCTAATATGTTATCTTGAAGAACTCGATCAAGAATTCATTGGTTTGATGTCGCTGTTACATTTTTTACACAAAGACAAAGATACAGCCAGCAGTCAACATGCTCAAAACTTTGTTTCTACTTTTCCATCAACTTTCCCAACTTTTGCCCCAACTCTCAGTTTCCTTTCTGAAAAAAATTCAATGGGGCAAATGAAATGGTATAATTCAGAAGGAGGCAAGAGTGATCGTACTGGCGAGACAGCCTCCTTTTATTACCAGGTTGAATAGAGATTGAGCGCTCCACATGTGGTCCTCTGAGCAGGTATCGGAAAATTGCTGACAGTTCTGGAGTGGAATATCTGATTCCTGAAATTTGCAAATTGTAGCGAAGATGAAATTTGCCAGGATCACTGTGGCCACTACTGACAGCAGAAGAACGTCTCCGATGCCTACTCGCAGAAACTTTCCATCTCCGCTCCAGCTGAAATGGAACGTGTCAGCTACCGGACCAGCATCATCGTCGATCGGCTCCGTCTGCGGTCAACAGATCCGAAAAGTCCGTTCTTTGTAAGAGGGACATGAAGAAGAATAAGCCGACCAGGAGTAGCAAGAGTCCGGAACGGCGTGTCTCCTTCGCCGCAAACATCTCCACGACTCGCTCTCCGTCCACTCGCAGCTCCAGAAGCTGAACAAGACCGAATAGATGCAGGATAAGTGAGAGTGATAAACAAGGATTTGAATTTTTTTTGCCATTTTCCTTTTACATATGGTTATCCCATCTTAAATCAAATTCTGTCCTAGTTTTTAAACACCGATCTCTCACAAGCAATCTATCCGACTAACAATCCGCTCTTTTCCGTCCTTTAAATGGGACAAAGAAGACATGAGAAAGAGAGAAACACTTTATAAAAGACTCTCAGAGAACTATTCCTGCAGATATCATGATCCGTCTTTCATTGTGCCTGTTCTTCTTTCTTACATCTTTTTATCAAATCCAAGCTACTTGTCAAGAAAAATGGTCTGATTGGAAGCCGGCACTAGGAGCAGCTGGTGATTGTAATAAGGATCTTGTGGAAGTCGTCAAGAAGTTAGGAAATGTGAACCGGAAGGCTGTCAGTGCGAGTGAGTTACAGAGTGATAGAGACAGTTCCAATCTTCAAATCCCTTACTTGCGGAGGTGAGACCACTAGAAGCTCAGTCTGTATCAGCAAACCATGCTTGTATCCAAACAAAAGTTGCTGTGAGCCGTACAAGAAGAAGGTCGTTGGAAGAAAATTCGTTTGTGAGCAGCCGAAAGGAGTGAAATTGTGAAAACAAGAGTTCTAATAAAGACCAGACGACTTCGTCGCCTATCGGCTCTATACCTATTTCTCAAGCTTCCTACTTGGCAAAAGTCTTTAAAAACTACAAGTTCGAATCACAGCGAATCACAAAGATTCTGTCCTTTGTCATCTGCAAAAGAACAGTCTACCTATCAACGTCGTCAAGTCGAGCTTCTACATTCTGCATCGACAATCTGGCCAGAGACTTGCTGTAATCTTCGAGTTGTTCTTGAACAAGTTGAGCTACACCCCTTCGGGGCTAAGTGAATTAGTTTTGTCCGTTTAAAAAAAGATAATAGCTTGCTACCTGATCCCTCTCCAGATCAATTATGTTCCTGTGCTTCTGTTCCACTAATCTTGCCCGTTTGTCCCTGTTTCTAATTGCTCGACACTTTCTCTCTGTCCACCCCTAAATTCTGCAATGTGTTCTGTCCTTCCCAGTTTGCTCCTATCCCTGTCCGTTGTCATCCGCTTTTTCCTCTTCTACCATTTACGATGTACCATGTCCCCATTCTTCTGTCCAATTTTCCCCTCCTGTCGTCCCTGTATCCCTGCGTGTAATTTCCGTGTGCATATCTTCCCTACTGATCTCCCTGTCCCTACGTATTTCCACGTGCTCCTGTTCTCCCCTATCCCTGTTCTCCACTGAAAGTCAAAAAAATCAAAGTCCATGCACTTGCAAACTGACTTGTCTAAACTTGTTACACTAACTCCTTTCCCCTTAATTGTGCGCACAAATTGCTCCATTTTGATTGCCAATTAAAGCTTCCGACAGACAGACAGAGACCTGGGAGCATTTTAAAACTAGCCGTCTACGACGGCTTTCGCGGCTCTTGCGCCTACGGCGCTTAAGTACGTAACAACGGCCGTCCAAATTTTGACACCATCGCGCTTTAGATAGTTTAGATTCACCCAGACGCGTTCCTCTCAAAAAACTATCTCGTTCGATAAAAGATTAATATGACATTGACATTAATACTTAACACGTTGCGCTAGTCTCGACAACTGTGCGGACTCCACTACAGACAGACAGACGGACATTTTTTCTTTTTTTCCATGTCGTTGAGTTTATTTTGTTTTCCCCGTGGTTTTCCCAACTTTTCCCTAGCCCGTTTTGAACGGTAGCCATTTTTACCCGCTTTTTATGGGAGGAGAGAGAGCTGTAGACAAAATGGACAGATGTTATAGTCTGTTCCAAAATGAGGAGAGCATAATTTGAATTGGCCCGCGCTTTGGTTGGCTGAGGATCCAAGATTTACATGCTGTATACGCAGCTGAATTCCTGCCAATTTGATTTAAAAAAAGTTCTATGAAGAAAGCGCGGGCCAATTCAAATTATGCTTTCTACATTTTGAGCAAACTATACTGCGTATCCTCACAAAGTTGTTTTGACATCATGTTGTACGAGAGATTTCGCCACGTTTTGAATTTTTCAAGCAGTCTCATCAATCAGTTCCAAATCATCTGTTTTCTGAGATATTCCACAATCCCTTGGTTCTAAACATTTCTGAACTGTTCTGGTCAGATCAATCTACCCATCTTAATCTTCCGTCAAATATGCATGCCGTCTTCTTATCTCCAAAGATCCGTGGTGACAGAAAATTAAGAGCCAAATTGACACGTTTGATCTCTCTACTAGTAAAGTGCAGTAGTGTATGTGGTGGACTGTTTATTTGTTTTTGTTTGTCCATGGCCACGAACAAGTCAGGACAAGTTAGTTTTTCTTAGGATTAGATAGTTAGTTTTGTACTTAGGGGGACGAGAAATCAAATGTTTGGACAACATTCTTCGCATTTTTGAGCGCCGCAGGCGCAAGGGCGGCGACAGCCGTCGTAGATGGCTGGTTACGACATAAAGAGCGTAAAGAACTAAGGTCACCGAGAGGTGACTCGACAGTCCACGGCTCGCGCTGTACGGACAGCCAGCCGCTACTCTCTTCGGTCGAAAAACATCACGCGTCTCCAAATATTGGCGCCCTTCTTTATTGAACAAAAAATGTATTACTTTTATATTTGTAGGACGAACTTCTACTGGAAATGGCACTTGAAATGGCAGAAAAAGGTATCGGCAGGTTATTAAAGTAAATTGTATACTTTCTCATTCCCAAATACTGTTTTCAGAAAATGCCCGGGAAGATTGTTTGTCAGGAGAAGTTCCACATTGGACATGAGGGTTTGAATGATCTTCTGCCCGCTATAGCCAAGAAGGTCAGTCTTTCTCTTTACCTGTCCCTCTGTCCCTCTCACAGAGTCTAGAGTCTGAGAGACAGGGATTCAGAAGGACAGAGTAATAGAATGAAGCTGACAGACTGACAGACTGAGAGAGGGACAGAGGGACAGATCAGAGAGTCAGATACTGAGAGAATAAGAGAGTCAGAGACTGATAAAATTAAAAAATGAGAGAATAAAATTACCAAAGAACAGAACAGAACTTTTCCAATCGTTTACATAGAGTGTAATCTCTTGTTCTCAATTTTGTCGTCTTCTTTGTTTTCTTATTTCCTACGGCTCGGCATCTCCCTTCGGATTGAAGTCGAGTCCCGAGACCCATTTCGGTCCTCTGTACGGCTGCATCGGATCCCAGCAGAGCGGCTCAACGTCCAAAATGTTCTGCGACTGACAGGCCGCCTGAAGCTGTCTGTAGATGTAGTCGTAGTCCGGAATGCTGGCGTATTCGAGTCCGTCGATGTAGAGGAAAATCTCTCGGAGCTGTTTGTCCGGCGTGCTCTGCAGTATCTTGGCCAAGTTGACCTCCTGTCGCAGCTGGATTTTAAAGTATTTGACGGCTTCACGCTCCGATCCTTTACAATGTTTCCATGGCAGATTGCCGATCATGAACTCGACCAGCATGTACCACCAGGCCTCGACGTCGTCCTTTCGACACTGCTCCTTCAGTTCCAGCGTTCCGAGACTCGCATAGCGTGTCGTTCCACGGAAAGCGGCCCTCTCCCTCGGCATTCGGAGATCTTTGGCCTCAGTACGGTAGCGGCGACACAGTCCGAAATCCAACAGGTAGACTGTGTGGAAGTTGTCATCCACTTCCCGACCGATGGCAAAGTTTGGCGGCTGAAAGTAATCGTGGTCCCTGTCCCTGTCCCTGTCCCTGTCCCTGTCCCTGTCCCTGTCCCTGTCTCCGGACCTACCTTGATATCCCGATGAAGGTATCCAGCCCTGTGCAGATCCCGAATGCCGGCCAGCGTTTGTTCTCCCGCCTTCATGGCCGTACTGAATGAAAACTTCCTGTCTGTCTGTTCCACTCTCAAGTCCCAGAGATTCTTGCCAACGAGTCTGATGACGATGTAGAGGAAGCGACCGCATACCTTCCCTCGATCCTCAAACTGCAGCAGATGCGGCGAGTTGATCTTCATGGTCGCGATCAGGACTTTGGCCTCATGCTTCAGAATTTGCTTCATGCCTCGAAAAGACTCGCACTTCAGAGCCAGTTCCTTCTGATCGCCCTGCCGTCGGACGCGGTAGACGGCACCGAAGCTGCCCTTTCCCAGTAACTCCAGCACCTCGAATGTGGCCTTGGTGCTTCGAATCGAGTCGGCAAGCGGCCTCGGCATATCCAGCATCATTTCCTCCTTTTCGGACGACATCGTGGCAGAGGAGGGGATCAGCTGGGGGCAGACGAGCAGCTACTAGTGTTCGGAGTCCAAGTGTTTTCAATAACTTTTGTATATTTGTTTGTCCAATTAGTTAATAAAAATTCAAACTTTTTAGTTTTTGTGAAAATATATATATATTTGAATTCTTCTAGGATTTCAAGTTGTAATTAAGGAGGGACATAGATTATTCCAACTTTCAGGAATGGAAAGAAGGCAGAAGAGAGCTCAAACACGGACAACTAATGAGAGTACCGAAGTGCTCTGTAGAAGAAGTTCTCATGGATTTGCAGGCGTCTCTCCTCTACTCCAAGGCCACTCACAAGCACTCCATCCTCCGTCATCTGTCAAAGTACGATCTGCCTATCACAATTGCAAAGTCGATCTTCTACATCCTTCATCGTCCTTCCGATATCCGGAAAAGACTGGCTGTGGTCTTTGAGAAGAACAACATCATCTGCGCATCGGTCAACGCTCCGCATGTCATCTTCAGAAATCGTTTGGATTGGCATCAGTACAAAATTCTCTCGCAATAGAATTACCGCTATCTTTTATGTTGTCGTTGTTTCACGATAAATTGCTGTTCACTTATTGGGCCAAAGAAATTTTTAATGGTTACAAATTTTCATAGAACGGAACACAGCTGAGACCGCAATGGTTACAGAAATTTTTAATGGTTACATGCCAATGGAGTATCAACAACCAGATAGTGATAAAAAGGAGATCGGACTCTTTATTAAAGCTGTCCACAGTCGCTGATCACAATTTCCTGAGTTGACTTTCCGCTTTGGGAGCCATAACTCTCGATTTCTTTGACAACGCCCATTCCTTCGATGACCTTTCCGAACACAACGTGCTTTCCATCGAGCCACTCGGTCTTGACAGTTGAGATGAAGAACTGAGAACCGTTTGTGTTGGGTCCGGCGTTGGCCATGGACAGGACTCCGGGTCCGGAGTGGTGCTCCTTGAAGTTCTCGTCAGCGAACTTCTCTCCGTAGATAGACTCTCCACCGGTTCCGTTGCCGCATGTTAAGTCTCCTCCTTGGCACATGAAGTTGGGGATAACCTGAAGGTTAAAATTAGTGAAGGAAAAACAACAAATGACTTACACGGTGGAATTTGCTGCCCTTGAAGTGGAGGGGCTTTCCAGCCTTGCCGACTCCCTTCTCGCCGGTACAGAGAGCCCGGAAGTTCTCGGCGGTCTTGGGAACAATGTCGGAGAAGAGCTCCATGACGATTCGGCCGGTGGCCTTACCTCCAACGGTAATGCCAAAGTAGACGACAGGACGAGGTAGTGAAGCGGATGCGACAGCATGGCACTGTCGAACAGGCTGGTCAGCGTCAGTTTTGGGGAATGCTAAAATACTTATGTCTCATTAAAAACGCGCCTCAACCCGCTCTTTTCAAGTTTTATGCACATGAACTTTGAATTTTCAAAGCGTTTCAAGCTCGAAGTACAGCTATGATCAACCTTTGCCTTCTGCGCATTTTTTTCACTATGACCAAGTTTCGCGATGTTTTGAAAAGTCTTATTGTTAGAGCTTTTTAAATTCTAAACGAAGCTTGTTAAATTCTTTGCTAACCATGCCAAAACGTGAGAATACAAGCGCGAATTTGATAATTGAGTGTTTTCTCAAAGTCCCAAAATTTAGGGTGGGAGGAGCAAAATATACGGGCTGGTCTGGACGGTTCTAAACAGAGAAAAAACTATTAGTGTTTCCGTGTTTTTATGCGTTTAGTAAAGGTGCGGTGGGCTTTCCATAGCTCCATGACGATTCGGCCGGTGGCCTTACCTCCAAGCTGTCCACAGTCGCTGATCACAATTTCCTGAGTTGACTTTCCGCTTTGGGAGCCATAACTCTCGATTTCTTTGACAACGCCCATTCCTTCGATGACCTTTCCGAACACAACGTGCTTTCCATCGAGCCACTCGGTCTTGACGGTGCAGAGGAAGAACTGGGAGCCGTTGGCGTTGGGTCCGGCGTTGGCCATGGACAGGACTCCGGGTCCGGAGTGGTGCTCCTTGAAGTTCTCGTCAGCGAACTTCTCTCCGTAGATAGACTCTCCACCGGTTCCGTTGCCGCGGGTGATGTCTCCTCCTTGGCACATGAAGTTGGGGATAACCTGAAGGTTAAAATAAGTGAAGGAAAAACAACAAATGACTTACACGGTGGAATTTGCTGCCCTTGAAGTGGAGGGGCTTTCCAGCCTTGCCGACTCCCTTCTCGCCAGTGCAGAGAGCACGGAAGTTCTCGGCGGTCTTGGGAACAATGTCGGAGAAGAGCTCCATGAAGATTCGGCCGGTGGCCTTACCTCCAACGGTAATGTCAAAGTAGACGACAGGACGAGCGGATTCGACAGCATGGCACTGTCGAACAGGCTGGCCAGCGTCAGTTTTGGGGAATGCTAAAATACTTATGTCTCATTTCCGTGTTTTTATGCGTTTAGTAAAGGTGCGGTGGGCTTTCCATAGCTTTAATTTGTGACCAGCCGTCTACGACAGATTTCGACAATTTCTGACTTCTGGCTTGTATTTGACTATTTGAAGTCCTGGACAAACTAACAAACATTCAAACAGAGTTCACGACAGACACCATTGCGCTTTAGGGAGTTTGGATAGCTTTATACTCTCTTCTCTTTTTTGGGAATCCGGACAAACCTTGGGTTGAATCCCTCCTCGGTAAAAGTTCTGAACGTATTTATTAGATAAAATTGAGAGAGCTGGAACCTCTAGCCAGAAAGTTTTGTACAGGTTCGGAAAAAGCTCGTTGTTTTCTACACTCTGGACATTGGGCATTGGGCAAATGGACACAACAAGTAGAACATACGGAATGTCCGCATGTGCCAATCATCGGTCGACGGGCTTCGTCATCTAACATCGTAGATTGTGAAGAGGAAACTGGCTAACCATATGGTTCTATGCAGACGGAACAGTCCATGCCACAGGCCGCAAGTGGAGTAAACACTCCTATAATTCTTATCAGCAAACCAAAATTGATTGGGGGAGGGAAAAGGCTTTACGTCGAGGAACACGAAAGTGATACTGATGAGGCTGGGAAGAACCCAATTGCAGATGACTACAGGACGTATTGATCAAACTGAGAAAATCGAGTCTGCTTGAACTACGACGTAAAACATATTTAAACAGTCTAGGGCTATCGTTCACTCTGAGTTCAAGTTTGACAATAATGTGTGTAACACATTTTCTGATAGCTTAAATCGAAAACGCGAAGGGTGGCTAACAATAGGGCTTATCTATCACTAAAGTCTGTTTAAAAAAAATATCGCAACAGTAATCCATAAATATTTCGCTTCGAGAACCACAAACCCCTGAAGCGCGCCAATTCACCGTTGAGAAAATCAAGAAACCGGGTTGAGCTGTTGCAGTTTACCCTGAAAATCAGGGGTTTGTGGTTCTCGAAGCGAAATATTTATGGATTACTGTTGCGTTCTTTTTTTTAAACAGACTTTAGCTATCAACGATTTAGCGTTATCTGCTCCTCGTCGAAATGAGCAGGTTTCTTTACCCTCCTCCCCCCTCAACTTGGGTTTTTGAGGGACGGCGGGTGAAATCCTATCACAGTCCTGATTTTCTCTGCAGAACTTGCTTCAAAAAACGACTGTAATAATTCGCAATGCAGCTTGAAAAAACAATAAAAGAGGCTGATAAAATTTTTTTGGCTTTTAGCCTTTTTATTTTTTTTTGGTGGCGGTAATACCTGGCAGTAGGCGGTACCACAGAACCGTAGGCCTGTTCGGCCTGTGGGTTTTTTGTGCTTTTACAGTTATTTCAGAAAGCGAGGTTCCTTATGTAACCCCTATTCTGCAACTGACAAGAAATTGCGGGTGAGACCTCAGACATTCAGTTGGATTGAACTTGGCAGCGTAGAGTTACTGTGATCAAAGCATTTTCAAGCTTCGCTGTGTTCTGCAAAGTTGTAGAGCTCATCAAATACTGCAACTTTGTTAACAATCACAAGGCTGGAAAATGAAAGCGTGAGCTAGAAAATTGAGATTTCTTTCAGTAGTCCCGAAAGCCGAAGGGAGGAGGGCAAGTAGAAGGAACTTCGATTTCAGAGAAAAACAGGGAAGATCTACCAATTTGCTTTTGTTTGATTCAATGACAATATGCTTTCCCAACAGCTAAAATACGTCAAATAAAAATTTTGAAATTCAATTTGGAAACTATTCAAAAAGCTATAAAACTTCAGTAACTCTGTTCATTTCTGAAAGTTTTTTGTAAACAAAACATCAAATCAAAGCAAAAAAAACTTTAAAGTTTCCAAAAGAAATAAAAACTCCCCTTCGAGACGGTTGTCCCGAATTTGAAGCATGGCTAGTGAGAAGAGCAGTCGTCGACAGGCCGTCTCCCAAACGCTGTCCGTCCTCTCGAATCCATTCGGAACCACAACGGGCTCCGTTCGCAGCATCAGACAGACGGCTCCAGTTGAAGAAGAAGATGGTCAATCGCGAGTGGTCGTCGTCGAGGAGAAGCCAGGAGAGGCTCAAAAGTCAAGAAAGTTGGGCAAGCTGTGTCTTCGAATCTGCAGTCTTTTTCTGCTCGCCGTCCCGATTACCATGATTGCCGTGGGAGCTGTCTTCTTCAAGAACTGTCCTCTAGAGTCGAGGCTGCCGATCTGGCTCATCGTCGCCGGTATTCTCTACATTCTGGGAGAGGTTATGGATGTCTGGCAGTGGATTTCGGTCAGTTTTTTAACGGTAACAGTAACGTCTTTTCAGGAAACGAAAAATCCGAAAGCCGAGCCAAAGCCCAAGTGCTACGATCTTCTCCATCTCCTGCTCCACATCCTCCAGTTCGTTTGGCTCATCGTCGGCTCCGTCTGGGTCTACACGGCCTACCAGGACATGCATTCGACTACGGCTCCCGATTCCGACTACTACTGCGAGAAGACCGTCTTTTGGATGTCCTTTGTGACCGTCACGGTGGGAAATCTCGCCTACGCCGCCCTCATCCTGGGCATCTTCTGTCTCGGACTCTGCGCTGTGTACCAGAAATAGAAGAAGAAGATTAAAGTTGAAATGAATCGGATTTTTCATTTCAAGACTTGTTTTTTCCTTGTCTCATTCTTCGGTTCCTGACCTCCTGCTCTCCGACCTTTTCATCCCTTCAGTGCTTCCCTGTTGGCACAGCCGAAAGAATAGCCGCCTCTGCCCATTTTTTATATTTGGTAATCTGCAACGAGTTTACATACCCCCTGTACCATGAGTCGTTTAAATTATCTGCAATGCCCTCTCAGCTTTCGGTAGTCAAGTTTAGAACCCAGTTATGATGTTCCATTCCAGGTCCTCTGGATTATCTTACTTCTTCCTCTGGTCTCTTCTGTCTGCACTGGGCAATGGTACCAGTTGACACCAGCTACTGGAAGTGACGGTAACTGTACTGCGACTTGCGGAATGTGTGGGCAGAAGATTGAGATCCGGACATGTTATCCTTTCGGCTGTGATTGTCAGTGAGTACTGTAAACAGGACTGACTGACTGACTGACTCAGTCGCCCATTCCCTTGGTTCCAAAGACCCTGGCTTCGTTTACTTTGGCTTCAATGTGTCAATGTCAAGGACAGAGTCAGTGCCAATGTCAGGGACAAGGATACGGGCAGTTTTTCCGCTTCTTTTCCCAGTTCCGCCACTACTTATTCATCCTTCTAACAATAAAGTAATCTTTATATTGATCTACTGTAAGAGCTGTTCCGGTCTCGTAGTCTCTATCGATCTCTTCTTCCTCATCTCATCGTCTTCTTGGAAAAGTTGCTTATAAGCTTGAAGCTGGTTGATTGCCTTGTGCCAAGATTTGGGGTTCCAGTTTGACATCTGATGCGGGTCACGGAGCACATTCGCCATCACTGAAAATGGTTCGGTTGTTCTCACTGTCACTGTTTCTCAAACTCACATAAACACCGTCCATCTGTACGCCTCGTACGACAAATGTAGCCAGCTGACGTGGGAAGAATACAGAAAGCGAGGAGGAGAAGAACTTTAACCCACGACATGACAATTTCTGGAAATATTTGCATCAGTTTTGAGAGAAACATGAGAAGAAAATGAGGTCCTAATGGAGGATAGAGTAGGCGGCAAAACATTGACAAAAATAACAAGTATGATAAACTAGACTGATTCAGACTGAGGACGTAGAGTTCCGGATCTTCTTTCGAACTGAGTGTTTTCAGGGAAAGATTGGCGGAGATCAGTAGAAATCTGCAGCTGCAGTCTCGTTCTATAACTAGGTTTCGAAAGGAGACTTTCCATTGAATTCTCATGGTGATGAGGGAAAAAGACGTCAGGTTGACTATTAAAAAAGGAGATTGATACTTTTGTAAGATTCATTCCTTACGTTTTTCTGCTTCTATTCTTGAAGCTTTGGTTCTTCGATTTGTTATTGGATATACTTTTTTTTACTTTCAAACAACCTAAAATCGCAGCCATCGCAAATCGCAGTCAAGCCAGCGAGTGTGATTAGACCTATCATGGAAAATAAAAACGTCTATTTTTTTATCTAAATCTAATTAAAAACCCTCTAATTAAAAAAACAACTGAAAACTAAGCTAAATGCTTAGAGATTAGACCGGCTACTCTGCTATATGTCCTTCTCCATCCTCCCGAGGTCGGTAAATTGGTAGTAGCATGCTACGAAGTAAAGGCGTTCCGTGGAACAGGTTGGGCAACTTCGGAACGTAAACGCTTCACACGATCTGGCCCCTCAGATTGACCCCTCACGCAGTAGGAGCTTGTCTCTCAGAGGATTCTTCGGAACTCTGGCGTTGATAGGGAGTAACATTACTTTTTTTTACTCTGCTATATAAAAACTGAGAGTTATCATTAGAGTTAAGAGAAAAAAGCTATTTCTGTGCAGCACTGTTGCCAAGAGACTTAAAAGAAAGTTCCCGTCTCATCGCTAGAAAGAAACGTCGGAATGACTACTTAGGTACACGTAGTGCTTCCCGCCATCTAATCATCCTTGTTTTTCAACGGATGTCTCGTCCCATCTTGGCAACAATGAAAGAGGGTGAATTCCATTGTTTTCATCTTAAGGAAAGAACTCTTGGGGAGATGAGAGGGTATTTTTGTCTCTTTAGAGAGTCAAAGAGAAGGACAGACTGACAGACTGACATACTGATATACTGACAGATTGACAGATGGAAAGACAGAGAGGAACGAGGGACAGAGCATAAGAGCGAGCAAAACAGGACCTGCTAGCAGAAAGTCGCATTGCTGCGTGGGTTCAGGAAACGCCAAGCAGCAAAATGTGCCGGATTTGGGATATATAAAGGGTGTGAGTAGGGTTCATAAACACCAAGTCCGAGACCGATGCGTCTAGAGAACGTGACTGAATGACTAGAGCCGGCTGAAAGCTCACACAAGAAGAAGACTAAAGAAGAGTGGGTAGATCAAGTGATAGAAGGTTTTATGTGTTTTCCAGTGCCGAGTGAATCACGAGTCTACATGAGAAAGTGAATTTCTAGGGAGGAGAGAAAAGAAGAGGAGAAAGAAAGAAGTTCAGATTTCAAGTTCGAACGATGGATAGACAGTGTGATAGAGACGTATGGTCTGTTCAAAAAGAAGAGGGATTACCGTAAGATTTTAGCCTTTCCCTTCGGGACCCACTTAGCATGCAGAAGTTGGATACTCACAATCAGCCAACAAATTCCAAAGAGTTAGAATCCTGCGGTCACTCTTCTTCTTTTTGAACAGAACATAGAACTACTTTACTCGTTTCAAAAAGTTGAAAACAGCTGCCAGTGGATTTGACAGTCTAATGAATTCACCATGTGCTTCTCAAGAAATAGTCCTGAAGCTTCTGTATACTACCAACTAGAGAGATTGCATGAGTCTATGAATTACACTGTTCAGACTTTTGGATGTGAGTCAAACCCTAGAAAAAGGGTAAATTTGGGAGCAGAAAGTCAGTTCCTTGCTAACTGTGTTGTTATAGTTGCTCCCATTTATAAAGAAGAAAAATATTCGAAGAAAGGTAGGCTTATGATTTTCGTCATCCCTGAGCTGGACAAAGAACCAAAGAATACCGTTGCAGGCTTATTGAGGTGTGGAAGAGATTAACCACCTCCCTCAAGGATTTGACGTAGGAAAGGCATGTTGCGTCAATTTTGTGCACAGGGTCGAGACAAATTTCAAGATCTTTGTTAGGAGCCGGAAGTTTCTAGACTAGAACTTGCGCCTTAATTATGCTGGCTGGAACGAGAGGAATTAGGTTAGAGTCTATTCTTTCTTTGAATCAAGAGAACAGTGAGAGGGAGAGACAGACTGACAGACGGACAGACTCAAAAACTGACAAGTCCTTTAAAGTATGAGGCTAATGAGCGTGGGTCGGAGAGCACGATGGGCGGATACCCTTCCTTATCTGCAAAACAATTAGCGGCAGTTCAAAAATGAAATTGAGAAGGACACAGCTAATAGGGAAGCAAAGAAGGAAGAAAAGAAGTGAGTGGGTTGATGAGTTCGCTTTCTAAGCTGCAGACCTTTTTTCCAAAGAGAAGATGTCACAGAGAAACCAAAAAGCAACTAAAGCTGCTTGTCTAGGGATGATCGGGAGCACAAGTTGTGCTTGAAAGAAAAAAAAACAGTTCTGTGGGAGTTTTTGATTTGGGAATGACGTCGAAAAGTGCTTTAATGCGTTGTTTATCGTTGGAGAGTCCGGATTGTGAGAGCAGGCATGGCCCTAGCCCAAAAAACCTGGCCCGAAATCAGGCCAGCTTCGGTGCCAACTTTGCGGAGGGCTAAAAAAATTTATTTCGCATATATTTCTGATTTTCCTTGTTAAATAATACTGTGTAGGATAAGATCTAATTATGACATCAAAAAAAAGTTACGAGAAAACAGAAAACTGACAACGAAAAGAGAAGAAATCGAAAAATTTCTGAAGATTTCAACGAAATTCTTGGAAAATTCTAAGATTCTTCCATTTTCGTTGTCAGTTTTCTGTTTTCTCGTAATTTTTTTGATGTCATAATTAGATTTTACCCTACAAAGTATTTGTAAACAAGAAAAATCAGAAATAAATGCGAAATGAAATTTTTTTAGCCCGCCGCAAAATTGGCACCTGGCCGAAGCTGGCCAGATTTCGGGCCAGGTTTGCCATGTCTGGTGAGAGACAGAAACGAACTGAGGGAGTTCGAAGGGGTACTGTAGTTTGCTGTTCCTCAGACTCTCTAGCTCTCTCATCCATCTGACCTTTGTCCTGATCCAATTATCCCCGATTACTAAAGTCTCAACAGAAGAAAATAGTTCACTTATTTTACGTCACACCTCAAGATATGAGCTCGAGATATCCCCCTCGTTAATTGGCTCAACGAGCGGGACAGATGGCTGGAGACTAAGAAGTAGGCGATCCTGATTAACTTTTGCTTCGAATAGTAGGGAACACACTGAAACTAAAGTTCCGTTTCAATTCTGTCCCCCAGAAGAAGCCAAAGTTCGTAGTCAATAAAATTTCATGTTTAAAGTAACTTTTTTACACTTCTTCAGATCCCAAAACTATAAAAGAAAGTCTGAAACATAGAAATGTTGTTTTGTCGGCCTCATGTGTCATAAAAACTACTTCTCCAAAGTCTCTCTTTTCTGGAAAGGATTCAAATAAAAAATTGTTCAATTTAGTTTTCTGTTCTTTGTGTATTGTAAAGTTAGATAATTTGTTACTACGTGGCATTCACGTGAACTTTGACTGCTTCGAAACTTCTTCCTAGTACTGGAAATGGTCAATGGTTGGATCAACTTCCGGTTCAGCTGTAGTAGATACAACGAAAGACAGTTTGAAAGAAGAAACTGTGTAGGACACAGTAAGACAAACATTCAGAAAATGTAAGAGAGTAGGCTGACATGTTTGGCAGTACGACTCCGCAAGGCATCGAAAATCGTCTGGTCTGGAAGCAGCGAACAAGACGGAAAGTCTAGAGAATAAGAACAACAGAAACAGGGCCATAAGACTGTTCTGAGAAATTGGCAACTGGAAAAAGTTTGAGAGAACAAAGGCTGGAAGACGGAGTGATGGAGAGACAGAGACAGAAACATCACAAGACTGCCTAGTCTGTCCAGTTAGAATAACTGATCAGGTCACGCCCTACTACTGTGAGTTGACTGACCCGAAAGGTCCATTAACTCTCGGTCTTCCAACAATTCGTCATGTCTCCCCTTCCCCAATTTGGAATTCATTGAAGTGTGGAGAGGCTGGAACCTTTAGAGAGAAGAAAATGTGGAGACCGTGTTAGTCACATAAAGCGCAATAAGAACCCGGAAAGCTCGAAGATGATTGAGCCACTTGTGAGTCGAGTGTAGAGAGAAAGAAGGTAGTTAACCAGAATGGGGAAATCCTGAGTATAGTCATAATGGAGAGTGTGGAGAAGGGCGATGATAGGACAGGACTGGATAGTTTCCAGAGAGCTAGAGAGTATTAGTCAGTACCATGAGAGGACATGATATTCTCCAGGACTTATGAGCTGTACCGACGTAACTATGAGTCGATGCAATGACAGAGCAGAACTGGATAATATCTAGGGTAGCTATGGTACATTGAATGTACTCTCAAACAGTTTAAGCTAAACTCATACTCTCTTGTGGGAATTTCCAAAGAACTCTACTGTCCAAATGGTTCTGAGAATATACTACATTCTCAGAATCATTTGTGTCAGTTCGATCCGAGAGAGACCTGAGGAAAGTCCTCTACGTCCATGCTCTGCATTACGCTCTCAACGCCTAGGTCATATCATATATGCTGTTGAAATGCTGAGAATAAAAATACGTATAGAACCACCTTGTTATTAGACAGTAAAGGGGAAAGAACCCATTCGGATGCCACCGACCGGCCGAACAACGTCTCCAAGACTACGAGATGTCCAGATTTCACTAGAAGAGAGGAAGGAAATCAGAGATGGAGTTGGACAGACTGAAAGAGACTAAAGGACTGACAATGAGAGTCATAGAGACGAAGCGTGCTATCCAAAGAAGTCAAAGAGTACCAGGGAACAACCAGGAAAGAGGAGGGTGTCTAGATGTACTGCCTGGTTTCAGGTTTCTTTACCCCCTCCCCCCAATTTTTGATTTTTTGTGTAGCGAAATCTGAATTTTTCGGCTCTCGTTGTAACTTTACTGCTGTCTCAGTGAGCAATACTGTAGCCCTGATCAAACTACAAATTTGCAGAACATTGCGAAGCTTGAAACTGCTTTTATCACTGAAAAATGACTTAAACATTAGGGTAAATATACCGCCCGCCTTGTACTCTTATTGGGTCAATTAATAGGTAAAAAACACTACAACAGTATAACACTCTAACAACAACAAGAAACAAACAACAACGAGCAATCATTTATTATATATCCGTTTGAGAAGAACGAGAAGATTGTTAGCGCCAAAGACAAAGAAAATATTACCTTTTGGGAATTCTCCGTGTCTTTTATAGATACAAAGATGCTACGGAAGCGCTCGCAAAATGTACCTTTTTGGGCAATTTGTTTATTTTATGAGACAGTAACAAAAAAACGCTTTTGGTGACTGTGGTGGACCAGAGAAGGACTGAAAATTCTACAGTAGTACGCACTTCCAAGCCATTGGCAATGTGTCAGCTATGACCTTTTCCTCCATTCCGCATCTTCCGCTCTCAATATTCTAACGGTCATCACGAGGTCTCACATGGCTACTCTAAAAACCCCCGCGCACGTTCATAGGTCACGTCAAGAGTCTGGAGACACCTCCACTTCCGATTTCCGCACATTAGCACGGCCAAAAGTGTACTGATCCGAAAGGGGGGACTGGGTTGCAAATCACCCGTGCCTGAGTTACAGTAACCCGGAGAGAGACAGAGATACTGTAGGTATCGGGAAGAAGGTCCAGTAACAGTAGTTACGGGTACTGTAGGAGAGTATAGGTTCAGTTACAGTAGCCCGAAAGAGCCTTTCGAATAACTGGAAAGAGTCTCAAGAGATTCAGTTACCGTAACCCTAAGGAAGAGTTTCATTTTAAAGGAGTACGGTAAGAGACTGTGAATCTCAGGTAATCAAGAGGGCGTGGGAACTCTGATGATTAGTTTTTAACGAATCAGTTTATAGAAGCAAACATGTTTATCGTTAAGAGATTTGTTGGGAATAAATTCCGTCAGAAGAGCTCCACCCTCCTCCATTTCCGGAACTAATAATCTAACTGGAAGAGGTGTGTTTAGCGCTCTTTGGTTTCTAGCGGGACAGTTTTGGAGCCCAAAATTTTGTAACAGGTGTTGGAATGAATAAAAACGAAATATCAATGGAAATACAGTAAATATTTGAATGCGCCACTATTCGAATACAAAAAATACGCACGTATTTTTTTCCGATTGACGACGCCATTTTTTAACTTTGCTTCGAAACTTCTTCCTAGTACTGGAAATGGTCAATGGTCTGTAATATCCTGAAATTAGGGCGTCCTTCCAGTAGCCTTTCGAAGCCGGAAAATGCGGGATGAATGATCACTTATGGTATGTGGAGAACCGATTTATAATATGTTGGCGTTTTGCAGTGGACAATGCGGTAGGTGTAAGATCGGAAAGAAAACAGGCACTGTTTAGACCAGGGTTGCACGGACATCGTAACTTCGGGAGAACATGAACATGAACCGAACAGCCCCTTGCATTTTTGAGACGAAAGATCACGGACCGAACATTGCACTTTTTGTTCGCCTGCGAACCGAACACGAACAGTTTTTCTTCCCAATGTTCGTTCGCGAACACGAACACGGACACGGACGTCCGTGCAACCCTGGTTCAGACAGTGTGAATAACGCGATAAAACCGGAGTCAGGACACGCTACAATTGGAAGAAAATCATCAATCTAGACCTGAACTGCCGGAAATATGTGTGAAGAGCCGGAGGTTTCGCAAATTTTACTTTTAAACAGGGTTACAACAACCAAGCATCCAGGAAATAGAACCTGACCAAAAAATGCGTAAAGAAGACAAGAAGAGGCATGGAATTGGTACCGACAAAAGAAACTCGTTTGAGAAGAGAACACCGCCAACCATGGAACGTCTTAAATATAAGAGCTGAGACTAGAACTTGTACAGTCTGGATCAACAATGGAAACGCGTGTTACAGAAAACTTAGAAGTAAATAAGTTAGTCAGAAAAAGAGCATGATTCTTGATCCAGAACCTCCCTCTCTCAACACGGAAGCTAGAGGCAAATGTCTGTACTCTAGAGTACGGGTTTCAGGAGTCTAGGAAGGACTTGAGTTACAAGTTATGTGATCTTCAATTCCTTCTTGACTATTCTATCACTTCTTCAAAGTGTTTTCACCTGGATGTGGGGGAGGCCGACCTAGATCAACTTTCTAAAGACCAGAATGGGCAGGAGAATAAAGGTTGGAGTTCAGCGAGCTTTTTGAGTTTCTTAGGACTGGAAGTTGTTCGAGCAGAAAAGGTGTCCTTTGGAGAGTCACCTTTGACTTGAAAGAGAGAGAGGGACAGATGGACAGAGGGTAGAGATCAGAGATGCGCGGAATTTTTTTTCTGCAAAAGTGCGTAACGTCGTTTTTGTGTAAATTTCTTCACTTTTTTCTTGTTTTTATATTTTTCACTGCAGAAATACAGAAATAAATATAAAAAGAAGACTCCTAGCAGGAAAATGCAATCCCGTGATCGCGATCCCGAGAGAATCCCGCGGGATTGCGTACGAGATTTCCACGGGATTGCATTTTCCTGCCTGCTTTTTTATTTTTTAGTGTCTGTATATTTTTTGCAAGTGTACTTGGGCCGCGTTCATCGATGAAAAATTTAAAAAAAACCAAAAAATGAGCAAACTTTGCGAAAAACGGCAATACGCAACCGTTACGCACTTTTGCAGACAAAAAATCCGGCACATCTCTGGTAGAGGTACTGGAAGAGAGAGATTCAATGACACACCTAAAGCTAAGCTGACTACTGGGTAGAGACACGACGTAGACACGACTAAGCCTAAAAACAGCATGCGGATAGGTCACGAAGACTCTGACTTATTCACCAATCCATTTTTGGGACGTCATCAGGTAGAAAAAGACACGTTCACTGGGAAGTCTGAACTCTATCAAAAAACTCACAAATCTCTCCGAGGAAAGTTCATTTCCACCAAATTTGAGCACATGTAGACGACGTCTTCTTCTAATACATGACGGCCGGTCCCATCATCGGATCCATCATGGGCGGCGGAGCCATCATATCATCTTCGCGATCGTCCTTAGAATTAAGGAAGTAAAAAAAAGAGCGTCTGGAAGCGGAAGAGAGATTTGCTAAAGCTGTAGCTGAAAAGCATAGACTACCGAACCTATGGACAAGAAAGAAGTGAAGAAGCTCGTTACTCCAACGACTACTACAGTAACCAAGACGACTCCCCCGTCCCCTGCTCTCAATCCAATGATGCCTTCGGTTCTTTCCTTCAGTCCAATGATGCTCCAATATCCGACTCCTGCCGGCAATCCAATGATGCCTCAGGCTCCCAGCTTCGATCCGATGATGCTCCCATTGCCCGCTCCGATCCGAGGAAATGTTCCCGCCAAGTATCAATATTATTTTTTCCTTTTTTTTTTCCGTTCCGAAGTTCAACGGACCAGCTCCTCCAATGCTCCCTCCGAAGTATTAGAACGCGTGTCTTTTTAACATAAAAAATTCTCTTGAACCCAGTCTTTTAGTTGGTTCAGGCAGACTAAATCTAACCCTGAAATGCTGATTTGGAAAAAAAGACAGTGTATCAGAAGGGCAGAGAAACGAACTGAAAAACAGAAACGATTAAAAGAAACATTAAGCTTTCTATATCTTTTTGTGTCCAGAGTCTCGTTTCAAGCTGCTACCTTGATTGTAGAGTTCCGTGAGGAAAGCAAACTGAAGTTCACAAAGGCTTTATTTCTGAATTGTTTAAACTGTCCAAATCAAAAAAGTTCGGATTCTTACAAATTATTTTTAAAGGATTAAAAACTCCAGAGGTGATTTAGTCAACAGCTTCCAATCTACCATGCGACAGCGTCTTGTTCTCTTCTTCGCGATGGCTACGGTAGCAGCTACTATCGACCTCAGCGGAATAGCAAATCAATCGTCGACGTCTCTTGATGCTACCACCACAGTCTCTACTACAAGCCCAGTTTTTACTGCGACGACCAGTAGTAGCACAGTGAGTGCACTTCCACCGACGACTACTCGCCCGGCCACTACTCTCGACTGTACCAAGTGTGCTCCTGAGGCCGTATGGGACGATGGGAAGAGCGTCAAGTCTCGGGAACAGATTGTAGGTTGATTTCTATTTGTAGAGGGACAGGGACAGGGGAAAAATACTGAAAATGTTTCAGCAACGGCTGTCTACGGCTGTTTCATCGACATCATGTTGATAGATTCAGTCTACAAAATTTGATTCTCCGCCCTACGAAAATCAGAAGCAGAATTCGTCACAGACGAATCCGCATGGTCTGAATGCGTCAAGCTCTCAGAATACAGGTACATTTGCTTCTGCAAACATGGCCTGTGCAATCTTGATGTGGAAGGTATGCGTGTTTTTAGGCCCAGATCTTAAGTTTTCAGCAATGCCACAAAGTATCCTGCTTTTGCAAGACCGGACTGTGTAATCTGGATGTCGGGCGCTGGATTGGTCAAGTCGTCGAATTCGGAGAAAGAGTCACCCTTCAAGACTTTTACAGCTACACGGATCAATGTTTACAAGACGTCTGCGCCGAGGGAAAAATCGTAGACGACGGGAAGAATGTCATCAAGGCTCTGAGTCAGATTGTGGGTTCATTTTTAGACAGAATGACTGTCAGTGACTCAAGGTTGGGCGATAGTTTTGTCTGCAAAAGTACGTAACTCGTTTTAAAAATAGAAAACTAATTTTTTCCAATCCGGTTTTGTTTCATAAATCGTAGCGCTCGATAAAGAACCTACGGTCACAAAAATGGAAAAAAGATCCAGCAGAGCTCGGAGAAAAACGTTACTATCGGTTTACTACGTCGATATCGATAGTAAACAAAATCGGATTGAAAAAAAAATCGTTTTCTATTTTTAAAACGAGTTACGTACTTTTGCAGACAAAACTATCGCCCAACCCGCAGTAACTGATTATTCTTTTAGGCGACGACTAACGGTATCTACGGCTGTCTCATTCACTTCGACGATACCAATTCTACGAGCGAGAGGAATCTGACTGTAAAGTACAGTTCTCTGGCCGAACAGGGAGCCCGAAAAGTGGGAAACAAGTCAAAATGGGATGACTGTTCACAGAAGAAATCAAAGCCAGGGTCAAGAGCTGTCACCTGCTACTGTCGAGGAGCCTTTTGCAATCTGGACGTTCAATTCTGGCTCGAAAAGTCTGGTCTAGGAGGCTCAACAAAAATTGAATATGTTCATCCATGTCCCAAAACGACGACTACACAATCGGCGACGACTACGGAAGCTGCTGCTACAGTCACGAGCACAATGATCAGTACTAGCACAGCGAGTACAGTTCCCTACAGTTTCACTGCCAGGACGATCACTACCCTGGACTGTACCAAGTGCGCCCACGGCATGGTCGTAGATGAAATGGATGGGAGCATAATCAAGCCGATGGGACAGATTGTAGGTTTTGTTTATTGAAAGAATGAAGGAAATAGTAAATGACACGTACAATTTTCAGGGAACGAGTGACGGTACCCATAGATGTATCATTTAGTTGGTCGAAGCAACTTCTCCGGGAAAGAGGACTGTGACATTTTCTTTTATGGATGAATACCAAGCTCGAAATATTGAAAGGGAACTGGTATATGTCGTTTTTTTCCTAACAAGCCACGAAAATTCAGGACACTGAAGTGAACAGATATGGATGTCGAGTTGTCAGCACTCACGAAAATCGAACTGGATCCAATTGGCTGCTCGGCTTTGAGTTTAGTGCATTGCAGGAGGGTGACATCAAAAATTCTACAGAATTTGGGGTTTGTTTTTCCATTGCTCCAACAAAGTTATCTTTCAGAATTGTACATTTGGTCAAGACTCCAAAAATGTGACCTGTTCTTGCGACTTTGGAATGTGCAACATTGACACCGCCTACTGGTCCAATAGAGTTTCAAATGTGAGCAATTTCAAGCTGCTCCGAGACAAATTTTTGTCCGACTTCAAGCACACGACTGACTGTAGCAACGATACGATTCCTACAGCACTTACTACGACGATTTTACTTAGTACGACTCCTGCTCCATCTCTCATTCTTCCTCCAATGAACTGCTCCAGATGTGCTGTCGGCCGAATCGACTACAATTATTTTGACCAGATGAAAAAACTTAGAGGACAAATTGTAGGTTGTTTTAGTTATTTCTGTCCCTCTGTCTCTGCCTCTCCACATCCGCCTTGATTTAGTTTTTCTGGTTCTCTGAGGAAAGACGTGGATTTTGTCCTAGTGCATAAGTGGGGATCTTAAGAAACTTCGGGGGTCTTAAAAAAAAGAAAAATGGTTTGTTCCAGAAAACTGGTTTTTATCGCTTGTTTTCAGTTTTTTTTTCGTTCTTTCTGTCGCTCGGATTTCCCATAACAAAGTTGTTTTTTTGCAACAAAGAAAGAAAGTTATGACTTCTACAGCTCAACTCAGATACACAGTGAGAGTGATAACCCCTTATAAATGCTTAGGCTATCACTAAAAGCACTGATTGCCAGGAAGTTATGACATCCCATACCCAACTGAAAGCCCACAGCGAGAGTGATAACCCCTGCTAAAAGCTTAGGCTATCACCAGAAGCATACTTTGGAAAATTGCGTTCTTTTTTTAAGACCATGATACTTTTTATGACCCCAGAAGTTTCTTAAGACCCCCACTTATGCACTAGGACCGTGGATTTGACCTTTGTGCGCATTATTGTTCACTTTTTGTTCAGTTCTTACAATCCACTTTGTATTGTTCACTTTTTGTCCGGTCTCCTAAAAACACAGGGTAAAGACAAATCCCTCTTTGTATAAAGAATCCACTTTTTCACAAATCCAGATTGTTCACTTTTTGTCAAAATTCATGGAATTTACGAATAGAGGTTCTCTATACACAAGCAAAAAGTGTGAACCATCGTTTTCGGCAAGCTTCGATTCATTTTTGCACCGACACAAGATCGAGACCAGACAGGTCAGAACTTAGCCGATGGCGAGCTGCTCCAAAAAAGGATTGGGTATTTCCCACTACCTTTCGAATTTTACAGGGCTCGAATAGAAACAGAAAACTGGGAACGGGGAACGGTCGAATGCGATCACAAAAAGTTGCCAGAGCGTGGGTGAAGTCAATTCCTGCTCAAAACAATTTAGCAAAAAGGTTTGCAGAAAGGGCGGGATCGAACCCGGGTCGTGTGGGTGGAGTGGCGACCCTTAACAATACACCAAGTTTTTTGGTAAAAAATTTCTGTCCAAAAAATGCGGGGCGTAGAGGTATGATCCAGTCCGAAAAACAAAATTCTAAAAGATACCCCCTCTGAGATAGACTTAGTTATACCTCTATCCAAAATTTCAGAGAAAAATTCGCAAAAATGAGCCCATAAATCGCGCACAACCGCGGACGACGGACGTTATGGAAAACTAGAACTTTGTCTAACTTTTTAAGTTTTCGAGCTATCTGCTTGAAACAAAGGCGCTAGGGGTAATTTTTTACGCTGAATCCGATGGAAAGGGTCCCGAAATCTGAAAATGCTTCTGGCGCGCCTGCCCCCGTGGTTCCCGTCACGAATTTCATAATGGCGAAGTTTTTTCCGCTGAGCTGCTGAACAAACTATAGCGAAATGGACGGGAAAAGAATCATCATGTGATAATGAAATTACATGGAATAGTAAGTAAACAACTATTCTTGAGTACTCTTACACCGAGACATTCAAAGATACGGAAAAGCTACACTTAATGAAGAATGAGTAATACAGCTTGATCGTATTGGAGACGGCCTGTACTTCTTCTAGTTTTTCTTGGTAGCGGACCGAAGGCTTCTCTTCCTCTCCTCCTTCTCCGTCTCATATTTTCTCAGCCGTTCATTCTGTTCAGCGATGAACTCGATGAATGCAGCCTCGTACTGCTCGAAAGGTAACGGGAAGAGCTTCAGGATGTACTCCACGTAAGGTAACGGGAAGAGCTTCGGGATCGGGATCGGTGCTGACTGTTTGGCTGAGAGAATGCTGGTCAGAGGCTCGAATCGGCCAGCTGCGCGTCTTCCAAAGCTAATGGGTGCGACCCAGTCCCTGTGTTCTAGGATCGCAGTCATCCACTTCTTGTTAAACCTATTGTCCTCCATACAGGACCATTCCTGCCCACGACTTTTGGTACAAATTCCGACGATGAGCTCGTTGTTATCGATCTTCGCATTCACTGCCACCGTCTCTGACCGATTGCCATAATCTCCGTGGAAGAATTTGCAGCAGCCGGGGATATTGTTATCGATCTTCACATTCACTGCCACCGTCTCTGACCGATTGCCATAAACTCCGTGGAAGAGTTTGCAGCAGCCGGGGATGGCCACCGTCAAATCATCGTCCACAGACGGAATAACTAATTTCCGAAGGTTGCAACGGTCGCCATTGACGAATTCCTGAAAAAATAGAAATTTAAAAAAGTCCGAGAGACAGTATATTGATAACTTACACTGACGTAGAGCTGAATGTCGTCGAGTGAAAGACCGTGTCTTTCGATAACTTCGACCGACTCAAAACGATTAAGAGCTGAGAACGGCACGAACTGCGTTATCTTGTATACCATCAAATGGGAGCACGTCTGACAAATCAATCCTCGTACTATTTCATAGTAAACTCGCCTGTGGGATCTTGGACAACTGTTCCTGGGAGAGATCACGTATTTCCAGTTTCTTGAAGTGGATCTTGTCACAGACAATGTCTAAAAAAGGTTCGTACAGCAGCTCTAGTGTAGTGCAAGAAAACTTGTACACATTCAAAATATACGTCAGCTCCTCTAACTTGTCGTCGTCGAGCTTCTGAACTGTATATCGACAATGATTTGAACAGCCAACTCACAATGGAAATAAAATCGTAGTACATGGTACCGATCAGGGGCGACGTTTTTACATGGTTGAAAGTTCCGTCATCTGTGTACGCAGTGAGGCCGATTGGACAACCGTATACCTGAAAGATACGTTAACTTATTCTTCTTACGACTGTTCCGTCACGATCTTGTCTTCCTGACCAAAAATCCATTGATCTCGCTGATGCTAAGTTTTTTTCCCAGCCGAACTTCAATCTGCGCTACATTGGCCTCGACGAAACTAGTCACAACTCTTGAACATGTGACTATTTCAATGAAATCTTTTACGTCAACCTAAATTTTAATCCTTTTTATTCATAGGGCAATAAACCAACTTTGTTTAATATTCTGAGCATATGGCGCTGAATTTCTTGAAAAGGAAGAAGATCAGCTTCTGTGGGCTCCAGCTCTTCCGTTTTCGGATCACACTTTCTCTTCTTAGCAGGCATTCTAGAACCTTTTTTTTCTATTTTCACGAAAACTATAAAATGAGAATCTAAACTATTGTTTGTCTGTTTGTTTGCCCACGGCTTACTCTTGTTGTGGTAGAGATGGTTTGAAAGGGTCCAAGAGAAACAGATTGACCCGTAGGACAATGCTTCAGTTTCAGGCTTAGGCAAAAAAGTTTGGCGCTACGGCGACGAAGTCGTCTGGTAATAAATGAGTATGCTAAAAAATGAAGGCAATCGCCTGCTTCTTTCTAGCGGGCCTGATCGATTGATAACATTTAGGTACGCCGTGATAAGGGAGAAGACCCAGGTTGACGCAAACAGAAAAATAGATGGTTCTTCTTTCTCAAAAACCTCAAAAACACACTTTTCGGGATAATTAATTTTTTGGCTATAGCAACAAGACAAGCAGAAACTTGGGCCGGGAACTGGGCTGGGAAATTAGTTCCACACTCAGTACTCAGGTGTTTTCAAATAGGCCTAGCTAGAAGAATCAATTTTTGCCTGAACTGGGATGAAACTGCGAGATCAAAGCGTCCAAAAACCGTCTTTTTAACTTGTCAGCTTTAATCCAAACTCTGGCTTGTCACTCTAAAGGCTTATCTGGTAGCTCACTCGATAGTCCGGCGAATGAGGCCACACATTCTCGTCGAGCGACTGTGATGAAGCTGGTGGCCTCACTTCCGGCGCATATTTTCCATTAAAACTTTCTGAATATAAAGGTTCAAAGGTTACGTTGGAGAGCATGAAATAAGCGCTGATACAACACGACTCTTCTTCATTTTAGTCATTAAAATATTTCTGATTCTTAAAAATAGGACGTCTGGTTCTCTGACGAAAGCCGTGGATTTGACCTTTGTGCGCAATATTGTTCATTTTTTGTTGAGTTCTTATAATCCACTTTGTATTGTTCACTTTTTGTCCGAAAAACACAGGGCAGAGACAAATCCCTTTTGTCTAAAAGAATCCACTTTTTCACAAAACCAGATTGTAGGCTGTTTTGGATATTTCTGTCTCTCTGTCCCTCTGTCTCTGCCTCTCCCCGTCCGCCTCACACAACTCGTTCAGGAGACAGAAGAGAACAGATATGGATGCAAGCTTTTAATTGGTGGATATCTTCTCATGTTCAGTGCTATCAAGGAGGAAGAAGCTCTGAAACAGCCACTTGAGTGGGGAGTAAGTTTTCATTGATTCACGCCAAACCCAAGAAATTTTAAAGAAGTGCCAATTGAAAAGAACTGATTATGAAAATGGTGATATGACACGCCACGAGTGCTTCTACAATTATGGAATGTGCAACATCGACAGCGACTACTGGGCACGCGAAGGGAATGAAATGCTGCCTTAAATCAACTTCAAGCCTCATCACTATAAGCCTAACTGCAGCCGGGATGTGACGGCAACGCCCATCGTTTACTGCGCTTCAAGCTGTGCAAGCGGTTACATAGATGATCAGAAGAGAACCTCAGTTGTGGGTTTCCTCTGTTGATGCATCATACTGAGATTTCAGACGGCTTCAGAAAATCTACATGGATGTGAACTAGCCATAAGACCCAAAGAAGAAGGCGTATATTTCCGCTTTAGTGCCCTACTTCAATACAGAAGTGCCGAAGTCGCCGAAAAGGATCAATGGGAGGTGGGTCGGAAGTAACAGTAATTGAAATAGTAACAGTGACAGTGACAGTCACAGCACTCAATTGACCTTTTAGACCTGCCAACGCGACAAGTATGACAACTACAGGTGCTACTGCAACTCTGGAATGTGCAACCTTGATTTGAATCACTGGTTGGAAAAGACCAACATCGAGTACAAGATCACATTAAAACTGGACTATCCTTGCCATGGAACTGTTACTACGACTACAATTGCGGCACCAACAATAGACGACAAGATCATCGAGGCCCGCAGGTAAAGTTTCGGGAAAGAAGCCGATGGAACATATAATAATTGCGCAGCTGGATGGCTTCAGGACGATGAAAGAGTAGTGAGCCGCAGCAGAAGGACATGGTATAAGTTTGTGGGATTGCTGTAGCTAGTGAGCTTTCAGAAAATGATGGAGATTATCTACGGCTGTTACATTCGTCTTGAAACATTTGGCGACGATCCCAATCGGGCACTTTTCGCAGCATTTCGCAGCATCCCATTCGATATTGGAAAACTGTCTGTTCTGCCTGCTGGAGAGAAGAATCCTGGCTGGAATGTAAGTTACTGTTCCTGTCTGTCTCACCCTCTCAATTCCAGGGCTGCGTCAAAGTCGATGACGAAGCCGCCGCCTGTTTCTGCAAAGGCGGAATGTGCCACAATGACGTCAAGTACTGGCTCAAAAAGTCCGGCCTTCAAGCAGAAACCCGTCTCTCACTCAACGCCGACGAGTGTGGCTTTCCCTGGTGGGGCACTCTGCTCATTGTCATCGGTTTGCTCCATCTCCTGGCCTGCTGTGGCGGCATTATCGCCTGTTGTATCTGCTGTAAGAGAAAACAAAAGCGACAGGAGCGTCTAGAGGCTATAGCCCGTCTCACAGGCCAGGAAATGCCAAAGGACAAAAAGGAAGAGGTGAAAAAGCTCGTTACTCCCACGACTACTACTTTAACCAAAACGGCTCCTCCGTCTCCTGCTCTCAATCCAATGATGTCTCCCCTTCAGTCCGATGATGCCTCCATCTTTGACTCCTGCCGTCAATCCAATGATGCCTCAGTCTCCAGCAGTCAAACCGATGGTCCTTCCACTGCCTGCTCCAATCCGAGGAAGTGTTCCCGCCAAGTATCAATATCGTCCGAAGTTCAACGGACCAGCTCCTCCGAAGTAGTAGAACGAGGTTAGAGAAATGTCTTTTCTTCATAAAAACTTCTTTTGGAAACCGTGGTCTAGTAGAATGTTCGGGCTACAGACTCGACAGTTCACATCTTATCACAATGTCGTTGGGTGCCCTTTGACTGAAATTCTGTCCCGTTTTTTTATAGCCTCTGGAAATTCCAAAACGTGAGGAAAAGATCAAGAAAGTGGAACAAGAAAAGTACAAGAAGTTTGTAAAAAAAATAAACAAAAAGAGTTGCCCACGGCTGGAATCGAACCAGCGTCGCCACGGCCACAACGTGGAGTACTAACCACTATACTACGTGGGCCGAAAGCGCTGCTGTCAGGGGTGCATGACTATCTCTGCTTGCCAATGGAGCGCTGAAAGGACCAGTTTTGGACATTTTACACCCGCCTTTCGACTCCGAAAACCCACGTGGATATGTCTCCTTCCTGTTTTTTATCGTTTCTCAGCTGTTTTCTCTCATTTCCAATGCTTTTTTGTTGAAAAATATGCTTGTTTTGATCCACGCTCCACGGAAGAGACCTCTTGAGCTCCGTCAAGAGTCTTTGCTCAAATCATTGTCAGTCCTTTAATCAATCACTTCTTTGCTTGTTTTCCTGTATTTTTCGATCAGTTTCGAGCAGTTTTTGGGGAGATTAGAAAGAGAAATCAGCTGGAAGAGGAGAGTGGCCGCCCATCTGTTAGTCAGACGTCATGCTAGACGCTTTCCTTTAGTTTTTCTTTTACTTTTCAGGTATTTGTCAGCAAAAAAAGTGAAAAGTAGGTGAGAAAAAGAGAAGAGAGCTAAAACTTCGCCCGAAAACTAAATGATTCCTTACAAAACTAATGAAGGCATCGTTTCTTTCGGTGAATAAGCCATTTTGGCTCGTTTATATTCATTTTTCTCTTGAATTCTTTAACTTTTCTGAAAGAAAGCAAAAAAAAAATCATTGAAACGAAAAGAAAATGAGAAAATAATGAAAAAGAAACAGAATTTTTGAACTTCAAATTCTCCGAGAAACCGCGCCCATTTTCTCAAGGAGGAGCATTCTTCTTTTCCTGACTTTCCTGTCATTTTCTCCATTGTTAGACAGTTTTCTAACTATTTTTTTGTGAAATTAGTCGCAAAGCAATTGTTAAACAGCCCTACACCGATAATTGTCGAAGGAATCTTGTAAGACAGCATAAAGTTGAACTCACTCGTTTTCGGTGTCAGGTCCTTGCTTGCCTTCTAAACTTAGTTTCCTTCATGGGCTTTGGCTGAAACCATGCAATCGGTCAAAAATGAACACTTAGTCATAGATCATAACACTAATGCAAGCACAGTCATCGTTTATTTCTTCACGTTGCGTTTTCATATCGCCATGGCTGATCAGCCGACTGTTGGCCATAATTTTCTTCTTTTCTCACCATTTCCATCTGGTGTTGGAATTTGACAGCTCTACATTTTTTTGAGCACCAAGCACGTTTCTTGCCTCAGAGTTTCTCATATTTTCCTCTCTATCTATTTATTTGAGCAGTCGTAACACCAGGAACCTCTGTAACAAGATCGCCTCCAAAGTCAACTGAATCTTGAAAATCAGCCTTTTTCTTTCAACTTTACCCCTGTCTTCCGTTTTTTCTTTAAAGTTTTCCTTACTTTTCCAACAAAACAGCGTTCAGAAGTATGACATATGCCCTTCGTCCACAGCCGGTGGACTTTAACAAGGTCTGGGGCGATCTGCGCCGCAGCGTCGTCAACATCATCCAGCTTCAGCCGTTCCCGAAGAAGGACTGGGATCACAAGTTCAGGTAAATCCATTTTTCGCTAAATTTTCAGATTTCACATATTTGTCATCAATTTATTCATTTTAGCGATGTCTACAACATCTGCGTGGCGATTCCCGAGCCGATGAGCGACAAGCTGTACAATTCACTCGTCAAGTGCATAGAGGATCATGTGGAGGAGCTCAGGACGGTAAGAATTTGGTTCTTGGGCTTTAAATTTGCTGGAAATGTAGTTTTATTAATTTCTTGTTATTCCAGAGCATCCAAACCGTGCCAAATGACCAACTGCTTCAAACGTACGCCCACATGTGGAAGATATTCTATCAAGGAGCTCTCTACGTTCACATGCTCTTTGGGTAAGTCTTTGAAGAAAAACGAGGTCTTTAGGGTCAAAGATCATATAAAGGGCTCAATCCTTAGAACTTACAAGCTTTTTACTGAAATTTGGCTCGAATTTTGTTCAAATTGATAGAAAGACGAAAAACTGCCTACTTTTTTTCCCTTCTCAATTCTCCTATTTCTAGGTACCTAAACAAGCAATACGTGAAGCAGAAACGTACTCTCGACCCCGATTTGGCCCGTCAGTACGACAGCTACCTGATCAAGAACGACCTGAAGGAGGTCGGCAGTATGGCCCTCGATATCTGGAAGCAGCGGCTCGTCCGCCCCATTCTGGACAAGCTACTCGTTCTGCTGCTCCAGGCCATCGCGGAGGACCGAAATGGCAAGCCGCCGATGAACAAGAGCATCGCTCAAGACGTTATCATGTCTCTAGTGCAGGTTTGTTGACTATTTTAGAGAAATTTGGCTTAAAAGTGTTATTTTCGCTTTAAAATCGGTGAAAATTGATAATTTAGGTCGAACAGCACGACTTTGAAGAAAGCGCCTCGACTTATGATCTCATCGCGAGCAAGCACGACGTCACCAAGGATTTCTATCAGGCAGAATTCGAGCTGCCCTTCCTCAAAGAGACGGAACAACACTACACGCAGCTGGCTCATCAGCTGCTGTCGGATTTGACCTGTAGCCGTTATATGGAAGCGGTGGGTTTTCTTTTTTTTCATTTTAGAAATTCTACGATTTTGAGTGAAAGATTTGAGAAACCGTGCTGAAGTCGTCTTGCATGGAAAGTTGGCATCCGGTAACTGAAACATTCTTTCGGTCTGTAACTATAAATCAGCGTTATTTTTTATCTGGAAAAATTGAAAGATTCACACATATTTCTGTTAGTCGAACTAGGATCCGCATGTTTTGTTGACTATTTACCAGCAGAAGTAATCGGACGTGTCGATAGACATCTTGTAGAAAAATCATTATTCGGTTTCTTTACGAAGGTCTCTACCAAAATCTTGGAAAGATTGGGAACGTAAAACTATTCGGTATCTTTCGAACTTGTGACAGAAATTCACTACCTCTTCCAAAGAGCCGCAAAGTTCTGAGCAAGAATGGCATATCTACTGATAGAAACTTTTCAACTTGTTAGAAAGCATCCAAATATCGCTTCAAAAGTTGTCACCTCGGCTCTATTTTGCATCAATCTTTTTCAAAACCTTCTTCAGCTTCAAGTCCAAAAGTTACCCAAATCTGATTCTTTCCCTACTGTTTCTATGTTTAAAAACCCCTCATTTGCAGGTGATCAAAATAATCGACGAGGAGAAGACTCGAAGCAGCGGCTACGTTCATAAAAGCACCGTCGAGAAGGTCGTCAAGCTTTGTCAGAACGTCATGGTTTCGGCTCACAAAGAAAAACTCAACGGCGTCTGCGCCGAGCTGATCAAAAATGAGGAAAAGGAGGACCTGAAGAACATGTACCGTCTGATGAAGCCGATAGAGAACGGATTGAGTGTAATGGTCCGCGAATTCCAGGAATACGTCAAGAGAAAGGGCCTAGAGGTTAGTTCAGCTACTTTTTAAGCTCAAAACGCGAAAATTTCCGGCTTTTAACTAAAGAACTATTATTCTTGGCCCTAACTTTAGTATTTGCAGTCTGTGAACAATCTGACGGGAGAGAACATCCACAACCAATTCGTCGAAAACGTCCTTCAAGTCTACGACCGTTACAATGAGCTAAAGGCTTCCGTCTTTGCCGATGACGGAGAGTTCAACAGCGCTCTGGATAAGGTAAGCTTTTTGTTCTTTTTTTGCCATTTTGTCCGATTAAAATTGATGAAAATGGAGATGCGAAAAGGATGTAACAGTCAGGGAATTCGTCCCTTGTCCATCTGAATTTCGCTCACAGCTGGACTTTGAACTGTGTTTATCTCTCTTACCAAAAATCCTGTTTCATATCGGTTTCGGGCAAATTCCCCATACTTTTTTTTAAATTTACTTATATCCAACTTCCAGGCTCTCCAAACCGTCGTCAATACGCGCCCCGATCGAGCCCAGCCATCCCCAAAGGCCAGTGAACGAGTCAGTCTCTTTTTCCCCACTTCTAAAATCACAAACCTTTAGTTAGCCCGCTACTGCGACGCCCTGCTCCGCAAGAATACCAAACAGTTGCCGGAAGTCGATATGGATCACTGTCTGAGTCGTGCCATCGTCATTTTCCGCTACATTGAGGACAAAGACGTCTTCCAGAAGTTTTACGCCAAAATGCTCAGCAGCCGTCTGATAAACAGCACCTCCCTCTCGATGGATAGCGAAGAGAGCATGATTAACAAGCTCAAAGCGGCATGTGGCTACGAATTCACATCCAAGCTGACGCGCATGTTTACGGATATCGGTCTCTGTTCCGAGCTACACACGGATTTTGATGAATTCCTCAAAAAGGAGGGCTGTAGCTTCAAATTTACCATGTCGCCGTACGTCTTGACTGCTGGATCATGGCCGCTGACGCCACCAACAGCCGGAGGAAGTGGAACTCCGCCGGCTCACGTCGAATCAGTGGGATATGTGCTCCCAGTACAGCTGAAAATGGCGACAGACAAGTTCCAGGACTATTATGTGCAAAAGTACAATGGAAGGAGACTTACATGGCTCTATAATTCGTGTTCAGGCAAGAATTTTTTTCCACGTTTTTTTGGTTATAAATTGCACGTCTATTTCTACACTTTTAACAGTTTAATCATCACTTTTTTTTCCAGGCGAAATCCGTTGCAACCAGTTCGACAGAGACTACCTGATATCGGGCTCTCTCTTCCAAATAAGCGTTCTGCTCATCTTCAATCATCGCGAGTCTCTTCCCGTACGTTTTTTAGTCATTTTTATGCAAGAAATATTATAATGTTCATCTTTCTTTTAGTCAAAAACCTTGAATTTTAGGTCTCGGAAATCAGTGCCTCTGTCGGAATTACGGGCGATCTCATTCTCAAAATTTGTCAGACGCTCGTCGGTCAGAGTCTTCTTACCTGTGAGGACAAGGTATTTTTAAAATTTACAAAAAAAAGCTTCAAAACGTTCAGGAGCTGACAGCAAAGTCCATTCTGAGCGTAAATGCCGCCTTTACGAGCCGTCGCATGAAATTGAAGCTTCCCGTCGTCCAGAACACTAAACAAACCGAAAAAGAAGCGGAAACTGTGAATCATACTGTAACTCAAGATCGAAAATATTACGTCGAGTGCGCCGTCGTTCGAATCATGAAGACGAGGAAAGTACTCAAGCATACGCAGCTCGTCACTGAGGTGAGCTTTTTTGGCTATTTTTTTCGAGGGGAGTTGGGGAAAGACTAGTTTTTATTTGGAGTTTGGAAAGAGACGTGTAGCTTCAAATACGATTGAGAATGGCAAACTAACTTGAGCTAGAAAAGCACTTCATTTCAAACCTTTGAACATTTCGTTGGATTCATTTGCCCCTATTTCCCACATTACTGGCAAGAAAACGACCAGTTTTACAAAATATAATAACTGAGAAAAAAAAACCTTCGTACATATCAGAAAATGCTGTACCGAATAGGAATAGAATCGAAAATTCCTTCGTGGCCTCTTCCTCTTTTCAAACTCATACGTCAAATTTCAGGTGATGGACCAGATAAAGAACCGCTTCAAGCCGGAACTGCCGCTTGTGAAGAAGTGTATCGAGGATCTGATCGACAAGATGTACATTCAGCGAACGGATAAGCATGACGAGTACCAATATCTGGCCTAATTTCAATCAAGTTTTTCATTTTACTGCCAATTTAACCCCGAAAATCTCTCCGTTTTTTGTAGCCATATCCTCCTCTTATGCTCAGTCCTTTAAACAAACCCTGTCTGTGTTTAATCCGTGTGCGAATATGTGATTTTTCTTCCTCTGACAATAGTGTTTGGGGGCTCTTGTGCCGGTCATAATATACAGTACTCCTCCCACGATGTATACACTTTTCTCTCCCTCTGTATGTGCGTATTCCCCACAATTCTTCTCCTCCTCCCGTTTGTAAGTGATTACGCCCATTTTGACCGAGTTATGAAGAGTTTTTGAGTTTTATTCTTGGGTCCTTCAAACGAGTAACGGTAGCATCTAAATTGAGAGGGAAATCGGTAGTTTTAGGAAGAGGGGAAGTGAGATTGTTGCCAGGCACTGTCAGCAGTCACGCCACATTCCTAAGAGTGGAATCGCTCTCGGTGTGTGCAATTTAAACTGCTGGAACGAAAAGACGAAGAGGGGCAGGAACGTATCAAGATTGATTCCAGTTTTTTTTATTAAATTGAAGTAAAAACATAGGTCATGTTCCCCCTCCTGTTTCGACTGCGCGGAGCACGGCGGTACGTGGAACACTTGGCAACTTCTTTATTCGGTCCCGTGACGTTGCCGGCTTCGAGACCATTCTTTCCCCTGAGAACATCAAACTCGACTTCTTGGTCGGCGGCTAAAATCATATTATTCTTGTAAAAAAATCATTAAAAAACGTACCAAGGCTCCGAAGCAGAGGGTTCTCGACGGTAGATTTTGCGATGGCCATCTGATGGACGAAGACGTCGCCTTGTCCGTCGGAGCGGGAAATGAATCCGTAACGGTCTCTGACCGAGTACCACTTGACGGTGCCTTTGCAGCCCCTCTCAATGATGTCCTTGTCCTTCTGGATCGTCTCCCAGTCCTTCAGACGTTCAGCGTCGCGATTTGCAGAAGATAGAAGAGACTTCTTTTCCATTGGCTGATCGTCCGTCTTCTGCCTCTTCGTCTCAACTGGGGCCGTTTCAGAGCGACGAGCTCTCTTTCTGGACCTTCTGGACGAGACAGGGCAGTCCTTGGGAGGCTGGGATGTGGAGAGGGTGATGGTCGAGATTGTGGAACTGTCGCATGGCTCTGAAGAGAAGAGTTACAGTAGAGAGAAGAGGAGCGTCAGAGAAAATGAGGGACAGATGGACAGAAAGACAGAGGGACAAAGAGATAGGGTACAGTCAAAAAACCCACCAATTTTCAGCTTCCTCGGTGGCAATTCCGGAGAGTTTCTTTCATCACTCTCAGCCGGTGGCTTTTCCTGGGAGCCTTCTTTCTCACGATCCTCGACCAGAGGAGAAGATGGAGAGACAGGGACTGAGCCAACGGACAAGAGATTCCGAATGGCTTCGCTCTCGATCACAAATAGTTCTTTGAAGAAGGAGCTGTCCATGGAGAGCAGATTCTTCATGAAACCCATGGTCTGAAAAGTAGAATCAATAAGAGAAGAGGGAGAAAGGCCTCACCAGATACTGCTTCTGAATGGAGCAGGTTGTCCGGATGTGGTGAAGAGCCTGCTGTGGAGAGATGAATCCGGCCTGGCAGTGGGGACAATTGAAGAGAGAGGGCATCTCCAGGTGCTCCTTGGCCACGTGCTCTCTCAGCTCATCAAAGGAGAACAGCTGACTCGAGACAGAGCATCGGGGACAGCAGACCATGAGACTTGTATTCATCTAATGAGAAAATTGTTGAGGGAATAAAAAAGGACTGTTACCTTGAAAGAGAAGAACCAAATTTAGTCACAGCACTCTTGAAATGACTAGAAGCGTGAGATACAGCCTTGACAAGTTTTGACAAGTCGGAAAGCGAAGTAGTGTCTTGACAAGTTCTGACATGTCAGAGAAGAAGATGAACGCTTTAAGCGAGAAGGTTGGTTGGTAGTTTTCAACATGAAAGAGCCTGCCTTTATCGTTCCTTAGAGGAAATGAAGCCACCGTGATTTGAGCACTGGATGGGAAAACATGAGTAACGGGGTGTCCCTAACATGAGGGACACCACGTGATGCCACATAAGATGCCAATCAATCCTTTCTTCATGGCTTCTTCGTTCTTCGGAATCGTGTCCATAACTTTGAAAATAAGTCACTGTGAAAGTAAATGCTGCAAGTGCACCAGAAATTTCCAGCTGAAGTCGGAAGAGTCGGAATCTAACAATGATCTGAAGCAGGGGTCTCTCTTGCTACATCCAATCCCTCTCCCACTCTTACCTATCCCAGTACTGTGAATGAACATAATACTGATATCCTTGTCATTTCTTTAGTTACGGTTTTCCTAAAGAGACTCCGTTTCTCTCAAGTCTACAGCTACATCATCTGGACTGTCTAGGGCATAAGCATTGCTAACACATGGCTACGGGATGCAATGATGCCTTCCGGCACTTGAGCTAGCTTTCTCCTAAATTTTTCCTGCCCCCCCCCCCTTTTTTTTCTTTCATAGGTCTACTGTTTGATTCCCACTGAATCCAGAACCGCAACACTGGTCTCTGCAATTTCAAAATATGTTTGTACAAAGTGGCGGGATGTCGTTTTCAACCCTGTTTTCATCTGATAAGGCGGAAACAGTGGTGAAATACTACCAGATAAGCAAAACTTACTTTTTGCTATCGCTTCTTCCTTTCCGAAGACCTATCGATATATTTCGACGAGTTCCCGATAACTTTATAACTGTGCTTATGAATAAGTTCAAAATTGTTAGCCATGCAGCATGTTCACGACACTTTTAATTTAACGTAATAACCCTTCAGATTTTTGGCATGGATGCGAACGACAATTGGGAGAACAACGAAAATCCAGCTATTGATCCAAGAAACGATGTTCAGGCCCTGCAGCGACGTGTTGATGAACTGCTACTGGTAAGTTTACATTGTTGAATCGAAGAAATACTCCAAGATTTCAGGATAATCTCAATCTAAGAACACAACTTGAAAATGACAATTTCCCGCGTCTGCAGGTAGTTCAGCAAGTAAGTTGCCTAGAGAGTTTCTACAAACAAAACAAATACTGACCAAAGTGTCAAAATTGAACTGAATTATTATTTTCTCTTCCCTTCGAGACCCACTTAGCATGCAAAAGTTGGATACTCAGTATACTTGGGCACGAGTCGAAATTTTTAGGCTCGAGAGGCATGGTCGAGCCGAGCCGGCTCGACGACTGGTCCGGCTCGAGCCTCCAAGCCAAAAATTTCAGAATGAAGTTTTTTTTTCAAATTCCCCGAAGTGCCTGATAACTTCTTTTGAAGGTATTTTTAGTCAACACCAGGTTTGCAACGCCCTTCCAGTGCTAAAGTTATGTACTTTCCCCATATATTCTTTGTGTGGGAACTACCGAATGCTGAAGCAAAGTCTCTTAATAGTGACTTGTCTAAACTTGTTACTACGAAGTTAGTTATCCAAAACATTTTTTTACTGTGTTTATTTTTGAAAGTGTATTTGGGCAGTGTTCTTCGAGGAAAAATAGAAAAAAAAGAGAAAAACTGAAGAAAACAACGCTAAAAACGATCGTTACCCACTTTTGCAGAAGAAATTTCAGCACATCACTGATCAGAAAGCTAAGAAAAATTTGATTTTTGTATGTAGAGAGCAGACTCGAGGGTCAAAAACAGGCTCGAGCCGGCTCGAGCTGCCCAAGTATAATACTCAGCCAAGAAATTTGAAAGATACGCAGCGAACTTTGGTATTTGTTGGCTGAGTATCCAATGTTTGTGTGCTTAGTGGGTCTCGAAGGGAAGAGCTGAAATCTTATGGTAATCCCTCTTCTTTTTGAACAGACCATACGCTTATTGTTAGGAAAAAGACCAGGAGATTCAACGTATCAATATCGAACTGTTACGGCTGAGCCGCGAACTTGGGGTGGAGTGGTTCTCTATGGTCCAAAATAAAACCACTTCAGGCTTATCGCAGGGCACTGCCACAGGCTATTCAACATGTGGAGCCTGTACCTCATGTCGACGAAATATTCGATATTTTGTGCCCAGCAACAGATCACATAGCCCGACACATTGCATCCTGTGAGTCGTTGGAAGCTGTGAGTTCTTTTTTATTTTATATTTTAGCGAGGCTAAAGATTATTTTCTGTCTTGACCGTCCGATAGTTTATTGCCGTCCAAAAATGTATAGACGTCCGAACTTTTTTATAACCGTCCGAACTCTAACATAGGCACGTTTTTCAGTTTTCATAACTGTTCTGACAGTTATAAAAAAGCTGGAACGGAATTTAAATTATTCGGGCAGTTACATAATCATCGGACGGATATCTCGCGTCAATACAGAAGAGAACCGGACCAAATTTTAGCTCTTCGGAATGTCTCACCTGCTCCATGGAATGGATATGCTGGCAAATGGAAGAACAAGCTACGTTAATTTTAAGGGACATGAACTTGTTAGTCTCATCTACAAAAGATATGTTGAAAGCTTCAGCCGCAAAAATGCAAAAATCTACGGACTTGCCGTTTTCGTTGGTTCGACAACGGCGTGGATGAACGCTGCGACTGTGGACTTTCAAATGTGGTCTATCTGGCAAAGTGCTTACTTTGTGAGGCTGATCGTTTGTCCTTACCTTATGAATATTCTGCACATTGGGTAACGCAATTGGCTGTGCAACCATACAATGGAATATACATAGGATATGCGGAAGGCGGTGCCGAGTAAGTTTTTTTTGTCAAATATCCCTTACTGTATTTTAGAGAAAGTTTTCTTAACACGGAATGTTTACGTCAACATTCGGCTCAGCATACTGCTATCAATGGTGGGGTCTATCAGGCAAACGGAAGGAACTACAAATTCATTGCTCTTTACAGAGGAGTTTTTCCTCTTCAAGTGCAAGCGGTTTTGACAAAATTGCTCTGTTCTTCTATAAACCGCGAAGACTAATATAGTGAACTAATGATTAATAAAGTGAATCTATGTTAAAAACTATCAATTCTGACCGAAAAAAAACAAGACAGTTTACTTTTGCCGCGACCGCGCTTTTGCCAAATAGAAACCCTTGGAAAATGTATCGACGGGGTAAGACAGAAACGCCAGGTTTTTTACGTTTTCTTAGCAAACTTGGACATTCACTCCACCTACGACTGATCAAGTAAAGAAGCTCGTGATTGAAACCAGAGATATGGAAATGGTGATTCACTTTCTGAGTCAATTTTCCCGAAGTTTCTGTCTCTCAGTCCCTCTTCTCTGTCTCTCTCAATCAGTACTTTTTCAGCTCTTCATTAACTCCTCTCAACTTTACTTACTTAGTCTTTCGGAATTTGGCTTGACCGGCCTGGCCAAGCTGCCGGCAGATAAAAAAATAGTAGGTCTTCCCCTACATAAATACATTTTGTTTGAAGGCTTGTCAAGACCCGTATTGCCACTTCCGATGGTCTACTGATCGATGTGACTGTCAGTTGAAGAACGTCGTTTATTTTGTCGAATGTTTGGGGTGTGCAGAATGTAGGGAGATGGTTAGACAGGTAGAACGGGATCCGAGCGAGTATCCACCTCCGGAAAACGGCCTCTATGTTGGATACTGTGGCGACCGTCTAGCCCAGTATGCTGACTTTCAGATACCAGCGAGACAGAGTGACAGGGACAGTGACAGCGACAGACTGCCAGCTTTCAGCAAATGCTTCATATAAACCGAACAAGACTCTGATTAAACATTGGATGGAGAAGTACTCGGCAGCTTCACTGTTCCTTCTAGCCATTCATTTGTCCTGCGTTCCATCAGAGTAGTTGTTCCATCAGAGTAGAGTAGTAGTTCTCATTGTTACTATGCATTATTTCCAATACTCTTTGATGTCGTTTTCGCGAACTCTGTTCATGATGATTAATGCGCTTAAAAACACAAAAGAGAGTCGGTAATTGTCATCTTTTTGGCGGGAGTGATAATGACACAGCTAGTCTTTCAACACTTCAAACGCTGATAAAAGGTGGGAGAAACGAGTGACCCAGAGCTAGGATAAAGAGGTTCACCGGTTCGCCTCAGCAGAAAGCGTAATGACACAGCTAGTCTTTCAAAAAAAAAACTTGCAAAACTTACTTTTTGCTATCGCTTCTCCCCACTTCAGGCTTATCGCAGGGCACTGCCACAGGCTATTCAATATGTGGAGCCTGTACCTCATGTCGACGAAATATCGGCCAAATTGAAAACGAAGAGACCAAAGATGTCAAATACCTTGCTGAATTGGAAATTAAGATTCAGGAACCCCAGGAATCTTTGGAACAAGCTCAACAGGTAAACAACAAGCTCAACAGGCAAAACTAAATCTAATCGGGGGAAATGAACCTTGAGAGACTGAGTGACAGTTACAGTGTGACAATTATACTTGGGCAGCTCGAGCCGGCTCGGCTCGAAGGGGGTTCGACAAAGGTCCACGAGCCGGCTCGCTCGAAGAGGGTCCGCGAGCCGGCTCGGCTCGAGCTTTTTTTTTTCAAATTTCGAATTTTTCTTAGCTTTCCGATCAGTGGTGTGCGGAAATTTCTTCTGCAAAAGTGCGTAACGATTAGGTATCATCGTTTTTAACGTTGTTTTCTTCAGTTTTTTTTCTATTTTTCCTCGATGAACACTGCCCAAATACACTTTCAAAAATAAACACAGAGTAAAAAAATGTTTTGGATAACTAACTTCGTAGTAACAAGTTTAGACAAGTCACTATTAAGAGACTTTGCTTCTGGATTCGCTAGTTCCCACACAAGGAATATATGGGGGGATAGTACGTAACTTTGGCACTGGAAGGGCGTTGCAAACCTGATGTTGAGTCAACACTGTTGACTAAAACTACCTTGAGAAGAAGTTATCAGGCACTTCGGGGAATTTGAAAAAAACTTCATTCTGAAATTTTTGGCTTGGAGGCTCGAGCCGGCTCGGCTCGACCATACCTCTCGAGCCTACAAATTTCGGCTCGTGCCCAAGTATAGTCTTCATGCCATTTTCTTTACCAAACGTCTGATGTCACCAAGTTCCCAAATTTTTTCGCAGTTTCGAAAGGGCGGGGTGAGTAGCGAAAATACTTCTCCCGAGACCCGTCCCCCTTCTTGAGGCGATAAAAGGTTTTATCAGCGCTCAATTTCTCCACTCGCTTCGAATAGATTCTGTCTCCCCTCCGCTCCGCTCCACCATGATTCTGCTATCCAAACAGTTTTAGCAGAGTCTTATGACTAGGACCAAAATATTTTCCCCACAGTTTTAAGCTTATCACGTTACTGTCCGTCCACCTCCGCAATCTTTTAAGCTCTTTTAATGCCTTAAAGTTTCGCGAGAGTATTGCTTTATCGATGAAAGTTTCGCGAGAGTGTCACTTCTCTAAACTAACATTCTTTCTTCCATTTTCTAATTTTTGCCATTTAATAAACTTTTTGAGGAATCCAAGGATGTCTCGCAACAGTTCAACGCCTCCCGAAATTCCTAAGAAGGATATTAAGCAGGAAAAACCGGATACAGATCAGTGCGGAAGGTATTCAGTGAACAACAACAGTATACCTTCAAGTTCAGCGGCCAAATTGAAAACGAAGAGACCAAAGATGTCAAAAACCTTGCTGAATTGAAAATTAAGGAACCCCAGGAAACTTTGGAACAAGCTCAAAAGGTATGTGTATTGGTAGACAGTCCGGATGGGTTCGTTCAAGGCATTTTTTACAATGTCTTAATAGTCGAGATTGTCACACCTGGTGAGACCTTGACATTGAGGTCGTTGGTTCGTTGTTTGCATGGTTTCTCTTTTCTAATCAGATCCATTTTCAAACTATTAATTGGTGTTTTATTAGTTTCTCTACCACCAACCCCACATTCCTATTTGTACTATTCGTTGTTTCCTTAAAGTAGTTTTACTCAAAATATTTTTACGCATTCAGACTTCCGAAATGGATGAAGTTTCGACAAAGGAAGAAGGTGGTATTGAAGCAGTCAAGCAAAAAATAAAACAGGAAATTGTTCCTGACCATGAGGCGGTGAGAAGGGACACATTTTACAGAATTTTAATATTACAAGTTTTTCAATTCCTTACAATTAGAGGGCCAAAAAAGAAACAGTTGGCTTTCACGTAACAATTCCATCTTCAGGAAATCGCTGCTCTGAGACAGCAGCTTCGCCCAGAGCATCTTCAGGGAATCATTGCTCTAGGAGAGCTTCGCCCAGAGCATCTTCAGGGAATCATTGCTCTAGGAGAGCTTCGCCAAGAGCAGCTGCTTCGCCCAGAGCATCTTCAGGGAATCATTGCTCTAGGAGAGCTTCGCCAAGAGCAGCTGCTTCGCCCAGAGCATCTTCAGGGAATCATTGCTCTAGGAGAGCTTCGCCAAGAGCAGCAGCTTCGCCCAGAGCATCTTCAGGGAATCATTGCTCTAGGAGAGCTTCGCCAAGAGCAGCAGCTTCGCCCAGAGCATCTTCAGGGAATCATTGCTCTAGGAGAGCTTCGCCAAGAGCAGCTGCTTCGCCCAGAGCATCTTCAGGGAATCATTGCTCTAGGAGAGCTTCGCCAAGAGCAGCTGCTTCGCCCAGAGCATCTTCAGGGAATCATTGCTCTAGGAGAGCTTCGCCCAGAGCATCTTCAGGGAATCATTGCTCTAGGAGAGCTTCGCCAAGAGCAGCAGCTTCGCCCAGAGCATCTTCAGGGAATCATTGCTCTAGGAGAGCTTCGCCAAGAGCATCTTCAGGGAATCATTGCTCTAGGAGAGCTTCGCCTACTTCAAGGAGTTTGTTTTCTGGGGCTGTCTCGCAGCGAAAATGTTCGATTCGAAAAAGGTCACTTTGCAAAAATCTTGGCTGAGTATCCAACGTTTGCGTGTTGTAGCCAAATTGGTATAACGTGTAAACATTGGATACTCAGCCAAGATTTTTGCAAAGTGACCATTTTCAAATCGAACATTTTCGCTGCGAGACAGCCCCTGTTTTCTTTCGGAACTGATCGTGAAACTTGTTTAAAGAACTACGCGGTAGATGTTTACCAAGAAGCATTTATTAGACTTCAAAGAGTAAGGCTATAGTTTTTTCCAACAATTAAACTTTTGCCAGTTTTTTTTTTCAGTCAGTTTTGAGCGTACCACGGCCCACGGATGATGCTATAGATGGAAATGTGGCTGAAGCTAGAGAGTTGGAGGAGGTAAGTATTTTCAATGCTGACAAAAATGTGTTTTTAGCTCCTAAACCGTTCGCGTTTCCTTCATCCAGTACTGATACCTGTGTTTGATACTCGTGGAATTACCTGCTTTGTAAACTTGCCTGGAGATGGACAAGTTTGTAGAAAGCACCATCAGTGAGAATATACAATTTGCAGCAATGTGCAGCTCAAAACTGTCCTTATAAATGGAGTGATACCAGATGTGACTGTCACTTGACAAACATAGTCTTTTTGGTCCAATGCAAACTTTGTAAGAAGGCTTATGATAACACGAGACTTGGTCGTCAAAAAGAAGCTACTAAAGAAAATCATCCATTTCCGTATGAATATAGCGGGGAAGACAATGGAATTTTCATTGGGTACTGTTCCGATCGCCCGCAGGCGAGGTACGTGTGATTTTAGTAATACTTGACAAACATGCTCAGCGTACGTTTTAATGAAATGCTAACTTCCCCAAACCAAGCTCTTCACAAGCACTGGGCAGAAGTTCATCGTCCTCCACCCCTCGAAGTACGGACAACTGATTTGAGCTATCGGTTCATTGCTCTGTACAAAGGAATATTTCCTCTGCATGTTCGGGAAAGGATGAAGATTCTGTTCGAACCTTCTATTCGTGGCTGAAGTAGACAATAAAGATGTTATTTATTACCAGGAAGAAGTTAAAATAAACCCTATTCTGTAAGCTGTCCTTAGGCCCCTAGGGGAATATTTACGCTGCAAGCTCGTCGGATTATGCATACCTTACTCAACGCTTCTATTGGTAGACAACAGGAAATATGTTACAGCAATGTACACAGAATTTCGGACAAATGGATTGCATTGCAAGAAAGTGCTTTTTTGTAAGCTTTTTACCAAAGTTTTTCTATTCCATCAATCAAAAGCTTTTGGAAACAAAAACTTTGTAAAAAAAATTATAAATAGAAAGTTGTAAAAAAAGCTAAAAGCACTTGTATTCGACAGTCTTCACGAGTGGCAGACGGCAGCTGAAGAATGGAGGAAATCGAGGAGCAGAGGAAGCAATTTGACGATCTACTCCACGAGATGAAGGAACTCAACAAGCTGCGTATTGATCATCCGGACAAATTCAACTCCGCTCTGGTTAGTTCTTTTTCTGGATTCTTTGGTTGGAACAACTGGAGCATGTACTATACTCTTGTCCTCTCAGTAGAACTACCCAGTTGAATGCCTCTTTGAGAACAGAGACTGTGGAGCTACCGTATCCTCAGCTATCTTGTGACCATCAGTAGAACTACCTATCTGACTCTCTTGTGTCCTGTACCCTGTTTTGATTAGAACTATCCAGTATTTTAAGATCCTTTCCCATTCATTGTCGTCCTGTTCCATAGGTTTGCCCTGGTAGATCTACAGTATCCTCGTCCTTATCTAAAATCTTTCCTGTCTGAGCCTGAATCTGAACCCTTCCGTGTCATGTACTCTTGCCCCCATCAGTAGAATTACCTATCCGACTATCTAGTATCCTTTTGATCAGAACTGTCCAGTACTGGAATACCCAACTTCCCATTCAACCCCTCTTTAACCCTGTACCGTGGGTTTGGACTGGTAGATCTACTGTGATCATGATCTGTCTCAAGACTCTTTCCTGTCTGTCCTGTACTCCTCATCCTTATCTATATTTCCTGTCTGAGCCTGAATCTGAACCCTTCCGTGTCCTGTACTCTTGTCCCCATCGGTAGAATTACCTATGTGACTCTCTACTTCCCTGTACCCTATTTTGATCAGCATTGTCCAGTACTGGAATACACGGCTTCCCATTCATCTTTAACCCTGTACGGTGGGTTTGGAGCAGTAGATCTACTGTGATCCATAATCTGTCTCAAGACTCAAAATAATTCTGTCTGAGTCTGAACCCTTCCATTCTCACATCACTCATCCCTTGACCATCCACATGACTTTGTGGTACCTATATATGTTTGACCGCCGTCTGGATTTAGTTCAGTTCCTTCCAAGTTCCTAAACCTCCAGTTCAAAATACTTGTCAGTCCATTATGTGAAAGCTTTGGTTGTTCCGTTGGATCTATTGAAAATTGCCATCGCTATTAATTTGGGATATGACTGGACATTGTACTGTTTTCTTAACTCAATCTCCGTGAAATCTTCCAATAACCTAAGCTTGTTCTATTAGAGCTCCAGATTCTCACCCAAACAACTGATTGCTCTGAGCTTTTGTTAGATTGATGTTCTACCTTGCTTCCTGGGAGTCTACTAGCCACATACTGTGAAATTGGATTGTTCTGACAGTCCTTTAAACAGCCTTACTTACTCCCTCAACTTCCAGACCCTGCTGACCGGCGAAATCACCCGCGTCTGGGAGCTGATCTCTGCCGACGAGGCGGATGACGACGACGACTTTGTGGAGCAGCGTGCCGTCGTCCTGACCGAAAAGATTCCAATCCCCGAGACTCTGGACGTCCGTGGTCGTAACTGCAACCTCATTGGTCGTCTTCTCGGTCCGTCTGGAATCAGTCTCCGTCAACTGGAAGCCGACACGGGCTGCAAGATTGTCATCCGCGGTTTGGGATCGATTCACGACGTGGAAAAGGAGAAGAAACTGCGCGGAACCGTCGGCTGGGAGCATCTGGACGAGCCGCTGCACGTCTTTGTCAAGTCGTCGGACAAGAAGAGGAAGAAGTGTGAGCAGCGTCTTCGGGAGGCCGTCAGTCGTGTTAAGGAGCTCCTGGAGCCCTGTGACGACGTCTACAAGAAGAAGCAGCTCGTCCAGTTGGCCATTATTAAGGGCACCTACAGGCCGGAAGGATTGAAGCCCGAGGCGGCCAAGAAGAAGAAAATCTGAGTTTTCTTCTTGTGTGTATTTGGGAAATTGAAGTGTTGATTCGAAGACTTGTTCTCTTTTTCTCAATGTTTTCAGCAGTGAGTTCTCCTGTAATGAAGACAAGAGAGTCTGTCATGTCATAAGATGTCGCGAATGCTCAAAGATATCTGGTCATACCAAAAAGAATCTGTTGGAATAGAGTTCTCGGTCTGTTCTACTAGACTGTGTAGTAGGAAAGGTCAGAGTGGAATGACTAGTTGGCTGTCGATTGTCTGATTTCAGATGTCAGGCCAGTCAACATCTTTCTATCATTTTCCCTCCAATCTGTTATTTTTCGGTTACGGTAGCCTCTACCGTAACCGTCACGTACGCTATTTCTGTACCCACGCCCGTTTTTCATATATACCTTCTTCTGGTTCCAGAGTCTCGCTCTCTGTGATAGACATTATATTTGGGCAACTAGACTCGACTCGAGCCGAGTCGAGCTCGATTTGAGCCACGAGTCGGCTCGACTCGACTCGGGTCGGTCCAGAACTCGACTCGAATCGGCTTGTGACTCGGCTTTTCGACTCGACGTCCAAGTATAATAGACATGGCTCCGGGCCGGAGATTCCAGGCCCGGGCCGGCCCGCCTGGGCCCGGTCCCCAGACTTGGCCGTCGAACCGGGACTGGACCAAAAACGACTAAAAATGAAGATGGTCCTATTATAGTGCATTTTAGCGCATTTTAGAATTAAATCAAAGAATAATAATATTGTTATACTTTGCTGAACTTTTTTACTAAAAATGACGAAAAAATGCAGATTTTGGTCAAAAAACAGGCCCAAGCCCGGCCCGGCTCGTCAGCCATGTCTACTGTGTGATTTTCGCTTCTTTTCTGCCGTCTTTTCTGCTGTCGTCTCCTTTACTGCCAGATAGCTAGACGTTTTCCAGCTTCTTATGTAAGCGAATCGACGGACTGTCACAGGATTACAAGAGACTGAGCTCGAAACAATTTCTGGGATGAATCACAGTGCTATCTGTTAGGTCACTCGCGGCATCTGGATGCCGAAGAGGTCACCAGTCATTGTGATCTCAGCTCTTTAGCCTTTTTTCCAACAGCTGCAGACGTAAAAGCCCTGTACGCTCTCTGTCAACTTTTGTACCATTTTCTGGCCTATTCGGCTAGTTGTACCTCTCTGTTTTTGATCCCTCGGTGTGAGGAGTGGCTGTTGTTTCCGATGTCTTTCTAATCAAGTAACAGTAGTCTTTATTGAACTCAGACAGTGACTAAAATCAAAGGAACTAAGGCCATAGTGAGGTACTGGAACGTTGTGGAACGAGCAGATCCTCGTAAATTTAGAGGATCTTCAGATGTCGTCGCTGTTGGCTTAGAAGTTGTTGTCTTCATAGATGTTTTCATCGATTTGGCGGTCGATGCGACTGTGGCTGTTTTTTGAGATGAAGAGTTGAATTTTGTTGTCGAAACTCTGGTCTGCCGGCTACTGTCTGAAGAATATAGGAGGGTTGGAGACTGATAGTCTGAGGGACGGATGAACTCAGGGGACAGAGAAACATGCTGACAGGTTGACATACTGACAGACTGACTGACAGAGAGACAGGTTGACATACTGACTGACAGACAGACTGACAGACTGACTGACAGAGAGACAAGCTGACATACTGACAGACAGTGTGACATAAAGACCTACCATGGGAACCAGAGCCACTGAAAGAAGTGCCATTGCAAAAAAGGAGATCATTCTTGGAGAAATGTGATTTTTCCAGTGCTCGTTTTTGCTCGTTTTTATAACAGACGTACTTCCATATTTTGTTTCGTATGCAACACTGTCATACCGCGCATCGATGAGTAAGGCTTGAGAAAGATGAAGATGACTGAATTGAGAAATGTTTTTGCAAGCCATGTCTTTTCCCATTTTTCACTAATTAATAAAGGAAGTATCTTTTTTAAAAATTACGAAGTTACGATATCAATTGTCTCTATAAATAGCTCACCCAAAGTAAAAGTTTAAAATATGTCCCTTCCGACGACAAAAAAAGATGTTAAACCCGCAAAGTCTATAGTCGCTCCACCGAGAGAAGAACCCAAGCAAGCCACTGCCGAACAGAGTCGGAGAGCCAGAATTCAAGCTGGAGATGTCACCACAGTTTGTCTGCTTTGCTTGTACAACTGACAAGAAGCCCGTCTATTGTGATGTGCAGCTGAAGAACACGACTTTGGATAAGCACAGCTTTAAAGTAAAGTGTACTTCGGCTGACATTTTCCGCGTTCAACCACCGATGGGCTTCATCAAGGCGAGCGAGACGGTGAATATCCGGGTCTAGTTCCAGAACAAAGTGATTCCGGAGGGCGGAAAACAACACTACTTTGCCGTCTACCACGTTCGATGTCAGGAAGGTAAGGCAATCAAGGACATTTGGACAAAGACGAACAAGCCGAATGGGGTTCGTCGCCTGTCGACAGTCTTCATAGAAAAGAAGGTCTAAAAGAGGACGGAAGTAGTATCTCTTCAAGATAGATGAATAAAGATACAGCACTTTGTGTTGGATTCAGTGAGATAGACAGAGAAACATACTTTATTGAACGGCAGCTTTACAACCGACACACCATCTCCAAACGGCTAATCCGGCGAACAAAAGCACAGAAAAGGCGATATACCACATGGTGAACTGGATATGAATCTTCCAGTCGACAGAGAACTTGGCCATGATGAATATCACGATAACGTAGAGCACAATGGCTACCAGGATTCCACAGCTGAAGAGACAGCAGTTTTTTGCTAAAAAGTTGCACTGGGTGGATGGAGGCTGTTGCTGTTGATTGGGAAGAAGAAGAACAGTTTGTTGGGGGTTCGGTGGAGGAAGATAGACGACAGTGTTAGCGAGCTCTCTCATAGTTGAAGTCGTTGGTAGGTCAGTGAAACTGAGGGGACACAAAAACAATCGCGTCTCGTTTTATACTACTGATGAGAAATTTGACTTGACAATGAGTCACTGGTCATTAATCAAACGGGGGACCCTTCCCCCAAAGAACAGAACTTTTGAAATATTTCGAATAATAAACAAGCAGCTGTCTCTCTGAATCTTACCTGAGAAGACAAGCCTGGAAATCCCATGAGTCACGAAATGGAAAAGGGGAGATATGGTTTGAGAAATAGAATCACCCTTATAAACAACTATGAGAAATCTGTCCTTGATAAAGTTTATCAGTGTGGCCCCATTTTCCTTCCGACCGGAACAGTTAGAGTCTATTTTGAGAGAATGACCTTAGGGTAGCAGGCTTCATGTCCAGGAGAGAGTCTTGTTTTTACACGCGCCAGCAGAATAAATCAAAGGGCCCGGTGGCTATAACTGGTGAGTAGTGGTAGATTTCTCATCAATCTGGTCAAATTCTCATCGGTACTATAATGCCCGACAGAATGACAAACTACTGACAGACTGCCTACAATATGATTAACAGAACATTTACTATTAAAACTTTATTCTATTTCATCATCTCAGATTTTCTCTTCAGCCGATCTCTTTCCATGAACTGGAGGAACAGGAGTAGAATTCAGAAGAAATTTGCCCCTGGGCAAGGTTGCACGATGAGTTACGGTCCGAGTGAGACCGGCACCTGCTCTGGAATAGTATCCGAGCGTCGGGTTAGCGAGAAGAATCTGCGGTAATTTTTTGTTGAGGGTAGGGACGAGAAGAACTTACGCAAAAGAGGGCAAGAGAGGAAGCTTCATGGTCGAGAGACTGATTATCAGACTGGGAAAATTGGAGAATTTATTGGGGTTCTGATGGCGGGGAAATACTAATGAGAAGGTTTTTTTCCTTGTCTAGACTGTCGGTTTGATCTTCTGTACTCGTACTTCGACAAAACTAAGATCTAGTGTTCGAGGAAGAAACGCGAACAATTATATAAACATACTTTGATACTAGGTCAGATTGGCAGAAGAAAAGAATTGAAGAACAGGTGCAATGAAAGAAAGAGGAAGCAACGCGAATAATAATTCTGATAAAAGTATGGAAACTCTCAAGAGTCCTAAAAGTGTAACAACTCTCTCAACTCAAATAAAAGTATAGCAAGAGGATCTAGTGTTCGAGGGCAGCGATTCCCTGAAGATGCTCTTGGCGAAGCTGCTCTCTCAGAGCAGCGATTTCCTGAAGATGGAATTGTTACGTGAAAGAATTGTTTTGAAGATGGAATTGTTACGTGAGTCAGATAGGTAGTTCTACTGATGGTCACAAGATAGCTGAGGATACGGTAGCTCCACAATCTCTGTTCTCAAAGAGGCATTCAACTGGGTAGTTCTACTGAGAGGACAAGAGAGTACATGGTAGCTCCACAGTCGTTTCAACCAAAGAATCCAGAAAAAGAACTAACCAGAGCGGAGTTGAATTTGTCCGGATGATCAATACGCAGCTTGTTGAGTTCCTTCATCTCGTGGAGTAGATCGTCAAATTGCTTCCTCTGCTCCTCGATTTCCTCCATTCTTCAGCTGCCGTCTGCCACTCGTGAAGACTGTCGAATACAGGTGCTTTTAGCTTTTTTTTTACAACTTTCTATTTATAATTTTTTTTACAAAGTTTTTGTTTCCAAAAACTTTTGATTGATGGAATAGAAAAACTTTGCATTTTTGGTAAAAAGCTTACAAAAAAGTACTTTCTTGCAATGCAATCCATTTGTCCGAAATTCTGTGTACATTGCTGTAACATATTTCCTGTTGTCTACCAATAGAAGCGTTGAGTAAGGTATGCATAAGGACAGCTTACAGAATAGGGTTTATTTTAACTTCTTCCTGGTAATAAATAACATCTTTATTGTCTACTTCAGCCACCAATAGAAGGTCTGAACAGAATCTTCATCCTATCCCGAACATGCAGAAGAAATATTCCTTTGTACAGAGCAATGAACCGATAGCTCAAATCAGTTGTCCGTACTTCGAGGGGTGGAGGACGATGAACTTCTGCCCAGTGCTTGTGAAGAGCTTGGTTTGTGGAAGTTAGCATTTCCTTAAAACGGTCTCTGAGCATGTTTGTCAAGTCTTACTAAAATCACACGTACCTCGCCTGCCAGCGATCGGAACAGTACCCAATGTAAATTCCATTGTCTCTCCCGCAATATTCATACGGAAATGGATGTTTTTTTTCAGTAGCTGTCCGTTCTTTTTGACGACCAAGTCTCGTGTTACGATAATCCTTCTCACAAAGCTTGCATTGGACCAAATAGACTATGTTTGTCAAGTGACAGTCACATCTGGTATCACTCCATTTATAAGGACAGTTTTGAGCTGCACATTGCTGCAAATTGTATATTCTCACTGATGGTGCTTTCTACAAACTGGTCCATCTCCAGGCAAGTTTGCAAAGCAGGTAATTCCAGGAAACGCAGGTATCTCTACTGGATGGAGGCGAAGCAAACGATTTAGGAGCTAAAAACACATTTTTGTCAGCATTGAAAATACTTACCAATGTCAACTGTCCAGCGTCAGCCACAATTCTATCAATAGCAGCATATGTGGGCGGTGGTACGCTCAAAACTGACTGAAAAAAAAAACTGGCAAAAGTTTAATTGTTGGAAAAAACTATAGCCTTACTCTTTGAAGTCTAATAAATGCTGCTTGGTAAACATCTACCGCGTAGTTCTTTAAACAAGTTTCACGATCAGTTCCGAAAGAAAACAGGGGCTGTCTCGCAGCGAAAATGTTCGATTTGAAAATGGTCACTTTGCAAAAATCTTGGCTGAGTATCCAATGTTTACACGTTATACCAATTTGGCTACAACACGCAAACGTTGGATACTCAGCCAAGATTTTTGCAAAGTGACCTTTTTCGAATCGAACATTTTCGCTGCGAGACAGCCCCAGAAAACAAACTCGTTGAAGTAGGCGCCGCCGTTCTTCCTCATTCTGCTGCACTTGGCGAAGCTGCTCTCCTAGAGCAGTGCTTTCCTGAAGATGCTCTCGGCGAAGCTGCTCTCTCAGAGCAGCGATTTCCTGAAGATGGAATTGTTACGTGAAAGCCAACTGTTTCTTTTTTGGCCCTCTAATTGTAAGGAATTGAAAAACTTGTAATATTAAAATTCTGTAAAATGTGTCCCTTCTCACCGCCTCATGGTCAGGAACAATTTCCTGTTTTATTTTTTGCTTGACTGCTTCAATACCACCTTCTTCCTTTGTCGAAACTTCATCCATTTCGGAAGTCTGAATGCGTAAAAATATTTTGAGTAAAACTACTTTAAGGAAACAACGAATAGTACAAATAGGAATGTGGGGTTGGTGGTAGAGAAACTAATAAAACACCAATTAATAGTTTGAAAATGGATCTGATTAGAAAAGAGAAACCATGCAAACAACGAACCAACGACCTCAATGTCAAGGTCTCACCAGGTGTGACAATCTCGACTATTAAGACATTGTAAAAAATGCCTTGAACGAACCCATCCGGACTGTCTACCAATACACATACCTTTTGAGCTTGTTCCAAAGTTTCCTGGGGTTCCTTAATTTTCAATTCAGCAAGGTTTTTGACATCTTTGGTCTCTTCGTTTTCAATTTGGCCGCTGAACTTGAAGGTATACTGTTGTTGTTCACTGAATACCTTCCGCACTGATCTGTATCCGGTTTTTCCTGCTTAATATCCTTCTTAGGAATTTCGGGAGGCGTTGAACTGTTGCGAGACATCCTTGGATTCCTCAAAAAGTTTATTAAATGGCAAAAATTAGAAAATGGAAGAAAGAATGTTAGTTTAGAGAAGTGACACTCTCGCGAAACTTTCATCGATAAAGCAATACTCTCGCGAAACTTTAAGGCATTAAAAGAGCTTAAAAGATTGCGGAGGTGGACGGACAGTAACGGGATAAGCTTAAAACTGTGGGGAGAATATTTTTGGTCCTAGTCATAAGACTCTGCTAAAACTGTTTGGATAGCAGAGTCATGGTGGAGTGGAGCTTTAAAATTTAAAATTAAAAGAGAAAAGATTGCGGAGGTAGACGGACAGTAACGTGACTTGCCTAGGGGCAAATTTCTTCTGAATTCTACTCCTGTTCCTCCAGTTCATGGAAAGAAAGAGATCGGCTGAAGAGAAAATCTGAGATGATGATTCAAAATAGACTCTAACTGTTCCGGTCGTTATTTTTTTACTTTATTCTATTTCATCAGCTCAGATTTTCTCGTGACATCAGACGTTTGGTAAAGAAAATGGCATGAAGACTATACTTGGGCACGAGCCGAAATTTTTAGGCTCGAGAGGCATGGTCGAGCCGAGCCGGCTCGATCCTCCAAGCCAAAAATTTCAGAATGAAGTTTTTTTTCAAATTCCCCGAAGTGCCTGATAACTTCTTCTCAAGGTAGTTTTAGTCAACAGTGTTGACTCAACATCAGGTTTGCAACGCCCTTCCAGTGCCAAAGTTACGTACTATCCCCCCATATATTCCTTGTGTGGGAACTAGCGAATCCAGAAGCAAAGTCTCTTAATAGTGACTTGTCTAAACTTGTTACTACGAAGTTAGTTATCCAAAACATTTTTTTACTCTGTTTATTTTTTGAAAGTGTATTGTGTTCAGTGTTCATCGAGGAAAAATAGAAAAAAAAGAAAAACTGAAGAAAACAACGCTAAAAACGATCGTTACCCACTTTTGCAGAAGAAATTTCCGCACACCACTGATCAGAAAGCTAAGAAAAATTTGATTTTTGTATGTAGAGAGCAGACTCGAGGGTCAAAAACAGGCTCGAGCCGGCTCGAGCTGCCCAAGTATAATACTCAGCCAAGAAATTTGAAAGATACGCAGCGAACTTTGGTATTTCTTGGCTGAGTATTCAATGTTTGTGTGCTTAGTGGGTCTCGAAGGGAAGAGCTGAAATCTTATGGTAATTCCTCTTCTTTTTGAACAGACCATACGCTTATTGTTAGGAAAAAGACCAGGAGATTCAACGTATCAATATCGAACTGTTACGGCTGAGCCGCGAACTTGGGGTGGAGTGGTTCTCTATGGTCCAAAATAAAACCACTTCAGGCTTATCGCAGGGCACTGCCACAGGCTATTCAACATGTGGAGCCTGTACCTCATGTCGACGAAATATTTTGTGCCCAGCAACAGATCAGATAGTCCGACACCTTGCATCGGCTCGTGGACCTTTGTCGAGCGAGCCGGCTCGAGCCGAGTTGGCTCGTGGACCCCCTTCGAACCGAGCCGGCTCGAGCTGCCCAAGTATAATTGTCACACTGTAACTGTCACTCAGTCTCAAGGTTCATTTCCCCCGATTAGATTTAGTTTTGCCATCAGAAAAATTGGAAGAAAATCGAAAACTGACAATGAAAATAGAAGAAAACTGCTATTTTTACCGAATTTCGTCAAAAATCCGCATTTTCTTCTATTTTTATCGTCAGTTTTCGATTTTCTTCCAATTTTTCTGATGGCAAAACTAAATCTAATCGGGGGACGTATTTGGAAACAAAAAAAATCAGAAAAAAATGCGAAATGAATTTTTTTAGCCCGCCGCAAAGTCCAACCTGGCCGCAGCGCAGCCCAGCCCAGACCGCAGCGCAGCGCAACAACCCAGAATCAACAAGCCTGGTCTGAACTGCCCGAAAGCCGGTTCAATGGGATTTCTCTTGCCCATCAATAGTTCGGAGTAAAAAGGCAGTGGAATGGTTTCTCTATCTCTCTAAAACAGTCCTACTTGGGTCGAACTTGTGAAACAAAAGTAAAACATGAAACATGGTACGCTTTCATGCAAGCACTTACTAGGGAGTTGAAGGTCTGAAAATATGTGCATCTTTTCTTCAACAAGTTGTGCTACGCCCCTCCGGAGCTAAGAGACTTAGTTTTGTCCTTTTCAAAAAGACAAAACAGTTAACAGTTTGCTGTTCCTTCTCCAGATAAATTAATAGAAGAGAGTAGCTTAAATACTGTACACGAAGCAAAAAGACAATCTGCAAGGTCTGAAAGTACAGAGACAGAACTCTGTCCCTCCCTATCCCTCTGTCCCTCTGTCCCTCTCTGTCCTTCTGTCCCACTGTCCCTTTCTGTCCTTCTGTCTCTCTGTCCCTCTGGTCCTATGCTTCTAATTTCTCGACACTTTCTCTCTGTCCACCCTTGCATTCTGCAAAGTGCTCTGCCCTTCCCGGTTTTCTCGTATCCCCGTCCGTTGTCATCTGTTTTTTCCTCCTCTACCATTTACGATGTACCTGTCGCCATGTCTCCTTTCTTCTGTCCTGCCTTCCAATTTTTTCTCTAACTTCATGTAATTTCCGTGTGCATATCCTTCTCTGCATATCCTTATCCGATCTCCCTGTTCCTATTTCCACGTGCTCCTGTTCTCCCCTATCCCTGTTCTCCAGTTGTGATATCACCCCGTTGGAGCTAAAGTTATAGTAGAAACCCCCTTGAACGCTTTCCCATATTCCTAACCCGCACTTGATTCTCTACTGCCTGGAAACTATCCCCAGTCAAAAATAATCAAAGTCCACGCACTTGCAAATTGACTTGTCTAAACTTGTTACTTTTCCTTCGCCATGGAGCAACTCTGTCAACCGAGATCTCACACAATACGAAACACTACACGAATCTTTGACTTTTGCTGCAGAAGTAGCCTCAGTTCCGTTGCCTTTTTTCGTGGATTTTTTTGGATTTTTTCATTCAGCACATTCACGTCGAGCGAGTTGGCACACGAACGATTTCAGGGCCTTGAACCTTCAGGTGATCCTCCCTGGGCAGTCTAGCACGACGAGTGACAAGACGAGTACGGGCCGTACCAATTCGCTTAAATCCAAGCGTGGGGGTAACGAGAAGAATCTGTGATTTTTGTTTCTTGGGTATAGGGATAAGAACTTACACAGAAGAGGGCAAGTAGAAGCAGCTTCATGGTCGAGAGTATACTTGGGCGACTCGACTCGACATGGTCCACGAGTCGGACTCGAATCGGAATCGAGTCGAGATTTTTGACTCGACGCCCAAGTATAGTCGAAAGTGGTGATCAAACTGGGAAAGACAAAGCATTTATTGGGGTGCTGAAGATGAAGAATACCAATGAGGATGCCTTTTTTTCTTGGTTAGACATATTATCTTGATCTTTTGGACTCGGAAATAAAATACCTTTTTCACGGTCAAGACGACATTTTTCAGCTTTTTGGTGTTCTGCAAAGTAGAGGACGTCAGGGGCTACAACTTTGCAGAACATCACAAAGTCAGAAAATGCCGTCTTGACCCAAAAAAACGTGAGTACGTAATTGCGTATTTTACGTAAGTTTCTAATAGTGAGTTACCTCCCGTCCGTCACGTGTTGTGATGGACGGCAGGGCTCCCTATATAAAGAGGTGTGTCTCCGCCCAAGTCGAGTTGGCCCTCCGGGCTAAGGCGAGGCAGGTGCCATTAATTTCTCTTTATGAAATCTTATCTTTAGTTCTACATCTCTCCCTCTCTCATACTCATTCCGTCTTCTCCTGTGATCTGTACATAAATCTATACACTTTCCTTATCGTTAATATCAGAGGGTGAAGTTAGGTCAACTAGACTGAGGTTATTTAGCTTACGCTTTGCCACCCGAGAGTGATCCCATCACTCTCGATTCACCGGCTACACCACGTTCTGATAAAGATAAATTAAAAGCTAACAAGTGGTTTTACGGTAGTATTGGTGGAGTTCTCTCCCGACTAAAAACCCTCAGTAGTTCTGATCGAAAAATATATTAGACTGAATAATAGCCCTTTAATGGAATGGCCTGTTTACAGAGACAGAAACAGTAAGTCAATTTACTCTAGACATTTGAAAAAAGTTTTCTTAACGTTAATTGTCTCAAAATTGAGGAAACTATTATAAAAAAATCAATATAAAAGTGAAACAAAAACATTCTACCCGAGCTTCACTATGAATTCGCCTCCAGCTCTAGCTGCTCGTCTAGAAGCTGAGAATCTTCTAAAGCGGGGCTGTTGTCGCTGTTGCTGTGACAGAGTCCTAGGAGCGAAAATAACTCTACTCGTCGTTGCCTTGATGCGCATTCTTTAAGCATCTCCAATGCTCCGAACTTGATCAGTGCTTTCGATGAAAGTGAATCGGAAAGAAAGGGAGAGGTCAAACATATGGCAGTCTCCCGAGGAGTCCTTCAAATATTGACGTTTATACTACTTGTGAGTTTTTTTTATATTTTTTTGACTGTCCCTCTGTCCCTCTGTTCCTCTGTCTCTCTGTCAATCTGTCCCTCTGTCCATCTGTCCCTCTGTCCCTCTGTCCCTCTGTCACTTTGTCCCTCTGTTCCTCTGTCCCTCTGTTCCTCTGTCCCTCTGCCCCTCTGTCAATTTGTCCCTCTGTCCCTCTCTTCCAGTCATCAAAATTTACTGAAACTTCTTCTCATCCTCCACCTCTTCAATAGTCGGCATCCTGGTTGGCTGGGGCGGAAGACGGGAAGGCTTGCCCTGACCCTGACTATCTGGTCCGACAGCTCTCTGGTAAAAAAACAGAGGTTTTTCCCGGAGAACGCGACGGTCTGGGAAACGGATCAGCCATGGTCTGGGCTACCAGAAGAACCTAGAACTATTGTAGAATGATCCTAGAGGAACTTACACAGAAGACAAAAAGCAGAGACAACTTCATACTGCCAGAAGTGGATGATGAATGAGAAGATTAGGAAGTTTCTATGAAGGCAGAGAATACTAATGAGAGGGGGATTTTTTCGGGGAAGCTAAACGTCTTGTCTGGTTTTTTTGCCGGATAGTTTTAGGCTCTAGTATGATCGATACTATACTTGGGCGAATCCAGCTCGATTTTAGCCACTAGCTAACTTGACTCGACTAGAGTCAAGGCTCATGAACTCGACTCGAATCGGCTCGTGACTCGATTTTTTGACTCGGCGCCCAAGTACAAGTGATACCGAAATTTAGACCACATCCTAAAGATTACTAGCTGTCCCTCTTTTCCTCGATTAATTCCAGTAACTGAATGATTGTCTTTCAAACTTTATCTACCGGAACAGGAGTTGGCATGGCCTTCTTACCCATGATGGGAGAGATTTCGGGCAGGGTAATACGCCGAGTCACGATACGAGTGCGTCCTTAAAGATGACGAATACTAATGAGAAAAAAAAAGGTACCATAATCGGGACTATCACTTTTTGATGGGGAATGATAGATTGGGTTAGGCATGGGCACCGGGCCCGTATCACTGTTGCCCGAGACCGTGCTATTGCAAGGCGCATTTTCGGAGGAAGACTACTTTAGCAAAAAAAACTTGGCACCCATTTTGAACATAAGCTCGGCGTGGCATTTTGAGCATATATTCAAATTGGGTGCCAAGTTTTCATGGTTCCCCCAAAAGTGCGCACTGCTGGCACGGGCCCGGTGCCCATGCCAATCATTGGGCGTTTTCCGTTAATGAATACTAATGGAGGAGCTTGTCCTCTTGTCTGGACTGTCACTGTCAATGTCACTGTCACTCTTCCAGGTTCTCTTCGCCTTCACAACAATAATCGGTCTCCTCACCGGCTCCATCTACTGCTACTATGCCACGCAGTCACCTGTACCGGCTGTTCGTTGACTGTCTGCTCCTTGATCATTGCGGTCATTCTAATGTCCAAGGATATCAATACCCAGGTCAGCATACTGGTTACAACAATTATGACGATGTTTTGCTTTCTCGTTATTATCGTCTGCATCGTCGTCATAATAACCTCGCTCAATAAGGAGAAGAAAGAGAAGACGCTGAGAGAAAAGAAGGAAGAGGAAGAGAAGAATATCAAAGCTGAGAGGGAGAAGAGAAAGCCGGTCCTTGTTGTCAAACCAGTGCCAAGGCCAAGAATTTCAGAAGATTTGGAGAAAAGTTCAACTACGAGTTTGAGCATCCATAGCAACTGGATGACGTGAAGCTTGTATAGACTCAGTACAAAGAAGAATAAATCGTAGGGACATTGAGGCATTTTGGTTCTATTGAACCGTCAGAAAGCTGACCTCTATGATGTACTCATAATAGTTTAATTCCTTCTCCTGGATCCCTTTTTTTGGTACTGGACACTTTTAGGAAAAAATGCTTGAATCGAACCGAATCAAGTTCGATTTGGGCTACGGTTCGGTTCGTCTCACTGCGACCATATATGCGCCGTTGAGGCGAAGCGAGGCGATCGTTTTCAGTACTAAATAGCTGGGAAAGATAGCCAGCCAAAGATAAATTTTTTTCTCTTTACTGATCGCCAGGCATATGAAAACGACTAGTTTATTCGAATCGACTTTGCTCGATTCGACTCCAGGTCCATTTCAATTATTCGCTGTATTTTTTAAGTCTCGAACATTTCTACCGTCAAACGAAATGAACAAACACTCGCTCAGGTAACAGCAGAAAACATTTCAAGTACCAAACTTTTCATTTCGATAATCACTCGATTTATTGCACATATGAAGGTGGTCAGATATGAAGGTGGTATATAAAGAGGTGGTCACATATGAAGGTGGTATATAAAGAGACCTGTCGATTGAATGTTAGAGAGAGGGGGGAAGGTGGCATAGGGATAATAACGTTCGAATAGAATTTACATGTGAGAGAGATATATAACCGGATCTGGGGGACTATTTTTGGAGGAGGGTAAAGGGAAATATGGAGGGGTAATTAGGGGAACCCGAGATTGAAAAAAGGGAGGCAGGTAGACACGTATTTGGAGGAAAAAGAGACGAACCAAACTGTCCATGGCGTCGCGCATCTACATCTCATCAGCCGAATCCTCGTTGCTTATCTGAAAACTGAACTATTTAGGTTATTAAATTGACTTATAAAGATGTTTTTAGGTGAGAGAGAGGCCAAATCGCATCGAAAAGGCTTTTAAAACAGGCCTGTTTCACGTTCTGTGAGGACAAAATCTCGTTTCGCGGATTACCACAACCTTCTTCTCCTTGCCAAAAAAGACCTACCAATCTCTGCTGGAAGCTAGTTCTTGGCTTTCTGCGCGTCGGCGTCGGTCCGACTGCTCGATGTGGCGACGGCGTTTTCTCTCTCCTCGGCTGCTGTGACGGCAGCTGACTTTCCGGCGAGTCCAGCAGATGCAGATTCAGTCGCGGCGGCGGCTTTCGAGCTCCTCCGCGGTTACGGTAAGCCGAACGGACCGGCAGACGAGGCGGCGCTGTCATCGTACTGAAAATAATGGATTTTATCTTTATAATAACAAAAAATTACCCTCTTCTGCAGAAAACTTCATCGTCACTGTCCGAAAACTCATTTTCCAGCTCCGGATTCCAGTCTCCCGATGCTCCCATCGTCTCGTCGGCTCTTCTGCTGCCGCCGCTGGGATGAACCGCTCGGAATGGCGATTTTCTGGCAGAGGAGGGTCCCGGCGGCGTTCCTTCGTGTTCCTGTCCAGGGACGGAATCGTTGCTCGTCGTCGAATTGGCCTCGCCCTCGTCAAAATTGAGCCTGTAGCGGGGACAGGGATTTTCTGGATAGTGGGCTGTCGGCAGGCCGGGAGCCAGATAACTTCCATGGTGATGGTAGCTGTGATGGTGGTGGTTCTCTGAAACTGAAGAGTTTTTAGTGAGAAAAAGGCTCATTTCAGCCAAGGACAGCCTGTATTAAACGTTTACATGCTAAACTTCAGACATTGGGCCAGACAATGAAAATTGTAAAGGTCGATCTTTTTGCTGAACAAACTACACCAGCTCAAGCTTTTCGGTACGTATGAAGACTTCAACAAGGGTCTCATATTAAATGATTATCCGGACTTTTCAAGAGACTATACAAATCATCGGTAAATGAGATTAGAACAGCTCCAGGAGAGCCTCATTTACGATCAAAACTACCGTTCCGAGGTCATTTCTTAGTCTCAATGATAAAAAAGCTCCTTACCTTCATCACTGTAGCTCCAGTCCAAGTTATCGACAGGCTGAATTGGCAGTCTGGCAGTTACTGGCGTCCTCGGTACCGGCTGATTCTGGCTGATCGATGCGAATCGATCGAAAAAGATGGCGCTGCCGAATCGATGCCACAGCTCCTTCAGCATGGCCACAATGGCCAAGACTATGCAGCTGGCAGTGAAGAAAAAATCCATCATCTTGTGCTTCTAAAACGTCTTTTTCGAAAAAGAGATAAAAACTGACCACTTCATGGACGTAGATGTGCTTCCTGCGCGACCTTATCGTCGTGGAGAGGATATGAATGAGCTGCTTGGCTGTCGGTCTGAGATTCGGGTCGATGTTGATCATGTGCATAATGTGGCCGCGGAGTTCCGTCGAGACGTGAGCGAAGAATCGCTCCGGAATGCTGCCCTCGCGGATGTGGTGCCAACTTTCGCCTTGGGAGGGCAGTTCCATGTCTGTGGCTATCTGGAATTTGGCTGTGAGTGAAAAAGAAAGATGGTTAATTTGACCATTGGACAATCAGTCGTTGAAGAGACCCTTGGGTAAAAAGACAATAGTTTCGGGACACTACGATTTTCGAGACACCCGTCTAACTGCAAATCTTGAGTATTCAGCCAGCCAAATTCGTGACGAGACGCAGCTACGTCGGAGATACTAGGCTAAGCAGCGGTCAGATCAGATTTAGCATTTAAAACTCAGCCAAAGATTTGAATAAACTTTGGTACGAGAAAACCACACAAAATTTACCTCCAAAATCGTCATTCCGACGCTGAAAATGTCGGCAGCTTTCGTCGGCGGATTGTTCAGAATCTCGAGGGCCAGATACTTGCTATCGCCCTCTTCTGCCACGTCTTTTTTGTCGTTTTTTTGGTCAAAGACGCGTCCAAAGTCACCGAGCTTGCATATTTTGTCCTTTGTCATCAGAATGTTCTCCGGCTTGATGTCCATGTGGAGCAGATCGTGTGCATGTAGGTGATTGACGGCCTAGAATGGATTTTAAGCTAAAAACGAAGGGAAAAAAATACCTGACAAATGTCGATAAAGTAGTTCCAGACCTCCGTTTCCGGGACGGGATGGAAGATTTCAGTGTAGGAGGCTAGACTCTGCTCACACAGCTCTGTCTGGATGTAGAGACGTCCGCGCTCCTCCCAGGCCATGAAAAATTCGAGAATGTTGCTGTGCGGCGGGATCAGCTCGTGTTTTTGGACCTCGCGAAGCTTGGCACGGCGATCGGATTCGCTTCGGAACGGGTCGATGACTCTCTTCACGGCATACATTCGTTGGTCTTCGCGCGACTTTACGCAGACCACCTGAAAGATTTAGATTAGTATTAAATTTAGTTTGTTGGGCAAAAAGGAACTTCTGTCCGGATACGAACCCTGACTGGTCAACTTTGTCAGGCCTCCCTCGAACAACACGTGGTACGAACCTGTCCAAAACTGCCTTCTCCAAGGACTTTTATCAGCTGGAAGACCTGATCGAAGTAGCTGGCATCGTAGTCGGGATTGTAGGCCGAGCTCTTTGGAACTGGAAATTGAGAGTGGTTAGTCAAAACTAGCCTTTCTCGAGGAAAAATCAAAAACTAATGAAAGCTCACTCGTGTCGGACGGTGCTCCACGTCGGCAGGAGACCAGATGGGGACGCTGTAGCTGGAATCGGTGATGAATGAAGCGCGATCGGGCTGGGGCTGTACGGGCTGCTCTCGGGACGCTGGCAATTCGGGCTGGATGTAGTTGTCGTTCGCGCTTGGTCGACAGCGGCGGGTCCAGGAAACTGCTTGCTGCTGGCGAAGAGGGGGACATCGTGTTGTCCATCTCTGAAAAATTTTGAGTTGCAAATTGGAAAGAGTGAGAAAATTATGGATAGGGAAACGTCTCAACGGTTTTTGATTGGGCAGGTGCAGGGCAAAGACGATACAATAGTTGTGATCCTCCAGTTTGGTGGTAATTTTTGTCGTAAAATCGAACGGGAGCCAACAATGTTCGGAAATTATCAAGGAAAATGACCAAATCGTGATACAAATGGGCACCGTCCCGAAAATTAACCAGTACGATTGAAATTCCATATATTAGCACCTTTTACAGCTAGACAATTACAATCAATCAGCTTTATTCTCCAGCAAAGCAGTGAATTTACAGCCTGAAGTCTTTGATGGGCACGGAAACCCGATAGAAGCACATGTTATGAGATGTAAGGTAGTTTGAAGCGCTTTACGTTAAGTTTCTTCATCTAATTCAATGAAACATTAGTGTAAGGCGTATAATAAGCACTTCTGTTAAAAGGATACAAAAAACGGTCGTAAAATGAGGTGCAAAGAGCAACGCTAAGGTTTGATGGCTGTAAACGAGAATAGCATGCATACAAGCGCTATTTTATACAGTCCTAGGTCAATTACCACGTGCAGTTAGCGTGCTCCCATTACGAAACGAGCCAAATATGACGTCAGATGCAGAAGAACTAAAAGAAAGGTGCGAAGAGGGGAAATTAACAAAAGTGATGTTACCGAATCTTCACCGGAGATTCTACATGTTTTACAGTGAACATGCTGTAACATTGTTTCTGCTGCTTTTCTCACGAAGTTTTGCAATAAAATATCAAGAAAAACTAGCAAAACAAAGGAATAAAACAGAGAAAGGGAGAATAGTTAGGAAATTTGGCAATTCAAAAGTTTGCAATTGCCGCGTAATGGCCATAGGGCGCGCGTTCAAACAGTTGGGTAATCGGATGATATTCTGGGAGCCGAGTATGGGGAAAATGACAATACCATTTCAAGGCTTTTGTCGATAATATAAGACTTCGAAGATATGAAAAACAGATGGAACGAAAGAATAATGAAATAAATTACCTCTTGACACTCTCCGTGACGTTATTCGTCGTGGCGGTTCCATCTGAAAGCTGTTCGTATAGAATCGACGGGAGAACACGAAACAATACTTCTATAGAACTGTTTTTTGGAGAATGTTCACGAGAAGAAGCTTGGCGAAAGATATGAAAGCAAAACGAGAGTGCGAACAAACAGAAGCTCAAGAAACCACGAGAATGTTCTCGATGCATGCTATGGTCCATATTCATGCCAAAATCTCGCATTATTCGGGCATTTTTTGCTTAAAAATAAATTTTGGAGTCGTTCTGGAGGTTGAAAAACATTGAAAGCGTGAAAAAAAATGGTCCCGGAAGCTCGCTCTTTGGACAAATGCCTGACCTCGATTGAGCCCAAAAAAGGTTTCTGGGAGATGTTACTGCCAGAATATCGGCCTATTAGCCTACAAAAGGCGCCAAGAATATGAGAACGGCGCAAAAAAAAGACAAATTTGAAAAACCACGCAAAAAGAAATGGCTTGAAAAAATCTATAAATCGATAGCTTGGAGTAACTTTTTGTCGTAATTAGTCACTTTCGTCTACGATCAGAAGTTCTCTGACCTCTGCGACTTGCTCCGCCCTCTTATCGATGCAAATAGGAACAATACATGTCAAAGAGCAGAGCCGATAAGTGTCCATCTTTACGGTCAATTTAGACACAACAGCTGGGATTTTCGAGTTTAGTGTTGTTCTGCAATGTTGTAGCCCTTGAAATTCTCTATAACTTTGTGGAACATATGCAATTCAGGAAATCAACGCTTCTTGCCAAAACTTGAACACAAAGATTGCACACCTGGAGCAAGACGTTGTGGTTCATTCTAAAAGTACATCGATAGATTTTTGATCTTTGAACTTTAGAACGTGCTAAAAGTTGTTGCAGGGATATAAAAAAACTCGTTGTGCAGCGTGTTGGAAGTTTCAGAGCCGACGACCGTCTTTTACAAGACTAGTCTGGCTTGGATGTAGTGGCTTGTCTTAATGAAAGAGTTTTTAGTCGCAAGACCTAAAAATATCCAGTGGATTTCCAGTCCCAGCACCTGACTTTCACTCGCTGTCTGCTCTGAATAGTCTGTCCCGAGAAATATGCTCCACGGAAGTCTGTTGGTACTTTCTAAGCTCTCCTTTGAAGACTCTCACAGCTCGGGACAGTAAAAGATGGGATTGTTTAGGGGGATCGTACAGATTTCCAGCGTTCCGAAAGTGCTACAGATCAGCATTCTTTTGCTACAGTATTCCGATGCGCGCGCTTTCCAAAAATTTGGCACTTTTCTCTATTTTTTACTTTCTCCTAGTTTAAAAGATTCTCATCGTTTCCTGCAATTTTCCCCTATTTTTCTTTTGCCATTCATCAAATCAGTTTACCAGAATCGTTTCGCTGGAAAAGAAACAAGCTCTGAAACGCTTATTCGACGGTTGCTGACACGTTACAATCTTTCCATGAGCAACCAGGCTGTCATATCCGCGTTTTGTCAACATTAACGACAAGAAAGCTGAATTATTCCAGGTTCACTTGCCGATTCCTTTTATCCGCTTAATGGTATGTATTTCCCGTAGTTGTTCATCATTCTTTCTTTGCCGACATGCCAGAGCCCTGATTCCCGTCCTCTCCTCCAAGTTTATGAATTGAAATCCTGCAAAAATCGTACAAATATCGTGGAAATCAATGTTTGTTCGTCTACAGCTGCCCTAGTCAAGTTATTCATGCTCGTTCGCTCAAAAATATCCCCGACCCGTTCACCGCTTGTTTGTTGCCATTATTTTTTAATCTCGTCTCACCGTTTATTTAGAAAGTCTGAAAGCAGATGGACTGATGAGGCTGAACAGACGCATAATCTTGCTCTACGGGAGCATTCTCTGCGTCTCCTTGTTTTTAATCCATGCACTGTCGAGCTGGGGAGATGCGGGAGCTAGAGGTATGGGATTTCTTCAGTGTTTTTGTTGTTTTAGCCTATTTCGCAATAAAACCCGCTGGAAACAGTCGAAAAGCTTGAAAATCAACTGTTTCTGCAACTTTTTATTTTTCCAGCGTCTTGACTGATGTACAGGGCCTATTGGAGATATTCAAGGGAATCACGAAGAAAATGATCTAGAGATTTCAGAAAGAGACAGTTCTCAAGTGGAAAAAGAGGAGGAGGAGCTACGTGAGGATAAGGGTGAGTCTATTGAATCCGATTTCCATTTTCTAGGGCTAAATAGTGTCGAGCCTTGCACGTTTCTGGTTATATCAAAAATTTGACCGCGTCGTGAGTCGAGAGACGATGACCATTCAAAGGGAGTCAGATCAATCATCAAGATAGTTAGTTCCACAGTCAAAGAGCCTACTGGATTCCGTATTCAAAGAGACAGACTTCTAGAGAATAAAGTTGAGAATCTGAAGACAAATAAATCAGTCGACTGTAGGTGCAGAGAGAGAGAGAGATTCTGGACAGTTCTGTACGATCCACATCCAGGTAAAATTGCTAGCAGGAAGGCTTGTCTTCGCTGTCTTTATTTACTCTTTCCGTTTAAGTAGGCTATGTCCTCTAGTGATCTATTCGCGTCGGCTCTTCTCACTGTTGTCCGACGTGTCGATGGGAGTCGAGGGCCGTTTCTTCGTTCTCAGCGACCGTTTGGACGGCATCACCGTCTGCGCGAAGGAGACCTGCGGCAACTTCTTCGGACCTTCGCGACTCGTCGCCTTCTTCCTCTGGTTTTCGGGAACCTGGAAGATTGGTTTGAATGGCGATTGAAAATATTGGAATTCGTGTCAGGAATGTCCGCTATACTTGGAACTACTCATCTCGAAGGGAATATTCGAAGGAGCCGAAGAATATTCGAAGGTCAAAATCAGCTCGAATCGGCTCATTTATACTGTCTATTGAGGGGAATTACTCGGTTAGACACACAATTTGTAGGATTTTTTTTACCCCGGTCGCAAGCCCGTGTCAGTGTTGACCGAGAGCGTGTCCGCAAGGCGCATTTTCGGGGGAAGACTATTTTAGCGAAAGGCATGGCAAATCGGGCCTATGTTCAAATTGGGTGCCAAGTTTTCATGGTTCCCCCAAAAGTGCGCACTACGGGCTCGGTGCCTAATTCAGACCAGCAATTTTGTTAGTTGTCAGCTCGGTGACTGTCTATTGATCATTGGGATTCAGGGTAGGATCTCGTCACAAATAGCCTGTTGTTAAGTTTTTTACAGTAATAGGAAGACACACATTCGGGGAATCAGTAGTTCAACTGTAAGAGAAGGACTTCCTGTTACAGTACTCTAAATACACAGAGACTGGGTATTCGTCCTGAGCAAACCTCCCTTCAATGTAATGTACAAAGTCCTTTAAAAAAGCGTAGCCTACCCGAACACTTGGGAAAGTCTTCCTCTCCATGGCTTCCGTCATGTTCTGGACTAGAACCGTCTGACTACTGTAGGAGCCAGGTTCTTTGCGAGAGCTGTCCGTGGCCTTCCTCTCACTCTTGGCTCCTCCTTCCTTTAGCGAGTTTTCCGTCTTCTGACTCTTTTCCTGCTGCCGTTCCAAGTTGGAGATTGGGGCACGCTGGGGACTCTTGACACGACGGCTGGCCTTCGGAGCTCGACTCAGAGGCTCCTCTTTCTTCTTGTCGGAGCAGACAAAGAGGAGGGTGAGGCTGATGAAAGCGGCTTGTAGGAGGCCAAGAAGAGACGGCAGCAGCATCCCGTTGAGAAGGTGTCTCGCCTAATTGACTTGGTTTTTTATTGCAAAAGAAACTTTTGCAAACTTTGTAACTTTCTTCAGAACTTTGGAAAGAACAAAAACTATTGGCAATTAGATGACAGTTATTGAGGGAATTTCGCTCCGAATGTTGTAGCTCGACTAGAGACAGAGTCACTGGGAAAAGGCCAGAAACAGTTACAGTAACCCATCGTAAAAGTGATTGGAAGAATGAGTAGACAGGGTGACCTGACAGACTGTCTGCTTCAGACACTCACAATCAGACAGACAGTTTTATAAGAGTCACAGAAACTAACGACATCTAGACAGAGTGAGTTATTATGACATAGATTAGGCATGGGCGCCGGGCCCGTGTCAGTGTTGACCGAGATCGTGCCAGCAAGGCGCATTTTCGGGGGAAAGGCTACTTTAGCGAAAAAACATGGCACCCATTTTGAACATAAACTCGGCGTGGCAAATTGATACTATATTCAACTTGGATGACACGGTTTCATTGTTCCCCCAAAAGTGCACACGGCTGGCACGGGCCCGGTGCCTATGCCTAACATCGACTGTCAGTTCAGTAAGTAATGCAAGTTTAACAGTTTCTGGAACACGAGGAAGATATAGGATCTTGATACGGGACAATTTGTAACCGGAACAGAGTACCGAGACAGTATTTAAGGCAAAGAATCTTGACAGCTTGACAAAAGTCACAGGAACTGGAAAGAATAGGCAGAGTAAAAGTTATTAGATTACTGAGACCATCGATTTGTCAGGATAACTGTAATGAAACCACGAGAATGGCAGGGTACTGGAAGAGGTTACTACTACACGGGGTTCGACGGACAGAGAAACAGGATACAGTAGACGGTACAACAGAGAAAGAAAAGCGTATGATGAGGGACAGACTCTAGATTTTCATGAACTTCCAGAAGCTTGCTACTACGACAACCAATGCCCATCACCCTCAATTCTCTTCCGTCTTCATGCCGAGACCTCAGACCATCCTCCCTACGGTTGTCTGAATGATATACAGTAACCACTGTCCATAGTCAGTCGCAAAAATGTCTTTCAGTCTCTTCCACAACAACATTTCCGTCGGTATCAATGTCATCTCCCTCAATGGGAGTACTGGTGATGTTTTGGAAGCGCATTCGTTTGATGTGACCACCTCGGACGGAAAGTTGATCAGCTGGCTGAGAGGTCTTCCAGAAGCTGCTATAGTCATAGCCGTCTCTTTTGGAGACATTGCCGAGAGAGTTTCTCGGGATGCCAGAGAGACTTTTCATGTCTTTGGAGCAAGCAAGGTGGGTTCTGTCTCTCTGTCTTTGGTCCAAAACCTTCCGATTTTTAGATGGACACCTGGAGAACTGGCAGCTCCTATTCCATCATCGGTCAGCGTGGTCTCAAAGGTCATGCCTATGAACAGATCAAGAGTCTCTCCGACCAAGGAGACTCTCATCTCTTTGAAGGGTGTTTTGACCTACCTATAGGCGACATTGGACATGTCAACATCACAGAGACGGCCTCTGATGAGAAGAACATAAACAGATTGGATGAAGACAGACTTGCGGAGCTGGGACAGGGAGAGGCGAGGAAACATTTTCATGTGGAAATGGGAGCGGAAAATGAGAATTGTGGACTCAAGGAGCCATGTAAGAAAGGTGAGAGAAGGGACTGACTGACAGACTGACAGACTGACTGTCTAGTTAACCAGTCATTTCCAGACGAAATTGTGATGAGTTTCTTCTCCGGTGAGCACAAAGATGATCATCCAAAAGTCTGTGTCGGTGGCAGGATGCTCTTCGACAAGGGACTGAACAAAGCGGGTCGTGGCTTGAACATCTTCTCCCTGGAGCCGAAAACTGGCAAAGTTCGAGTAGTGGCCAACTTTGACACTTACGAGGACGACTCACCAGCTCTAGAAGATTTCCTCGACTCCATTCCCAATGGAGACATTGTGGCAGCGGTCAGTTTCGATGAGGCCAGCACAGCGCTCTCGGAAATGGCCAAGCAGATTTTCTACGAGTTGGGAAGTAGTCAGATTCATAGGCTCAAGTTCAGAGCTTCTTGGTGAGTCTCCCTCTCTCTGATAATAAGATTTTAGGTACTTTGTTGGTCAGAAGGGCATAAAAGCCTACACTCCTTTTGAGGATCTGATCTATCCGACTGGAAACTCTTGGGCAAAGCCAATCCAGACTGCTGTTTGTGTTCCGAAAATCTGTTAGTTTGTTTCTCAGTTCTGCTGTCCCTTTCTCAGTTTGTGAATCTGTGAGTCTGACAGCCTGCGAGAGATCCCAGGTTCGACTCCCGGTTCGGCCCCCAAGTAACGATCAACCGGGATGGCTACCGGTGAAAATGTGGTTTCTGAGCAATATGCTCGAAAGGTTTGCACGAGAAGATAATTTCTCGGAAAAAGGGGTTTTGAGTCGTAAAACACCTGCTTTCAGTAAAGCTTTAAAGAACTCGAGAAAGACAATAATTTACGAGAGAAAGAAACACTGGATCCACAGGCCACAAACACAAGATCACTAAACTTTAGAGCGAGCTCAACAGCAACTGATAAGAAGGGGTGCGTTAGCAGTAAAATACGTACGTGACGGAGGATACCGTAATCTATAAAAGGGAAAAGGGCGGGAAATTAAGGAAAATAAAACTGTAGACTAAGTAGACTAACAGATCGTGCCAAGTCTGACAGCTGACAGCCTATCAGTCTGTCCGTCTATTCCTCTGCCCCACTGTCCTCCTTCAAACTATCTTATTTCAGTGAGCAAATGGAGTGGCCGGACAGTAGTTGACAGTCTCAGTGTCAAAAACCTGCCCAAACGACACTTCTGCGCCAAATACGACAAGTACGACAAATTCTGCAGTGACGACGCGATCGACAAGCCTATAGCTCCACGCCCTTTGACTGATCTGACCCGATCAAAGGATCGAATCTACAACACTCCAATAGTTCTTGTTGCTGGACTCTCAACCACAAGGCTCCAAAATGCTTTGGAAAACTTAATGAACCAGGAAGGCCTGAATACGCAGATGGTACTAGTCGTTCATGACCGAGAGTACGGGGAAAATGCAGAGCTGGCGACGCTCTTTCATGCCAAGAGTCTGGCTCTGAACCGTTCTTCCAACTTTGAGGGTAAGAAAGAATACCATTTTTTGTCAAGAGAGTAGTTTAGGATACTTGTACGAGGCCATAACGAACGCCTTTCATCTGTTCCCCTCAGCTCCAGCTATTGCGGTTATTGAAGAGGATGTAAGTTACAGTATCCAATTTTTGTTATGACTGACTTTTCTATGAGGCTCTAAGGTTAGAATTGAAGCTACTTTACGGTTCTGAAGTCTTCAAAAAAGTTTCTCAAAGAACAGTTAAAAATAGGGAAAAATGCTCAGCTTTCGACCCGCTTCTTTGATAAAAGCACCCACTCTTCTCCCATTGATTCTTCCAGAAGATATTGACAGTCTGAGACGGTAGCGTAAAGCGTAACATAAAGAGTTCTATTTCTTGTACCAACTCAACAAACCTCGAACCTATTTTCGCACCTTATATACTGGGGCATCACGTGGTGTCCTTCATGTTAGAGACACTCTGTTACTCCACTGTCGATAGAGAAATACTGTGAAAAATGACCTGTTATTCTATGAATGAGAGTAGAACCATGTCATAAACAAAATTCTCTTCCAGGTGGTCCCCACAACAGATTGGCTGAAACTATTCGAGCAGACTCTACCCTCATTATTGGAGGATTCCAATCTTGACATTGTCCTGGCTTTCAATGAGTTTGGTAGGTCTTCCCATCAACTATGAAGTCCCCTTGTTTGCAGGCTTTTCCTCAACCTCAGCCCGTCCTACAGTAGTCTACAGAGCTGACTTACAGTCTCCCAAAGCCTCTTACCTCCTGTCCAGACGTTTCTACGAAAAGAACATACGGAATAAGAGTGACTGCTGCAATCCATGGAAGTTGACTACTTCCTCAGCTCTGATCCCAGAGGTCTCGAGGGTTACTGTAGTTGAACAGAAGGGACAAGAAAGGACCTTTTCAACAGAACCAGCAGCTCTGATGAATGGTTTCCGGACGGCGGGAGAGTATGAGAATGAGCTCCAAAGACTGTACAAGGGATCTGATCAAGTTTCAATGAAGACGGTAGACTGTGATCTGATCACAAAGAGCTACAGTAATTCGAGGTATGAGGGACAGAGGGACAAAACTATAGTATTTTTTTAGTGCCGTCTCCTTCACTCTCCCTTCCACTTCTGATCTCTCGACCGCCCTCAAGTGCCTCATTCCAGTCGAATCAAAGCCTCCAACCTATAAAGGAGTCTTCCGATTCTTCCACACTAGTCAAGATTACCTCTTCATCACCAAGAATAGTCCTCTCTTTGCATAATCGATTGCATATTGATTTCATGGGTTCAAATTGATAACAAACGTGTAAATAAATGCATATTTTTCATTGTCTTGTGTTCTCTCTACTAGAGATACACAACTTACTGTAACAGATCAAAGGACCAATTCTCACTGGAACAGACTCGGTTACGGTATCAGTTCAGAGGCTCAGTTCCTTCCGGAAGTGGTTAGACTACTGTAACTTTAGACAGAGAGTTTTCTATTGGAATTGTACAAGTTATTGAAACAGTTGGAGAGGAGTCCCTCACAGGAAACATCCAGACTACTTTATCAGTTCATCGGAGAGGCTTTCTACTGGAAAACTTTTGATTACTGTATCAGTTCAAAAGATGGGAAATTTATTGGAAATACACAGGGTACTGTAACAGTTCACATGACCACAAATGACTGGGTTACTGTAACAGATAAGAACACCAGTTTCTTGCTGGGGTTGACTGGGTTACCGTAATAGATGCTTCAGAAGGTGAGCTGTCTAATAGAAAACTGCGGTATCAATTCAGAAGACAAAAGCTCTTATTGGTACTGGAGCTGACTGGGTTACTGTAACAGTTACTCATTTCTGTGTTTGTTTTCAAGTCTGTCAGATTCCCTGTTCTTATTTTCCCTTATTCAATCATTTCAAATCCCAGAATAAGTAAGACATTTTCACAAATCGCTCGTCAACAAAAACTCCTGCCCTTCCCCCTCCTACCAACCATCTCGGCAGAATGAAGCTGTTCCTTCTGTCTTCTGTTTTTGTTTTCTGCTTAAGTTTCTGGCTACCTCCCTTTTGATAAGTCAACTTTTCCCAGACTATGTTCGTTCAGAAAAGTCTGAGCTGCTTCCAAGGACACCATCTCCTACCTTCTGGAGCATGCTTTAAAAATTTGGACGAGATTTTGAACAGTCCGGTTCAGGATGAGGATATCGTTCTCAAGAAGAAGGCGTTTGTACCGGTTGACGTTGGTTACTGTTGTTGAGAAGAAAGCTTTGAATAAAGCCTTGGGAAAACATTCTGTTGCAATGCAAAAGAAGACACGAAGACAGAGAGTAAGACAAGAAAAAAAACTGCCCTTGAAAATTTTATTTCATTCCTCAGGCCTTACTGGGCGGGAGCTCCGCCGCTCTTCTTGCAACAGCACTTGATACAGCAGACGATGCAGCCAATGATGGAGGCGATGAGGATGACGGCACAGGCGCAAGCGATCGCGATCACACCCCAATCGGGGAAACAGTAGCCGCCAGTCTCGTACTTGAAGCGGCTCTCGATGTTCATCTCGGCCTCTTTCAGCCAGTGGTTGACGTCCATGTTGCACAGCGGCTTATTGCTACAGTAGCAGATCGCGTGCTCCATTTCTTTGATCTTGCGACATTTCTGGAACAGATTGGATTAGTTATTGTCCCTGTCCCTGTCCCTGTCCCTGTCCCTGTCCCTGTCCCTGTCCCTGTCCCTGTCCCTGTCCCTGTCCCTGTCCCTGTCCCTGTCCCTGTCCCTGTCCCTGTCCCTGTCCCTGTCCCTGTCCCTGTCCCTGTCCCTGTCCCTGTCCCTGTCCCTGTCCCTGTCCCTGTCCCTGTCCCTGTCCCTGTCCCTGTCCCTGTCCCTGTCCCTGTCCCTGTCCCTGTCCCTGTCCCTGTCCCTGTCCCTGTCCCTGTCCCTGTCCCTGTCCCTGTCCCTGTCCCTGTCCCTGTCCCTGTCCCTGTCCCTCTCTACAAAACAACTCACATTCTCTCCGGGAAAGTCGGCAATTTCCTTTGTCTTTACAGGCACAGTCTTGAAGATGACCTCGATAGTTGGCGATCCTGGAGCAGCAGTAATGGTGCCGGTCGTGGTTCCGTTTCCAGTGCTATTTCCAGTCGCTTTTGCACTCGTCTTGGCGACAGACGCTACCAGCTTGACTTCAATCGAGCAGCCGTACAACGACACATTGATTGCAATCTTGTCGCTCGGAGTGATGGCATTCGATCCGTCATCCATGTAGACCGTGGCGCTGTCGTCGGCACACTTGGTGTAGAGACAGTCGGCATCGGCAGTAGACAGCAGGTAGGACGAGACGAAGAGGAGGTAGAGAAGAGACCGCATGGCCGGAGAACTAGACGAAAACTGCTTTTGGGTAGAAACTTTAGAGTTAGGATTAGAGGCGGAAGGGCTGGATTAGTTGTGACTAGTTTTAACTGGTAAAAGACGGGACAAGTTGAGACTGTCTTATGACTTGTCCAATCACATCTTGAAAATGCTGTTACATTTGTTTATTTATTACACTTATCAAGCGATTCTCGCAAGGGTGGCTCCTCTAGCTTCTTTCCAATTATTCTGGTCCCACAACCAAAATGGCTTGTTGTCGACTCTTAGACAAGCTTTTGCTTAGAATCATTTTTTCACAGTGATAACAGCATTTTCAAGCTTCGCAATGTTTTGCAAAGTTGTAGAGCTTGATCAGGGCTACAACTTTGTTTCCTGGGACAAAGAAGAAAAATGCAAACAAGAACCGGAAAATTTAGATTTCCCCCGCCGCCCCCAAAAATCCAAGTTGGGGGGGGGGGGGGCTAAAGAAACCTGCCCGTCTCCTATACTGTCTAGTGTTATTGACTCTCTGCTATACAAAGAGTTAAACATTATTGATGAAGCTTTATTGGAGACGTTTCAGTTATTCCGGGATCGTAGAAATGGTAGATGATCCCTGACCATCAACAGCAGCCTCTCTCTTTTTCTTGTCATCAACGAAACGAGAAGATCCGGGACGACGAAAAGGTTGATATTCCAGATCCGGACTGCCTGGAGCGGCGCAGGACAGAGCCTCTTGGATGAAGAGGGCCTGAAAGAGTGAGGTGGAAAGAAAGATAATGTTCTTACGAGGAAGAAGAAAAGAAGGGACAGCTTCATTGGAATGGGGGATTGGAGAAGAGGGGACGTTTTAAAGAATTTTGTACTGGGACAGAATACAAATTAGAAGAGAGTTTTGGAACTGGTCGTCTAGTCATCTGATCTGGAAAATTAATATAGCTTCCTGACAGAAGAGAACAACTGTCAAACTGCGCAATAGAAATATTATTACCCGGACAACACCATGACTGATTGGGACAGAGTCAGGCAAGAGTATAGACAGTTCAGTCGCAGAAATCAGAGCAGTTGACAGTAGAGAAAGCTTTGGATCCTGTGAGTATGGATTTGTATTTTTGTCTCTCTGACTTTTTTGTACTTATGCTTCATTCATCGATTTGATAACAGAAAAACCTCGGACGAGACAGTAAAGTGAACTATACTAGAGAGGCTGCCACGACGAGACGACCGGTCAGCATATTGGAGACTTGGGACTCATTGACCACCGGTAGACAGAGAAACTCAGATTCAGAACTTCGACAAAAGCTAGAATCTTCTCAGAAACATGATTCATCACTTCTCGATATTTGTTCGCATTATGTTCCTAACGTTTCTCTGTGATCTGCTGGTCTTGATCAGAATCTATCTGTCTTTTTGAATCTTTGACTCTCTCTGACTCCCTCAGACGCTCGCTCTCTCAGTTTCGACATTTGGTCGGTCAAGAAATATACTGGCCGAGCCATTGCTTTTTGAGTTGATATTACTCTCTTCCACATTTTTCTCTAATTCTCACCTTCTGAAATGTATGCTCCTCTCCAGACACCACAGAACATGTAACGACAAAGAATTATTCACCTTAATCATTTTTATCCTTTTCTCTTTTCCAGAATCGCTTCCGTGGTCGCGAGCGTTTGAGGCATAGGACCAAGAGAGGAACCGACAGCTTCTCTCTTCTTCACAAAGGGGTCAGAGTTGAGACCACGACGAATGCCGGGCTCCTTTGCTCCAGGTGGCTTATAGCCGCAGGACAGAGTCTCTTGAACGAAGAGGGCCTGAAAAGGATGAGATGAAAAAACAGAGAGATACTCTTACACAAAGGACGAAAAGAAGGAACAGCTTCATTGGTGTAGGAATGAATTGAAAGGGAAGGAAAGGATGAATTTGTTGGGATTTTTGAAAGAGACTGAATACTAATGAGAAACAGAGGATTTGGAAAGATCTGGCAGCACCCGCATGGCGTTTCTGCCAGAAAAGATTACTGTAGAAAGCGGCGGGACATTTGAATGGAATAAATATCCAAACAGAACCGTTTATTTACTACAGAAACGGAAGCATTACGATCAAAAAGAAGACGATCTATTCGGCCGTGAGCTTGTCTCCTCCTCCACAAATAGGCTTTTCTCCCAGCTCCTCGACCTTCTTCAGCAGGCTCTTCTTCGTCTCAGCCAACTCTTCGCACTCTTCGACCAGCTCGCTGTTCTTCGTCTCGAGGATCTCGCATCTCTCCGTCAGCTCCTGGTTCTCGGCCACAATGTTCTCCTTGTATTGCTGCATCAGCTCTTTGGCCTCCTCGAATCGGCCGATTTCCGTCTCGATGACCTTGAGAATCTGACGAGTCTGGTCGACTTCTTCCAGCATCTTGGCCTGTTCCTCCTCCCAGAGCTTCTTCTCTTCAGCATGCGTAGCTCTCGTCTTGTCCATGTTTCCGATTTGCTGCTAAAATTAAGGATACAGTCTGTCTAATAACCTGCCTCCTGTCTATGTCAGTCTTTCCTACAGTTTCTACAGTCGTTTCTACAACTCTTACTGTACTCAACCTGGTAGTCTTCCTCTCATAAGGCCATCGTCTATTACTGTGACTGTCTCTGTTACTCTCAGTTATTGTCTGACTGGTACTGTTCGCTTGTTACTGTTACCGTCACTGTAACTCTCCTACTCTCACTCAGGCATGTACTAGACCCATAATGACTTTGCGACGTCCCGTACACTTGTCGCATTGGGCTAAAAATCGAGATAATACAGTAATAGTACTATGTAGTTAAATTCGAGGTCCTCTATCACCCTATAGACGTCGCAAAGCAAAATATTGCAATTTTTTCCGCATAAATCAGCATATCTGACGGTATAAATGACTGTTACTTCGAAATGTATGCACCTATTGAGTTGAATATTGTTTTCTGAGTATTTTGAGACATTGGCAACAAGCCCCTGCATCAGTCACAAACTATCTTGAAAAAAGTTTATTTTTTGAAAAATTTCACAAGTCCGGGAGACCTGAGGAGACCCATTTAAAAAAATTTGTTTGCTTAGCGACGTCCATAGGGTGATAGATGACCTCGAATTCAACCATTTTCTTGATTTTTAGCCCAATGCTACAAGTGTAAGGGACGTCGCACTGGGTCATAATAATTATGGTCCAGTACATACCTGCTCTCACTCTAGTCTCTCTTACGGTCACTGTCTTCACTCTCACAGACTCTCAGTCAATGCATCTATGACTCTCATTCATTATCAAGCTAGTACTGTATTTCTCATTTTTGGAAAAGAAAAACAAACCTCAATGATGCGGTCATTCTCAGTGATGGCATTCTCCAGTCCGAGAATCTTTCTCTTCAGAACCTCATGGCGCTTGGCGTCCTGTTCCATCTTGATTTGGAAGTCGTCCGACATCTTCTGACCGGCCTCCGAGAGCTCGCGTCTTTCTTTTTCCTTCATCTCCATCCTGCTCGAGAGCGTCTTCAGACTACTCTTGGCTTCAGTCAGCTCGTCCTTAGTCTTGGCAAGAACCCTCTTGGTCCTGCCCAGCTCGTCCGTGGCTTTGGCCAGCCTCTCGCTCAGCTCATTCTTCTCGGCTTTGACCGTATCCAAACTGATTTCTATTTCGTGCTGCGTGGCGTACATCTTCTGCATCGTTTCGCCCATCTTCTGCATCTTCAGCTCGAGGCTCCTGTTCTTCATTTCCCATTTCAGCTCCACCTGTGTCTGAGTTGGTTGACTCGTCTTGCCGTGAGAGACAGCAGCTTTCGGTTCCGGGTCCTTCTTTTCCTCCTTCGGAGCCTTCTTCGCCTTGACCGGCTTCTTGATAACAGCAGCAGGAGGCTTCGTCTCGGTCAGCTGGCTCAAAAGCTGCTTCGACTCCGGGTTCCAGGCCTCATCGAAGCCGTCCTGTCTGTCGTAGAAGAAGAACATGAAGGCCAGCAGAAGGACCAGAACGGCCACCACGAAATAGAAGACAAGAAGAGAGGGCTCCATGGTAGACTACTAGAATTTTAGAGTTGAAGAGACCCTATTGGGAGCTAACTTACCACTATCGTTGAAGCAAAGCAATTTGAAAAAGCTATCAAAAAACTTTTTATGTTTGAATTTGAAAACTTTTCCAATAGTTACAGTAATCTTTTCCAAACAGAACTTTTCTTTAAACTTTTGTGATAGCTTTTCCAAATTGCCTTGCTACAACGCTTGTGGTAAGTCTGCTTCCAATAGTCTCTCTTCAACTCTGAGATTTCAGTAGTCTACCATGGAGTCATCTCTTCTGGTCTTCTGTTTTGTGGTAGCCGTTCTGGTCCTTCTGATCGCCTTCATGTTCTTCTTCTACGACAGACAGGACGGCTTCGATGAGGCCTGGAACCCGGAGTCGAAGCAGCTTTTGAGCCAGCTGACCGAGACGAAGCCTGCTGCTGCTGTTATCAAGAAGCCGGTCAAGGCGAAGAAGGCTCCGAAGGAGGAAAAGAAGGACCCGGAACCGAAAGCTGCTGTCTCTCACGGCAAGACGAGTCAACCAAATCAGACACAGGTGGAGCTGAAATGGGAAATGAAGAACAGGAGCCTCGAGCTGAAGATGCAGAAGATGGGCGAAACGATGCAGAAGATGTACGCCACGCAGCATGAGATGGAAATCCGTCTGGATACAGTCGAAGCCGAGAAGAATGAGCTGACCGAGAGGCTGTCCAAAGCCACGGACGAGCTGGACAGGACCAAGAGGGTTCTGGCCAAGACTAAGGACGAGCTGACTGAAGCCAAGAGTAGTCTGAAGACGCTGTCGAGCAGAATGGAGATTAAGGAAATGGAGAGACAGGAGTTGTTGGAAGCCAGTCAGAAGATGTCGGACGATTTCCATATCAAGATGGAACAGGACACCGAGCGCCATGAAGATCTAAAGGGAAAGATTCTCGAACTGAAGAATGCCATCACTGCGAATGAGAGCATCATTGAGGTTTGTGGTTTTTCTTGTACTCTTATCAAAACTGTCCTCAATTTTAGCAGCAAATCGGAAACATGGACAAGACGAGAGCTACGCATGCTGAAGAGAAGAAGCTCTGGGAGGAGGAAAAGGTCAAGATGATGAAGGAAGTCGACAAGTCTCGCCAGTTTCTCAAAATCATCGAGACGGAAATCGGCCGATTCGAGGAGGCCAAAGAGCTGATGCAGCAATACAAGGAGAACATTGTGGCCGAGAACCAGGAGCTGACGGAGAGATGCGAGATCCTCGAGACGAAGAACAGCGAGCTGGTCGAAGAGTGCGAAGAGTTGGCTGAGACGAAGAAGAGCCTGCTGAAGAAGGTCGAGGAACTGGGAGAAAAGCCTATTTGTGGAGGAGGAGACAAGCTCACGGCCGAATAGATCACCTTCTTTTTTTTCGCGATCCTTTTTTTTGTAGTGAATAAACTGTTCATTTGTAATTCTATTTGTTTGCGGAAGAAAATCGAAGAAAAAATAGACCTAAAATTCAAATTTTTGAGGGATCACGGTAACCAAATCTAGCAAACAGGTGACGTGATCACAAAGAAAAAGATAGCGCGAGACAATATTCTCACAAGCGAGAGGTTGAAAATCAACAACAGAAAAGCAAGGATTTGGATGGTTGCGCCGCGGTGCATTACGGTAACGAATGGGCAGGAAAAGATAGAAAGAACAATGAGGGAAAGTTGACAAGCCTGACAAGAGCCCAGTCACTGACGATTTTTGGAGGTACGAGGGCATTTGTTCCGTCGGTCTGGAATTGGAGGTTGTGAGAGGTGGACAGAGACAGAGACTGTTGACTCTATACTTCACAAATCAGTATAATTTTCCAGACAATGTTTTGTGTCATTGAAAAGCAACAAAAACTCAAGTTAGAGGGCAATGTTACCTCAGGAATTTCTATAAAGGCCCATCCAAAACAAAAACTAAAAGAGATGGCAACCCTACTCTGCCCTCTTCTCTGCTACGTTACCTCAATACTAGGACTTCTGGGCCTGTTGGTGCAATGTGGCGGAGACAAGAAGAAGCAGGAAAAGTCACAGGAACCACAAGAGTCCTCTCATCCAATGTAATCTTCCAGACCCTGCTCGCCCAGAGCACTCTGTGCTGCATGCAAGGCCACCATCTTCTTCCTCATGGACGGTTTAGATCCATCGACGAGAGTCTGGATGCCGACTTTGACGATGTTCCGATGAAGAGACAGGGTGGTTGGTCAGGAACTGGTGCTCATGCTCCTGCCATCACCAGTGGTCCGATTCCTCCTCCGCCTGGAACTGAAGCAAACGCACATCTCTCGGCCAAGCTGCCTTTCTCGAGTTCAGAAGACTAGAAGTAACTCCAGTTCCAAATCATTGACAGTAGAACTTTCGCTATTGGGACGAGAACTGCTACCAGAACAAGAAAAGGGTCTTGGAACTACCAAACTAAGAACAAAGTGCTAGCTGTCTATGTGTCAAAAAGAAGCCTTGCTCCCTAACATTTATTCCAGTCTAGGGGTTGTATTCGATGGGGAGGTTCTTACGGCGGACCATTCCATCTCCCTGGAACCACTCGCGGCGGAACTGCTTGGCAGCACCGTCCGGAGTATTGGTCCATTCGATGGTGATGCGATCGTTGTTGGTATCCTCCTGTCCGAAGGCGAAGGCGTCACAGCTCACGGCCATCAGGGTAGCTTCCTTGGGATCGAGACATCCGCAGGCCGGGTCGACTCCGAGACGCTTCATGTTGGTGGTTTTGATGGCCCATCCAATGCGGCGAGCAGAGGAGTTGACGATCTTGATGTGGTAGGTGTGCTTGTCGTCGTAGGGCGCGTTGAAGACGATCTTCGAAGCCGGCTGGGTAGCGATGTCTCCGGGAGGAACAGTGGCCATGGCGATCCGATGGAAGTTGTGGTCTCTCTTTAGAAATCCTTCCCTTTTAGTCGTTTTGCTCTTCTAATTGATGCAATTTTTGGTTGTTTTTGAGGAAAGTTTTTGGAAAAGTTTCCAAGTTCGCTAATTGGAATAAAATTGTGAAAGTTTGTTCATTAATTAGGCAAACATTGAAGTCTTTTTTTTAGAAAAGTTTATGGAAAAGTTTCCAAAATGAATGAAGCCTTTGGGCACGAAACCAAGAGCTAAACTAGCAACAGGACCGAAACAACGAGCAGTCTGCTCCAAACTCTCTTGCAATAATCTTCAAGAGTGCTAAGCTGACAAACTTCGAACGACACTTCTTTCACTTCAACTTCAAACTTCTAAGCTGACAAAAAGAAAAATGCAAAAACAGTTGCCCACGGCTGGAATCGAACCAGCGTCGCCACGGCCACAACGTGGAGTACTAACCACTATACTACGTGGGCCGAAAGTGCCGGAAAGACAAGAGAAGATCGACCGGGAGACTGAGGAAGTTGAGTTTTCTTGGGATTTGTTTTACTTTTCATCATAATTCATTTTCAACCTTTTTATCTCCCACTTTTGTTAAAAAACAAATCAAAGTTCCTTCTGAAACGGAAATATTTCGAAAGCGCTGAATACAAGGCACTGATAATGAGATGGAAAGCAGTTATAGTCGGCTCAAAAGACGTGATTTCTTCTTCAAAATACACCGAAAAGCCTTCTAGAATGAACGAGAGAAAGCTGCTTCTTTGTGTCCTTCTCACCTCCTCTGGACTTCCTCTTTCAATGGGACAGAACACGGACACTAGTACTGTGACCAGTACCATGACATCCACAACTACTCAAGATCCTAATGATCCGAACTATACTATCCAGCCACGTAAGTAAAGTCCAGTCAGTCAGTCAGTCTTATTCTCTCTGACCCTCAGTTTACAGAGTGCCACGAAATGTACGGCGTCAAATGTTGCTCCAGCGACGGCATGAACATAAAGTGCACAGGAGCATGTGGTGATTGGACCTGTAAAGAAAATGAGACTCCGGCTGAAGCAAAGTGCAAGGCAGAACTTTTAGCTTTCTGTCGGAGCAAAGTTGGCACACTTCTGTTGAGCACGGCTCCTCCTAAATAAAGTGTTCTTGCCTTAGGCTTGAACTTCAGAGGCGTTTCTGGGAAATCGGGTCGTGCTGTTAATTTTTAAGCGGGTATCTTCTTGACCGATACCTAGTTGATTTAAAGAGAAAGAGTTTTTTTTAGAAAGCCACAGGCTCGACAGTTTACGCGTTACTGGCAACCCAATTTGAGACACAGACTCGACATTTCTATGTGGCTCTTACAAAGTTAGCCACAGACTCGACAGTTCACATGCCCTTGGAATAATTCTCAAGAGTTTTGCTGGAACTCTTTCTTCTCTCAGATCATATAGGAACATCCAATTATGGACTGGAAAACCTGATCTGATCAAGAAGTGAACATTTTTTTACTAGTTTTTGTTGACATATCTCGACCTGTCAACTCATGTCCAACAAGTTCAAACTCTTTTTGAAGTCACTCTAGTCCCTTCGCTCCCATCATGTGGTCGAGACGTTTTCTTTTACTGCTGGCCGTGGCTGCTACCGTCTCCACGCTGCCTCTGAAAAAGGTCAAGCGCAGCTCTTTTGCCACATACCCTGTTCGTCCGAGCTCACTGCAGGAAGAGAATCTTCGAGAACATCCTCATTGACATGGCTGAGGAGTACCCGTCTCTCCACACATCTAAACTATCTAAAGCGCAATAGTGTCTGTGGTGGACTCTGTTTGGATGTTTGTTTGTTTGTTTCTCCGGGACCTCTTTTGCTGTATTGTTAAGAGTCGCCGTCTTCACCCAGACAACCCGGGTTCAACTCCTCTCCTCGCCAAATATTTTTGCTAAATTATTTTGAGTAGGAAATAGAGTCAGGCTAACCGCTAGGGGATTAAGAAGGGACCGGTTGACTCTTCTCATCGCCTTCTTTGGTAGTCTTTTTTGTTGTCCGAAGAGCGATCCTTGTTCCTCCTGACTCATGGTGGCGACTGACTGACGATGAGATATAGAGGGTCCAAATTGCGAAAGTGACCAACTTCAGGCAGTTGCACAGCTCTAACGGGTTCGAATTGGACAAATCGGCCAATGCACCTTGAAAGAGCTCAATCTGGGCTACAAAATCCTGTATGGAACAAAGAGGGCCCAATGGAAAATTTCGAAAAGCTCGCCTCTGAAGTTCAGGTGGTTCAACTCATGATGGGGGTATCATGGTAATCGTGCACCATTCTCACCATCCGCGCACCATTCTCACCATCAAAGTCCAACCAAACTTGACAAGACTAACATGTGTGATCGACTCACACAGCCTGATTCTTTGCAGGTCATTAAAGTCGAATCTTGAGCTGAGAGAACGTATTGATAGCGAACAAGGTGTCATCAAGAAGACGACAGATGAGATGATAAATATTTATTGGGAGCTTTTAAAGGTGCGGTATCACTATGAAAAAGTGATTCCAAGCAAAACCTTGTCAACTAAGGCAAAAGTCATTTTTCATATAGTGATAAAAGTTGTAGAGGTTCATCGGGGCTACAACACGGCAATGTGTACAGACTAGGACCATATTGTTGATCAGTTTTGTCAATGTGTAGATAATTTCAGGGATGAATTGTAACTAGCCTAGTTTAGAGAGAGAGAGAGTCTCTAATTTAAGACAGTCTGTCTCTCTGTTAGACTCTCTGTCTCTGTCAAATAATCCAGCCCTATTGGGCATAATTCCATCAAACTAAAGTAAAACCCTGTTGGGTACAATTCAATCTCAGACAAACCCAACCGACACACCAAGCTTTTATGTATCACTCGTACGGATTCTAGTACTCCGTGATGGGAGGTAGCAACAGCCCATGATCCATTCCTCTCATCCGATCCCTTACGGCCCACCAACTGTAAACAGCCAAGACGATGAAGGGAGCAGCGAGACCGAGGAACATAGCTGCCAGTGCCCAAATCAAAATGAAGCTGCCACGATTCCAATCTTGAGGCTTTTCCGTCCCAAAATATATACGACTGATGATGTTGTATCCGACACGAAGAAATCTACAGTAGGCATGGGAGCGGGTCGGGCTTGGGCCGAGATTTGGAAAATTTTTAGAAAAAAGGGGTATTTTTTGACCAAAATGCGCATTTTCTCATCATTTTTAGTGAAAAAGGTCAGCAAAATATAACAATATTACTATTCATCTATTTAGTTCTAAAATACGCTAAAATGCACTATAATATGACCAGCTTCATTTTTGGTCTGATCCCGGTCCGATGGCCAAGTCTGGGGAGGCCCGGCCCGTTCCCATGTCTAATCTACAGTAACCCCCAGAAACAGACCAAAACTCACCTTTGAATTTCATCCTCATCAAACTGCAGCCGGGTATTGACCATACTGACAAGATATTTAGGCCATTTCGTCTCATCGCCCGGCTCCACTTTGATCTTCTTCCCAAACGTCAATTTGCTCAATTTCATCAGGTGCATGAGAACAATGGCCATTTTGTTCTTGTTTGAAAGCAGGCAAATCTTCTCGAGTTTGAGAACCTCCAATCTTTTCGCCAGCCGATAGTAATGTTTCCGTATAGAATTGTGCACTTTTTCATCATTGTCTGCTCCCTTGTGGTGCATGTCTTCTCAGTTGGTGGCGAAGTGGTTCGATTCTTTGGAGGGGAGGTCGCAGAGCAGCTTGTTGTTCTCAATCACTGAAAACTTTGGAAAACCACTTACCGTTTTTGCCACCCTTGTAATCTGTCGTATTTCCCAAGAATTTCAAATTTGTCAGCTTCGTATCGACCATGTAGACACAGCCCTTTTCGACATTCAGAGCCGACCCCTTCCAATTGATTTTCCTTCCAACTTTTTCATAGTGATACCGCACCTTTAAAAGTGAGAAACTTGTGGTTTAGCTCTTTTCGCACCTTGAAATAAGCCCTCAACTTGTCGAGTTTTTTCTTCGGCAGGCGACGATTTCTATGGATCGTGACCTCTTTTGTTTGGAAATCTGCCGTCTTGTTCAGCTGAATCTCTTTCAGCATGGGATTGTTGACAATTCGAATGCCAGCTGTAACTTACAATTAGACTTTTGATTCTCGCAGAAAACTGTTACCATCACCAGACCCTCTCCACTGAATTTGTTGAACCATGGCAAAGATAATTTTGACCAGTTTCGGATTGTTCCCGAAAATGATGAAACTGTCCGGTCGTTGATGAACTACGGACGAACCAAACACGATTTGGCTAGCTTGAGAGTTGCTAAAGTCGAGTCCAATGTAGATGTGACTCTTTGTCTCCAGGAACGAATTGATTGCTGTCTCGTTCAGTTTGCCCATCTTCAAGTTGATGCCGTCGCTGCCGCTAATGACCTGAGCTTTGGAGCAAATTTTAAAGACATCATTGATATTTTCTTTTCAAGCTGCTATCTAAAAGAGTATTTAGATATAGACTGTAGTTGAATAAAATTAGACGACTCGTAATATTATGCCAGGCAAATTCACGTGTATCACACAAAAAAAACTTACAATCAATGGTGGCTAATGAAATAGGCAGCAGGAGAACTGGTAGGAAGCAGCCGAGACGCATCGCGTATAATGGCTGTTGATGTAGCTGAAAATTGGAGGCAGACTCTAACGAAAAGACAGCAAGAGCTTGTGAAGAAACAGGCTGTTGAAGGATAGGATGAGCACGAAACCTTTGCAAAGACTCGCAGAACAGTAATATAAACAAGAAGCGACTAAAGCTATGACAAACACAAGTAATTTGCAGACTCATACTAATGAGAAGAATTTACAGCGTCCGATTTGGAAAACTTTCCGAGATGTTCAAGAAGATTTCAAGAGCCTGCAAGAATTTCCCGACCCCAGTTGAAGACCAGAAGCACACATGACTAAACAACAGCATATTCATTATAACAAGACAGCTAAAGTAAGAGGAGATGAATGAGGGATGCTTTCAGCTAGGGCTATTACCAATTGCCTTCTCCGCCGCTACCAGCTCCATTTGCGAAACCAAACGTCTGGCCGATTCCGCCACCAGAAGCCATCTGTTCCAGCCACTCCGGGACGATTTGACCGGCTTGTGCCATGCACTTTACCAATCCAGGAGCCAGCTTGGCATCGTCGTCAGTAAGAAGAGAAACGGCGCGTCCGGCATGTCCGACACGTCCAGTTCTTCCAATACGATGAATGTAGGAATCCAACTCGTCAGGCATATCTAAAGACTTAATAATGGTGTACATAAAAATACTAACCATAGTTGACGACACAATCAACTCCCTTGATATCCAGACCACGTTCAGCTACAGCAGTGGCGACGAGGACGGCCTTCCTTCCCTTGGCAAAGTCGTTGATGGCTTGTGATCTTTGCTGCTGCTGACGGTCTCCGTGGATCGTAGTAGCTGGCACACCAGCTTCACACAAGATATTTCCGAGCGTATCGGCGAAAGTCTTCTTGTTGACGAAAATAAGCGTCTTCTTACTGTAGATCTCGTTGTCACGCACTTCGCGCTTGTACTGGTCGATTCCCAGGAGCTCCAACAACTTGTCACGCTTTTGCGACCTCTCAGTGTGGACGACTTCCTGAATTAACCATGTTTGAGAACAAATGTAAAAGACAAACCTGGGTAATGCATTTGTTGGCTGCTCCGATTTGATCGACAGTGATCATGGCATATCCTTCCTTTAAAAGAGTCATGGCGGTCGCCTGAACCTCAGCAGGGAACGTAGCGCTGGAAATCTGTGTTAGCAGCAAAGAGACGCGAATGTTACCTGAACATGAGCGTCTGACGTTCTGCCTTGGGAGAGATGGAACGGTCGGAGGTAATGCGGTTGATGTCGTCTCCGAAACCCATGTCGAGCATGCGGTCAGCCTCGTCGAGAACCAGGTATTTCAGCTTACCGAGGGAGATGAACTCGGCTTCGATGAAGTGTTTGACACGGCCGGTTGTTCCAACAATGATGGATGCACCCTAAAATGAACGTTAGATGAAATACACAAAGATCATACCATGGAAAGGTCCAGCTTCTGTTGATTGACGGAAGTTCCTCCGTAAAGACACTTGCAGGACAGAATGGTTCCGTAAGAGAACTTGCGGGCCTCGTTGAAGATCTGGACAGCCAATTCACGGGTAGGAGCAAGGATGAGACATCTCGGCTGCTTGGGTTCTTCGCTAGAGTTAGACAAATCCTGAGACTCTAGCAGCTTGCTCATGATCGGCAGAAGGAAGGCAGCAGTCTTTCCACTTCCAGTCTGGGCACAGGCCATGACATCGATTCCGGACTTGATCAACGGAGATGCGTGCTGCTGTACTGGAGTCGGCTTCTGATATCCGCTCTTCTGGACATTTTCGTAAATCTTTGCGGAGAGTCCAAGCTCGTCGAAATTCTGGATCTTCTTGACAGTAGCACCGGTGATCGCACACTCGGCGTCGAAGAATCGATTGAACATGGTTCCCTGCTCGATGCCGCTGGTGTAGAGGTCGTCTTCCTTCTCGTACTCCGGCACGAATGTACTGGCAGGCTTGGATCCGTCTTCGCGAGGCTTTGGCGGCTCGGGACAGTCGGCTCTCATGTGATCATTGCTGCCGCAGTTGAAGCAGCCACTCGGACGTTCTCCTCCTTCTCTGGGCTTTCTTGGCTCGGGACAATCGGCGGAACGATGTCCTTCCTGACCGCAGTTGAAGCATCCGCGAGGTCTTTCTCCAGCTCCGCCTAAATGAAACTATAAAACGGTTGCCAAAAGAACGAACCTCCACCGAAACCTCCTCCACCACTAGGGGAACTTCCAGCTCCAAATCCAGCCGAGCCTCCACCGAAACCACCGCCGCCTCCACCACCAGCCGAAGCTCCTCCGAAACCGCTCGAGGCACCTCCTCCGAATCCAGATGATCCTCCACCAAATCCGGTGCTGGCTGCGCCTCCAAAGCCGGCTCCTCCGTCTTGTCGGGGCTCCCGAGGTTTGCGTGGTTCAGTGCAGTCACGGGAATTGTGTCCTTCTTGGTTGCAGTTGAAACAGGCGCCACGAGGGGGTCTATCGCCGCCTTCTCTTGGCTTACGTGGCTCAGGACAATCGCGAGAGTTATGCCCTTCTTGGTTGCAGTTGAAGCATGCACCTGAAATGTTGGCTATACCATAATACGAGAAGAATGTTACCTCTTGGCTTCTTAGGCTCGGGACAATCGACTGAGCGGTGTCCTTCTTTTCCACAGTTGAAACATCCTACACCGTGATATGAATGTAGTGAATAAAAGGCAGCTAACCTTTTGGACGATCGGAGCTGCCACCTCCGAATCCGCCTCCTCCGGCGCCAAATCCACCGCCTCCGCCGGAGCCGAAGCCTCCTCCACCGCCACCAGAGCCGAATCCGCTGCTACCGCCAGAGCCGAAGCCTCCTCCTCCGCCGCCAGAGCCGAAGCCTCCTCCTCCGCCGCCAGCTCCGAATCCTCCTCCTCCGCCGGCAGGTTTTCCGAAGCCAGCCGATTCCGTGTTGCCGAATCCGCTTCCGGAGCCGAATCCAGTACTAGGAGCGTCTCCGCTTGCACCGAAGCCAAATCCTCCACTTCCGAAATCGCCCATTTACACTGAAATAAAAATAATAGAGCATGAAGATGAAGGAGAAAGTACAATAAATAACAACAACCAGACAACAAAAAGAAATTTTCATATGGAAAAAAACTAAACGGGTTTCAGGATCCTTACAACAAGAAAATCAATTTGCTTAATATAAACTAATAGAAAAAAGCAGATCTTCTGTTTTCCTAACCCGAGAATGAAAAAAAAGTGAACGAGAAACAAACCGACAACACGAAGAGAAACAAAGATAGAAAGTGGCAGTCGAATCCTAAATTTTCCAAGTCGTTCAACAAAGTCGTCCGCCGAAGTCGTGTCGGGACTACCAAATTTCCGCCCTTTAATAAGAGAACGCGCGTGTTTGAACGAGGCAAAATTCGAAATTTCGGTAATACTCGAGCAGGCACCCCCCTTCGTTCAAACGTTTTTTCGCGGTCATTTTCAACTTCGGCGGGAATCTTTCTTTTTACTTCATTTTCTTTTATTTTCCACGTTTCTTCACCATTTCTCGTCATTTTTTCTTCGTTTTCCTATATTTTCCGTTACCAATCATTAAAAAAAACTCAATCTTTATTGAAAAATAGTGGCTGAAAGTCTTTGTACCCAAATATTAGCCGTTTTCCACGATTCTTTTTCCAGTTTGATGTAATATCGTCCATTTTTTTCATCTGTAATTGCTCAGCAACCCTTATTTCATACTTTATTAGCATGTTTTCAGTTGATCTTTGTTCTAACAACAAGAATCAGGTTGGAAAGGATCGGAAAGAAGATTGCCACGGGCCCGAGATCCAACCGAATCTCCCCGTGGCTTATTTACAGGCCAGTTTCTTACTAATTAGTTCCAGACAGCAGTTGTTTTTAATTCTATGAGATTACGTCCAGGAAATGAAGACGACGAACGACAAGAGCGAGGATTGCAGAGACCTAGGATTCGTCGGAGGGCTATTTGTCAGAGGATTCGTCAGAAGGCTCTTTTCTTCATCGTCGTCTGCATCTCTATCAGGTTTTTCATCTTTTTTTCCACCCAATTTTGTTACAGATGCAACAAGAAAATTTAATAACTGCAGAAAGCAAGCTAACAACAACAATTTAGCAAGGAGCTAATTATGTTTGGATATCAGTTCCAAGAGGCGATAGAAAGAATCTACACACATGACTGTCTGTTCTGTCCAACTGGATCCGTAGCTGCCAGCAGATCAAAGTGACGAAGGAATGACGTTGTCCGGACAGGGTCCTTGAATTCTTCGTAAAGTTGGACAAGAGTCGGATCCTGGCGGGCCATAGATAAAGAGACTGATTCACAGGCCTAATTTTTCTCGGATGGTAATATTTCTCTGTCTATTTTCTCATTTTTCGTTGTAAGACTCACCGTTGCAAGTCCTTTAATCTCAATCGGCCAAAAAACTGATGGCAGACGTTGTCTTCAACAGCAGACGGTGTTGTTTTCTCCATATATGCCCTTTTTACTCTTGTTTTTTGTTTTGGAAGAGAATTCAATAGTTGACTAACCAGACCGATGACTCCTCACCAGATCTCATCCTTCCACCACCTGCAAGATCCTAATGCAACAGGGAATCTTCACTAATTTTGAAGAAAAGGAAATTATCACCAAATCGAACAAGACAATAAAATATAGTTTTTCCCAAATGTCTTGTGTTTTTGTGCAGTTATTGTTAAAGTTTGAAGTCGTTTCAACGTCAGAGACGAGCTCTTAAGATGCGGGTGCTTCCTGGCTGATCTTGTCCTGCTGTCTCAGACCTTGATGGCTTATCAAATAGGAGAGAGAACATTATCAGGCAACAGGTTGAAATAAAGTATGTAATAGCATGAATTTTCAATACAAGGATAGCACCGCCCTTCCAGGGCTACAGTTAAAGATTCCTCGCCTTCACCTATTACTTCGTTTTGTCGCGTATCCACGTTCTGAACTCCAGTTCATTCTTCCCTTGTCACTCTGTTCCAGTCACCCCCTGTCCCTCCAAAGAAACTATCCAAGTCGTTAGAACCCTTCGCGCACGTCCTTGCTCTGTCGCGACTTGTTAAAAACTAATTTGCGTCCAAGTTCCCCTCCTTATCCTCAATTAGAGCTTTAGACACACAGAGACTTGGGAGCAATTTAAAATAGACAAGTTGTGCTACGCCCCCAACATCCAAACAGTCTACGACAGACACCATTGCGATTTAGATAGTTTAGATAGAAAATTTGTAATTCAGCAGAATTATCACAAAACAAACTTTTTTGACAATTAAAAGTTTTCTTCAAAAAAGTTTCCAAGAACAATTTTCCAAAGTAACTATTTGGCCTTGAACCATCGTCAAAAGCTATCGTCAGGATGGAGAGACGTGGCAGCAGAAGATCTACCAAGGACGGACGTCCCAATTCGCCAGCCATGCCCAAGTCTACATCCAGGAAAGGATCGCGCCGCTCGGCAAAAGGAGAAGAGCCGCCGCTGACTGCCAGAGGATTGGCCAAGTCGAAGAAGGAGAAGAGGAGTGGCAGCAAGACGGAAGTTGGAAAGAACAGCAGCACTAAGGAGGTGAGTCAGGAACAGTTATTCACATCGTTATTTATAGTCTGTCCAGAAAAACTCGACGGTTTTCCCTCGCCGTCAGAAGTCTAAGATTATGGAGGCATCGAAAAAGTCATCAGTAGTCCGAGATGTCAGCCGAAGGAGCCTCTCGATCAAGGACGTAGATACCGCGTTCTACAAGAAGAAAAGTGAGAGCTCATTGATGGGCGTTCCGTCGATTTCGAAGGTGAAAGCTCCCGCTCCTCCGGCGTCTGCTCCAGCTCCAAAGCCAGCCAACACGCCTGACACTACTCCCGACTGGAAGATGATCAAACGCTCCAAACGGAAGAATCGCAAGCCGGTGGACTACCACGAGTTGATGAATCGGCACTACATTTCCACAGGTCCGAAGCTCAACCATGTCGAGTACTGGGACTATGAAATTGAGCAGGTGTGCAAGGACGCGATCGAGATCTTCAAGGAGGAACCAGTGCTGATCGATGTCAAGCCACCGTACATTGTCGTCGGAGAGTGAGTTTTTTCAATCTCATGCTATCGCTCTGTCTCTCATTTATCACCATTTTCCAGCATTCACGGTCAGTTCAATGACCTCATCAACATGTTCATGCTGCTCGGAAGACCGCCCAAGACGCGCTATCTCTTTCTCGGCGACTACGTGGACAGAGGACAGCAGAGCATCGAGACGATCATGCTTCTCCTCACCTACAAGGTCTACTACTCCCAGAGCGTCATTCTGTTGCGTGGAAATCACGAATGTTCGCGAATCAATCGCATCTATGGCTTCTTGGACGAGACAAAGAGCCGCTACGTGGATAGGAAGGGCAGGCCGAGCGAGCTGATGTGGCACGTTTTCCAGGAGGCCTTCAACGAGATGCCAGTTTGTGCCCTGATCGGGACGAAGATTTTCTGCATGCATGGCGGAATCTCCCCCAATATCAAATCCCTGGATGTGAGTTTTTTTTTGTTTCTTATTCAATAACCGCCACAGTGATTTGTTCTTTTTGCGCTAACTGTAACTTTTTCAACACGAAACAGAAGAACCATGGAAGAACCAATGCATGAGACTGTTCCATTTTATTTGTCCTGGTATAGCATACTGTCCTTTATTGTGACTCTTCTATACTCCAAATCTCAGAACTACTCCACCTCGTATCGTAACTACCGTAAAAACTCTAATAGAAGCAAACTCAGAAAATGACGTCTTGACCCTAAAAAAAATGGGAGTACGTAACTGCGTATCTTACGTAAGGGGGGGGGGGGGCTTCTATTAGAGCTTTTACAGTATGTCTCTCTATTGGAACTGTATAAATAAGAATAACTCGATGAATATAAGGACAGGCTCCCATATCTGAAGGATTTGCACATTCCTACACCTCTCTTGTTCCCTTGGAAAGTACAAGCGACTGACCTCTGATTGCTATGCCCCATCTTCAATTTACACTGTCTCCAGTAGCTCTTATATTCCACCTCATTTTGAGCAATACCCAGAGCAGAGTTCCAGAAAAGTAGTCTCGGCAAGCTTATCTTTCTTGCATCGTCTGGTACTACTGTCACTCACCATCATTCTTTCAGCAGCTGCGAAACTGGCCAAAGCCACTGAAGAATCCCTCCCACGGCGTGATCAACGATCTCCTCTGGTCCGATCCCGATTCGAATGTCAAGGGATTCCGCACCTCGGCTCGTGGAAGTGGCTTCGTCTTTGGAGAGGACGTCGTCGAGGAAATTTGCCGCCGCTTGAAGATTGAGGTCATCGTCCGAGCCCATCAGCTCCAGATGTCCGGCTACTTGATCTCTCCGAACATGCGCGTTATCACCATCTTCTCGGCTCCGAACTACTGTGCCCAGCTGAAGAACGCAGCCGGCGTTCTCAATGTCAACAAGGAGCTCGAGATGAACTTTATACTCTTCGTGCCGGAGACTGAAGGAGCCCGCAGCATGATCCAGTTCCAGAACAAGGCCTGGGACGACCACATCGACTCGATTCCGGACGTCGGCAAGGAGGAAATCATCGACGAGGAGAAGCCCGAAAAGATGAGTATGTAGAGAAATTGTGTAAAGAATGAATTAGTTCCTTTTACTTTTGTTTTTTTTTGTCAGAGAGAAAAGGACAGAAAGACAGACAGTTAGGTTTTCTCTTGAATCTATGTACTGGCTCCAATGCCAGAAATTCACTGCACAAGTTTTTCCGACTTTTGCTCGAAAAGTCCAAAAAGCGAAAAACACTTTACAAAACTTTACTTTTCTAAATAAAAAAAAAATAAAAAGTTTCAAAATAGATGCTTTTAAATCACCCCATCTTTTTAAAATCTCGTCTCTTTTAAAAGAAGTCTCTTCCATACTACAATTCCAGGTGATGATCTTCTTCATCGGTCTGATCCTGCTCGTCGCAGCAGCTGATGCTAACGGCGCTTCTGTGTCCGAGTCTTCCGACTTTCCCTGGGTACACTTCCCCGTTCCCTGGGGATACACTCTCAAGGAACGGCTCCAGATTGGCAAAACCTTCACAATCATTGGACCAAACCTGAAGGAAATCAGTGAGTAATACTTTCTTCATTTCTGAACTCTTACAGGTTCACGATCGACTTCATGCGAGGACGCAATGTGATCACCCCCGAAACCAAGAACGAAACCGACATCGTCTTGCACTTGAAGGTGGCCATCAACTCCACGGGCTTCAAGTCCAACGAAAAATTTGTCGCAGTCGCTAGTCATTTTGGCGTAAGAACGAGCTCCGATACTGGCAGACTGTTTCTATTTTAGGGAAGGTGGCAAAATGGGAAGGGATTGGATAAGAGGGTTGTGAAGCAGGGAGAGAGATTCGAGGTTACGGTTAGGTCAGTTCTTTCCTTGTTTAAAGCAGACTAACAGTCGGTTTCAGAACCCTGTCCGACCGCTTCGAGATCCGTGTGAACGGAAAGTACGTCGATGAGCTCGAATTCTCAAAGACGCCGTCACTGAATCTTGTTCAGTACATCCAAGTCTATGGGGACATTCATCTAGGAAATGTTCACTGTGGAGGCAAGGTCTACTCTCTTCCCTGGTGGTCAAACTTTCCTGGAGGAGCTTTCCGCACCGGCGACAAGATTTTCATCAGAAAAGTTAACAAAGGCGACTGGAAGCTGAGCCTGATTGGAAACGACGGGAAGATTCTTAACGATTTCAGCCCCAGTTTCGAGAAAAAGGCCGTGATCATTACTTCTTACTTCAATGGCAAAGAGAAGACCGTGGAACGCAGTGAAAAGATGCCCTTCGAGGATGACAGAGGATTCACCCTGGTCGTGGTAAATAATCCGACGCAGCTCTTGGTCTACGTGGATGCCAACCTTTTCCGCAAATTCGTTCATCCTGCAAAGAAAACCTATGAATTCACGGGGCTGACGATCGAGGGTGAGGTCGAGATTACCAACATCGACTATCAGTAAATATTGAATGCAATAATAAGCGAATGGGATTACATTGTTGGCTTTGTTTGTGCGCCTCTACAATCGCATTAAGTTCTCTATGAATTTGAATGAACGAGGACGAGAGAACACTGACTACTACAAGAATGTCTCTTCTTACCCTGAATTCTTGTTCACTTTGGCTTCAACTCGACTGAACTCAGAACTGAACGAAGAAATATACGATCATAAACTCAAATAGATGACACATATCTGTGGTCCATCGGATGCTCCTTCACCGCCAGTAGATCAACGACTCCGAACAGCAGAGAACAGTCGAGAAGAAAGTCTCCCCTGATCCGGAAACAGGATATGAAGCCCTAGCCACAAGGAATGTCTGAAGAACCAAAATGGAAGAACATAGCTTAGAACCATTTGACGGGACACATCCTCTATTATTGTTGTTTGCCGCGACTACAAAGTTTTAGAACAGGAGGTTACAGGAACTGAGTGACAAAGGAACTGAAGCTTACAACAGTGGATCCGCGACAAAAAACGTAATATGTACATATGTGAAAAGAAGGAATCTCTAATTTTAGCCCTGAAAGGGCGGTGCTGTCCTTGTCTATACTTGAAATTGCTCCGAAGTTTTTATGTGCTTTGATTTGAAGAGTCAGAACTAGAGATGGAGTAGATCGAAACGGGACGTTTGCTCTGAATTTGCTCTTGGCGTAGTTAATTAACAAACTGAAAAAAGACAGATTGAAGAAGTGAAGTTTCATTTTCAATACAACAGCAGAACTATGCACGTCTCATAAACCAAAAATTTTTTTCTTACACGGAATGTACTTCATCTTTTCGTATTCCAATTTCCAGCTAAGCATCTTGGGAACAGGGTAGGCTATGATTGTCGGCTTGTGTTCCTTGTCACAGAATTGCTTTTTGGGGGCCCAGCTTGCAATTCCGTTCAGCCTGAACAGTCGAACGCCAGCTTTGTTGGCCAGAAAGGACGAAAAGAAGACATCTTCGACTTCAAAGACGGCAGAATCTTGGGCAACTTCAAGAATATCCTTGAGAGCCGGACGGGAAATTATGTAGATGGGACCATTGGCGTACTTTTTGACGTTTTCGGACGAGTAGATGGAAGTCGGGATGTACCTGAAAACGGGTTGATATTTTCTGTCTCCAATGGTACATGCTGAAATTTGAGACTCAAATTCATTCCCCATCCGAAAATACTGAACCGTTTGACCTGATATTTTACAGGGGTGGTTCTTAAGCCAGTAGAATCCTAGAGTTAAAAAACAAAAAGATTTCCTCTCGGCGGATTCGAACCCTAGACGTTCCAGCGTGAAATTTCCTAACCCACTGCGCCATCCGGACATTTTCAGTGTAGACGTGATCCGAAAGTCAAAAATCGTTTTTCAAAAAAGCATTCTGTTCGTCATTTTGAGCTGATGTTTTCAGCAGTTGACAATTTTTTGTAGGATGCAATCCTGAGGAGTTATGGCCAAAATAGTGTTTTGATCGAAAATTAAAAGGCTCACTGTTCTCAGATGATGAGAAATCCAGGTCTTGAATATACCCTATTAATTCCGCCTAGCGTAGATCTACATTTTTAAAAAAGATCAGTTGATTTCGATGAAAGTGGAAGGAGTTATGGGTGAGAGGAAAAAAATGAGAGCCTAATACTGTACAAACTAACCATCGCGGACTCGGATTCCGGGCTAGTCCTTTCCAAAGATATCCTGTGATGAAGGCGCTGGTATCAGCATCAGTCAATCCCTTCTCGTACAGTCTGTCGATGTTCAAAACCGTGTCGCTGTCACACTTGACCACACTGACTTGCGGATAATGATGTTGAATCCATTTGTAGGCGGCAAACAGTTTGTAGACGAGATTTCTGTAGTTGTCCTCAAAGCCATCAATGATCAGGAGATCTTCATGCTCTCGAAACTCTTCCGCCAGCTGCTTTTCCGATGATCCGTTTTGGGCGACGAGGAAGATAACGGATACGAGACCCTTTTGGATCACCTGAGAGTCATTTGTCCAGCCCTCACGCATTTCCTGACGACGAAACTGATCAGATGGTTTGATGGGAACCAAAATCAGGAGCGTCGTATTGGCACTGACGGCGGGACTGGATAGGTTGAGACTGAAAGTCCAGAATTAACTTCAGGGAAAGAGAAAAAAGACGCACTTTTTAACATCCGTAGCGAGAAGCTGCTTCCAAAACGTTTGATTTGGCTCCATATAAGATTCCACAAGATTTTCTTGAAACATCAAGCAGACCCAGATGACCACTGCGACGAAAGAGACGGTGAGGAAAAGTATCCGCAAACTTCTAATTTTTCCCATTGTAGCAATTCTGAACCAGAATTATGGAAAACTGTTTCAAAGACTAACCTGACAAGTGGGGGAAGATCTTGTTCTGCTAAATATTCGAGTAAACAAAAGCTAAATTGTCAACTCTATAAAAAGTACTTACAAGGCACGAAAGTTTAAAAGCGATAAATTGCGTTTATTGCCGTCTTGAATGTCATCCTGCTTTCTCCGAATATTGGTAGCTGCTATGGGATAGTAGGTCAGCATGGGCTTTTCATCATCATCGTTTCCTCCGATCTCGACAAGTCTAAAAAGTACGATAATTAGATTCCAACCATCGGCTCTAGGGAGATAAGTAACGTTTCGGGCCGGTACGTACCCCCCTCCCCTCCCCTTATGGACTGGTAAAGAAACTGACCAGTTTGACAATTTGTCCAACTGCCAGAAACTGTTCCGGACGCGTTGACCTCTGTGGTCCTGAACTGGTGTTCAAACAGTGTTGTGCCGATGTCGGACTGCAAAGGTCTTATTCCTCATCAACTTTTACTCATATCTACTTCGAGAGAGCATACTTTACAGAGCTGCATAGAGCTCTGTAAAGAATCGCTGTATAAAACCGGCAAATCCTCTGTCCTGCATGCTGCATGACACTTATGACGCAATGTCCTGAAATTTTTAGAGGGGGCGGCGATAGGGTACTTCTCATGATCCAAATCGTCTCAAATTTGCAGGAGGCACTATTTGGGACCCAAATCGTGCTTTCCACACCCTAACTCAAAAAGCAAAAAAATTTTTGGAAATTTTTTCTTTGAAATTTTAGATGTCTCAAAATGGCCTTAAACGATAGAACAAATGTGTAGGAACATTTTTTGGTTAAGGTTCATGGGGCAAAAAATGCTTCAGAAAAAAGTTATGGACCTTGGAAGTGGCCAAAAAACGAATTTTTGCGATAATTTACCCCCAGTCAACCGATCCCTCCTGATCACTGCTTCTCCCTTCCCCGGTCAACCGATCTCTTCTGATCCTGTCACGTCTTCTTCCTTCCCAATCAATCGGACCCTTTTCATTTTTTCCCAGGGTTCTCATCCCCTCCTAAAGAATCGATATGAATTTTCCTATTTTCTGGCCATCCGATCCCTTTCTGAACTTATACAGCTCAACCGGTCCCTTCCAATCCCCCTAGCGGTTACCCTGACTCTGCCTTGACCAATTTGGCGTTGACGTACCGAGGCCAGCATTTGCTGGTGGCTGTGATGTCTCACGGCGTGGGAAATTCCTTCTGGGATACGAAGAAGAAGCTGATCCCCATTGAATTGCTCCTGGACTGGCTACATGCAATTGCCGCAAGAGGTACTTCCATCTGTCTCATCTACAGCTGTTGTCGGCGGAAAGCAGCAAGCGACATTCCGATGCGACCCAATTTCCCGTATGTTTTTGCTTTCATTCAAAGGAGTGTGGTACAAGGCAGTCGGATCGATGTTTCTTCACTCGTTTTTCTTGGTAAGCTTTTTAATTGATATTTACAATCAGCTAACGTTCAGCAAGTCAAAAACTACAAAAAGGAAGAGTCACTGACTTGAAGAGCCTGCTCTACGGTGCAATTTGGACAGGATCAGATGGAATCGCCTATTGAGGAGCCGATCCTGGGCTGCTCCAAGCCGAAGACTACGCCAAAAATGTGCAACAATTTTCAAAACGAATAAGTCTGTACTTTAAGTCTCTGTCTTTCTGCTTGTTTACCTCTCTCCAATGGCTCAAAACCATATTTATTCTCTTTGCATAGAACTGTAACCGGGCTCGGAAATTGGGCAAAAAATTTGGCTCGCAGGAGATGACTCGACAGGGAATGGGGAGAACTACATAGGCCTATCCATCTTCATGAAGTAGATTGACCAGTAACTGGAAAAGTTTTTGTTTGAGATGAGGTATGAGAAATGGGACTTACACAATGTTGAAGACAAGAAATGACAAAGGGAACATAATCATTGAGCATCGATCAACCTGGAAGTGTTACGGTATTTGGTTCAGTCAGTCTCTCTCACCTGTACAGAGGTAATTGTCCAGTCCCGATCCGGAGGACACAGGGTATAGACGAATCTTTGAACCGCATTGCGCCATCTGGATCGTTTCTTTACAGTCTCATACGTGTATTCTTGTTCCAATGAGACGTCATGGGGCTTCTCATGGTGAATGATAGAGTTGGCCGTCTGACTGACTACCGTTCCCTGTGGAGCAGGGGACGGTTCTTTGACGGCTCCACCGCCACCGCCAGCCAGCAGACCCCATCTCTTCCTGGGACCATCGATCTGTCCATTTTGACCTCCTTTGGTCTCATTTTTACGAGTTTTTCTAAAGAAAATTTTGTTCGGTTTGGGGATAAACGAACCTTATTTGATTCAACCAGTGTCCAAGAACTTTTGAGCCAATTTGTCGTTCCCGTTCCCATCTGAAGATGATTTTACTGAGATGAAAAAAAGTACAGTACCTGTTCAACTGACACACAATTGCAAGCTCGACCAGTGTACAAAATATGAAAATCACAGAGAAGATCATCCAGACGTCAAGGCACCGAAATGAATTTATTTAACAGAAATTTCCAGAACTTCTGGTTAAAATTTAGCTATTGGCCCCAAATATTCAAAAACTACGGTATCTCACAGGTTACGTTATCCACCTTGATCAAGAAACATGAAATGTTGAAAGGCAAAAAAGCAAAAAGTTTTTCGCAGTCAGCAGGATTCGAACCTACGCGGGCAGAGCCCAATTGATTTCTAGTCAATCTCCTTAACCACTCGGACATGACTGCACTGGTCTTGCGCTCGCTTGCAGAGGTTGTCGTTCCCTCGGAGCGGTTCCGTGTTTTTCCTTTATTTGTTTTCCTAACTTTTACAGACGGTCGAACCATTTTTTAGGAAAGAGAAGTTAACAACACTCACCTTGATATAGCTGACCCTCGGCAGATGCCGCAATACGTTACCAAATTGAAAGGTTAGAGCGAGAAGAGAGCTCACTCCGAGAGTAATTCTAGAAATTTCTTATACTTCTAGTTTAAATTCACAACAAACCGAGCAGAGACTGATCGCACATCGAAGAAGAAGCCTACCCAGGAAGAGATTACTGTAAGCGAAGTAGGAAAGTAGGATTGGAAAAGGTAGAAGCCGTAGCGACGGGCGAAGGTGAATTTTACCTGAAAATGATAATTTTTGGGTCCCTGGTCTGCAGATGAATGATAATCGTAAGAGGAAGCGCAGCTGATCTACGGACATGTCATTTCCGTCACTCATTCTTTGCGAAAGTTGTGCGCACGGGACGTCAAAATGAGCGATTAGGTGATAGGAATGTAATAATTCTCTCTCTGTCCCCAAAATGTAGGCTACCCCAACTCTTTCCCTAATTGCCTAACAAACTGATATTTTTGTGTACAAAACTAATAAAAGTTTCCTAACAAACACCAGAGAAAAACTATATAACCAACGAAATCGTAGACATATTCACTGAAGTGGAAGCTTATCCTTTTCCCCACAGCAGCAGCACCACTTACCCTCGTCAAGCAATACCATGCAACAAGCATAAATCATCAATAAATGTAGATAATCGCGGCCTGTGTTGTTTTAGTTCTGTTCTGTTTTCTGTTGTTCTCTGGTTTCTGCTGTATAGCTACAGTGACTTACTGCTTGTCAGATATTCTCACCCCAATGAATCTGATCAGTGCGCTTGACTACTTATCCAGAACCTTCTTTCACTCATGCTCTGTTATGATCTACTGTGTGACTTTTCTGACTCTCTGCTATCACCCTGTGTTCTGTGTACCTCTATGAATTAATTCTGATGAGCATTGCCCTGGACTAGGTCTTTCAAATGTTCTGTCGATCGATCTTTTATTGGGCAATGTTTTGACTCCTATTATCTAGTTTGTTACGTACGCTGAATCTGAATGTATCTTGTTACCAACTGACTCATACTCTTTATCTTGTCCTACTACAGTAGACAGTAGATTTGACCACGTTTTTCAGACTCGTACTCTCCCAGTATCTCTGTAATCCAATCTGTCTACCAAATACCTTGAATTGTACCCTTTTTCAGACGCATACTCTCGTCCCTGTATTCCTGTCTCTCTCTCTCTCTACCCTGATCCCCTCTCTCCCACGCAGTTCTGAACCTAGTTCCGAAATCAGAGCAAACTAGGTTCCAGTATGCAGGTTATTACGCCTGACCGCCTCGCAATTGTTCTTTTCTTAGAGCCGAACCAAAGACACTATTTTGCCGAGGAAGCAAAGACCATATTGGTCCCTCTCTCGGTTCCAGCCGTGAGCGTGAACAAATTTGTGAGACGTCTTGCTCGATTACTCGATTTGCGGCTCTTTTGCTAGATAATTTTGTCGTCGGAGAGGGTAAGGGGAAGAAAAGGAACTGAATGGACAGGAGCAGAGGAACGGAGTCAAAAAATCTCACCTTTGCTCTGTCCCAGATACCATTCGGGTACTCTAACCTCTGATGATCTGTCGACCAGCCTATGAGGTCAAAGTCGGGCAGTTCTACCTAAAA